>CM053979.1:22149131-22549131 GCA_028641955.1 Protonibea diacanthus | reverse complement strand
GCCATAAGTTGGTTTTAGTTCAAATGAGGGCCTCATGGTAATTTTCTAAGAGGCCACACAAACACATTCTTTCCCATCTCTGTGTCACAATCCACAGTTGAGTCACTGCGTTGTTTCTGTGTTTGTGAGTGTTGGACCTGAGTAGTCTATCTAAAATAGTTGTGACCAAGAAGTCCCCCATGACCGTGCTGTTTTCCTTTTGCAGACCTCCATGAGAACTGAATGAGCAAATTTTGACTGGTAAAACAGCTACAGCTAATGCAGCTAATTTTCCTGTGTGAAAAAAATAAATGAATTGTCAATCAGTGGAAGTTCAGTTAAAAAAAACACAAATACAAATACAAATACAATACTGTATGTGGCAATAACTGACATTTAATAAGTGTCAGATTAGTTTCAGAATAAAAGTTTCATATCTCAAAACACATAATTGCCAAAAAGTAACCAATTTAACCTGTTTTGGACCTGCATTTGAACTTTGTTCTTTAAATGGGAGAGCTTAGCTGTGTTGAGAAGTGAAAGTAAAACTGTCAAGCTTGTTGTAAAAGACCTGTTTCGACTACCTGAAGGCCGTTCTCTCCAAAGAGGTTCAGGTCTCTTTGTTTAGGCCTTTTAGTTTTCAATATTTTGGTGCCCTGCTCAGTATAAATAAAAGTCATGCTGCTCTTTATGCGATAACTGCTGTACTGATATGACATCCATTAAAAAAAAAAATGACATCCAACTTATTTCTGCAGAAAAAGAGCTTTTGTGTTGAGCTGCCAGACTGAACTGCCATTTAATTCTTATTGGATTGCTGAAAAAAAGACTGTTGGCAGTGATGTAGAGGTCTGGAAGCAGTGTTGGCCTCTCTACCCTCGACGAGGGTTGAATGCAGGTCTAAGTGGCTCTGGTGTGAAAAGATGAACTCACCTTCCCATAAGAACTACAGGAATACTAGTATTTGGATGGCACTGGTGTGGGTGTGTTGTGCCATGGAGAATAGTTAAAATTACATTCAAGATTTATTCTGGTGCTATGACACAATAATCTGCCTAAGTAGAATAAGAGACATATAACATACTTAATGGCCAGATATGAGAGGATGGGCTGGGATGGTCTTTTACTGGATTTGATCTCACCATTTGAGTATCAGTTAGGCACTTAACTGGAATGAATTACCCAAAAGGAAGTGACTTCTTTTGTCTTTGCATTTAGTGTCAAGTGTCAAGCCAAGTGCTGCTCATCAAAAGAACCCATCAAAGTTTAAGTGGGCAAAGGACTTGTTCAGATTGAATTGGATCTAAGCAGGAAGATGGGTCAACATCAGCTGGGTGTACGGCTCATGCACATCTCCCCATATCTGTCATCCATTTGTACAGAAGCAGGGTCGTGCCACACATGCTGTGGATACTCTGCAGTCAGTCACTCTATTTGTTTTAGTCTTGATGCTGTGTGGTTAACTGAACATGCTTGTTCCTTTTATGTCAGTGAGCACAGCTGAATCTCATCCACACTGGATTCTGAATGTACTATAGCTCACGTTGAGCCAAAAGTCACCAGATCTGTTGATAGGGAAAGTTTTTAAAAATGACATTACCAGAACTAGAACGTAGTTGTTAAATCTGTGAAACTGCAGTTGCCTAATTTGGCTACTACTTTTATATTTTTATTGTTTAATCTTTGTAAAGTCACAGGGTACATAAACAGCTGCTCTGTTGGCATACACTGTGGGGTGGTTTCATGTGCACCCATTGGGTCACCTTGGAAGTGTAGCGCATGCACCTTTTGAACAGTGTGTGTCAGCTGGTCAGCCCTTCTTCTGACACTCTGAACAGAAGAATCAAATAAACTTTAGACTTTAGAGAACTAACTGCACCTCAGTTTTTCTTCCTTAAGTCGAACAGTGTTTTTATGCAGCCTGTGTTTCACACTGTGAGGATCAGAACCTGCTTAAAAGTGTTATTATCTTTCAGGTTGTGCTCTGCAGCTTAACTGTGTGACTGAGCTGGGAGACAGAGAGCAAGATGCCTCCCAGGCCGTCCTCAGGGGAGCTATGGGGCATCCACTTGATGCCTCCCAGGTATGACACGCTGGACTCCACTGTGGATACAAATTCATGTACACTTAGCAATGATTAGCCTGTTAGCCTTGGTATTATATTATTTAGTATATATATTCCTTATTGAATGTTAAGACATGCCTTACTAAGTGAAAAGTCATCAATATTTTAAAATGATGCTGACTTTGTTTGCAGGATCCTGGTGGACTGCCTGCTGCCCAATGGGATGATTCTGACCCTGGAGTGTCTCCGCGAGGCCACGCTCATCACCATCAAACATGAGCTGTTCAAGGAAGCGAGGAAATATCCCCTCCATCACCTCCTACAAGAGGAGACATCCTACATCTTTGTCAGTGTTACACAGGTAAGAACTCTGTAAATCTTGGTCTGAATATCTAGCAGGCAGATGGAAATCCATTATTTTAAGCTTGATGGAACAATGCCAGTCAGCTGTTTATAAAGGAGAACAGATATTTGTGTGTGGAAGTGGACAGTTCTCTGGAACTTCAGATACTGCAATCACAGCTCAATGAGCTGAACACGTCTTTAGAAAATGCTTCCCCGTATGTAAAAACACACCATGCTTTGCTTTTTTCCAAAGCATCTCACCTGCAGGAAGGCCATGGGCCTCACTGCAAGTCACCTTTGGCTTTCATGAAAAAAGAAAGTGGAATAGTTTGAACACGGCCTCTGTTTTTTTTGTCCTGCCTGCAGGAAGCAGAACGGGAGGAGTTCTATGACGAGACCCGGAGACTGTGTGACCTCCGACTCTTTCAGCCCTTCCTCAAGGTCATTGAACCAGTTGGCAACAGAGAGGAAAAGATCCTCAACAGAGAGATTGGTGAGAGGTTCAGGACAGCAAATGATCATTACTAGATTACTAGCTGAAATAAGCTAATTACAGTATTTGTTGTCTATCTATGAGTTAAGTTGAGAATGAAAAAGCAGACCTGAGCTTTGTCTTTACATGAAGGCAGCTATAGGTGTATGTGTCATTAAACTCAGCCAAAATTGCTATAAAAGAAGAAGAAAAAAGCTATATGCTTTCTATCCTGCCAGGTTTCGCCATTGGTATGCCTGTGTGTGAGTTTGACCTTGTGAAGGATCCCGAGGTCCAGGATTTCAGGAGAAACATCCTGAATGTTTGTAAAGACTCGGTGGAACTGAGAGATGCCAGCGGGCCCCACAGTAGAGCGCTGTATGTTTACCCACCCAACGTAGAATCCACAGAGGAACTTCCCAAACACATCTATAGCAAACTGGACAAAGGTAGGCTTTAGTCTTAGTCCTGTTATTTTTTTGTTCACTGTGGAATCTAATGAGTATCACGGGACTGTATTACTGCTTGTCTGATTAAGCCTGTGTGTATTGTTTCTGAGAACATAAAACACAAAGAAAGCAGGAGGCCAACAGGGAGCAAGAAGTGAACATTTTAGCTCACATCAATACTTAATCGCTGATAGCCAGCCTTTACAATGGATAGAAACTACAAGTGCTATTAGTGTGATGCTATTGTATTAAAACAGCACTTAGAAAGGAAGCACAGTACTCAATAATAACCTCAGACCTCAGAATAATTAGATGTAGGTATTGTTTCCTGGTTTCTGCTCGAGTAGAATAAGATTTATTGATTGTTTTTTCCTCAGCTGCCGTCTGTATTTCTGTCGTATCTTTTGTAGGTCAGATCATTGTTGTGATCTGGGTGATTGTTTCTCCGAACAACGACAAACAAAAATATACATTGAAGATCAACCATGACTGTGTGCCTGAACAGGTGAGGTGAATATGCACCAAAATGACAAGACTATGAATCAGTCATGAGCCATGCCGTGTAGCACCTTAATTTTTAAATTCAACATGAGGAAATCGAAGGGTGTCTAATGTAGGCTGTCGTACGTATCTTGTCTTTAAAGGTGATAGCAGAGGCCATCCGTAAGAAGACACGCAGCATGCTGCTGTCCCCAGAGCAGCTGAAGATGTGTGTTCAGGAATATCAGGGTAAATACATCCTCAAAGTTTGTGGCTGTGACGAGTACCTGCTGGAAAAGTACCCCATCAGCCAGTATAAGGTAAGAGACATGTAGCCAAAAAACTATATCCCCAGTTTATGAAAAATATATAAGGAAACATTGAATTTGAGAAAATTCAAACTCTAAATGCCATTAAAATGTATTTTTTTAATTAATGAAGAATATAAAAGACCCAATTTCATGACTCAGTGTGACAAATTAGTTGGGTATGTCTGCATCAAACTATGTAAGATTGAAATCTAAGATGAAAAAAGAGAAGAAAAATCAAGAAGTCTCTGTGCCTTTTTGCAACATTCCTAAATGGATTCTGTAAGTCTTCAGCTAATCTGCTGGATCAAACTCTGAAGCCTGATCCATCTTAGATCCTGTATTTATTGCAGCTATTTTGAAAATGTCAAAACAACATCCTTTTTCGTACTTTTATTAAAACACTGGGACCATTTTCTCGTGCACAGCGACGTGAGCCAGATCAAAGTAGAAGATGCACAAAGTGTCACTGTTTGCTCTACGGTTACTCTGCAGTTGGAAAAAGACCAGTTGGCATCATTGATTACACTTACGCACGGTGTAACTCTAGCAACCCTGTGTACTTGTTGTTCTAACTGTCCTCCTCTGTGTCATTCCCTCTCTCCGTCTCTCTCCCTCTAGTATATCCGTAGTTGCATCATGCTGGGCAGGATGCCTAACCTAATGCTAATGGCTAAGGACAGCCTTTACACCCAGTTGCCTACAGATAACTTTGTCATGCCATCATACTCTCGACGCATCTCCACGGCAACATCCTATATGAATGGCGAGGCAGCTGCCAAGTCACTGTGGACCATCAACGGAACTCTGCGAATTCGAATCCTCTGTGCCACCTACGTTAACGTGAACATACGGGACATAGACAAGGTGGGGACGCACAGTGCTTACAGCAATATACCAGTGTCTGTGTTGATCAGTCAAATTACACAACGAGATCATTGACTCTATTCTTACATGGATGGTAGAAGAAGACTAGAATTGGGGAATATGAGTGGAATTATCTTTTAGTAAATGTGTGAAAAGTGAATGGTGTTTATGGTATCTTTTGAAGGTTCATCAATAAATTTTATATATTAAGTACAATTAAGATTTGCTTTTGAGCAATATCAGTCCCCCCCAACTTCCTGGAAACACTTACAGTATTGTCCAGGTCTTGTGGACAGAGATCTTTACCAAGCGAAAGTAGTTCTGGTAGCTCACGTTAGTGTCATGAATCATTTGTGTAAATGTTAGCAGTCTTCACAAAACTGCCAGACTGCACAAAGTGTAATGATCATTTAACATGACAGCTGTTACACGCTATTAATCATGTGCTCCTGAGATAAGTTATCCAACAGGCCGATGTCTTAACAATGTTGCAGTGAAGATATATCACATTTTTTATTAATGTTTGCTTTATGTATTTTGCATCTTTGTATACTTGTAGATATATGTGAGAACAGGGATCTATCATGGAGGTGAACAGATGTGTGACAACGTTAACACACAGAGAGTACCCTGCTCTAACCCCAGGTAACTGTCCACCCGTCATTACAATAACTCTCCATTCACTACAGCAGCTCTCAAATGCAGGACTCTTTTATTAATTATAATAAGAACAACAACAACAACAACTATATTTTCTTAGAATAAGAACAATATATATATACACTTTATAACTACATGTGAAACAGAGACAGTGAAAAGAAAAGAGAATAAAATAAAATCACGCATGGTACCCGATAATGTAAAAGACTTCAATTCACTTTCTCTTATTTTCACTGAAATAGTGTTTAAGTCAATTTACTGCTAATTTACTTTAAGCAGTGCAAGGCAGGAGGGTAAAGTTAACAGTTTAGTGCTGGCTAGTAACACTAAACTGGTGTATTACATTACTGTTGAACCTAAGCCGTGGTCCACTCTAATACCCTCTGTAGAGGTAAAAAGATGCTGTCTGTACTATCTTTGTCTGGCAGAACAGTCTCAACATAGTTTTGGCCTTGAAATATCTTTTGCTGTGTCACCATATGAATATTGCTGCTGAAAGTCTAGACTTACCTAACTCAGCCCTGTAATAGCACTGTAAGGTTTCTGAGCATTCAGTTTTTTTTTTTTACTGGAAGCACTTTTGATATATTATGGCTGGTCCTTTCCCTCTAGGCCTACATTTGAGATAGTTTCTGGTTCTTTTTGGTGGCTCGAGTCTCAGACTCTCATTCTTTCTTCTACAGGTGGAATGAGTGGCTCACATACGACATGTATATCCCAGACATACCCCGTGCTGCCAGACTCTGCCTCTCCATCTGCTCTGTCAAGGGCAGGAAGGGAGCCAAAGAGGTAGGATAGAAAACAGTCAGGGGGAAAAAACTCTGCTGTGGAACTTCACTTGACAGGAAGTTGGACATGCAAAAACAGGAAGTGTCTTTCTACAGTAGGCCATTTGGATATCACTGTTACAGATTCATGGAGGGAAAATGCAATCGTGTATTACATTTTGTGACGTAAAAAATAACCATAACGTGGCTGAAAACTCATGTTAGCCAAAGTACACTAATACGCGATCGTACAAATAGCGATAGCAGTATATGGGCATATTACAGATCAACAAACAGCGCTGCAGTTGTCCCTATCTAAAGATAGCACAAAGCAGATGACCTCCATGTGTCTAAATCTTTTAACACTGGAACGCTAACCCAACCTGAAGGGATTTACTTGGTATAGGTACCTTTTGTGTGTATAGGTGTGTGTGTGTGTGTGTGTGTTTGTTGGCATGCGTCAGTATTGGTACATGAACCTACCCTACTCTATGTGTCAGTCCGTCTGAGTATATGTGTCCAAGGTGAATGGAAGCTGTGGTATCGTCTTTGGCTCTGTTTAATTACTAATCAGCCATGGGCATTGTGTTGGCAGAAAAGCTCAACAGAAACACAATCAGCAGGAGGAACTTTTCCATTAATGTTAGGATATATTTAGCGTGTGCCGACCGCTAAGACCGCTAAGCAGAACATTTGTAAAATCTACATTTAAAAAAAGAAAATGAATAACAATAACTTTGAAACTTTAGAAGCATAACCCTTTTTACCATCAGAAAATAATTTGTGGCATAATATTAACATATTCTTGATATTTATGTTCAATTCACATGCACATCAGTTTTACATTAAAAAGAATGACTGTCCATTTGTTCAGAAACCATGTGGCCTAAAGTGTTTTGGTGCCTAATATTTCTAAGAGACTCCCACACTGATTGATTTTTCTTCCCTCTCTCTGCTGGAAAAGCTCAAAGAAAGAAAGGTGTGTGTGTGTGTGTGTGCGTGCGTGTGTGCGTGAGTGAGTGTATCAATGAATGCCAGACATGGATATTGTAACAGACACCTGGAGTGAGTCCCGTCCCATACCGCGCCATGCTAGGTTGAGGTCAGGTTAGCGGATGCTCTTTCATGCCCCACTTGAATTAAAGATAAACACTTCTCCACAGCAGCCTTTTGTTCCAGCACTTACTATAAATAGGTGCGTTTTGACTGGCCGTCTGCATGTAACTCTGTCCGCCTCACCATGCTGCCCTTTGTCACCTGGTTCCATTGCTGCCCCTTAGTGAAGATCAAGATGTTATCTTAAACATTTCCTTAGCCTTTGTGAAGGATTACATGGTAGCTTTGGTAGAAGGAGTGCTGCAGTTTAAAGATTGTTTGATAACCTTTACATCTCAAGATGAGATGTACATAGAAGAAACAACAAACAGGCTGTGCTGTTGTATATAGCACCAGATGACAGGAGCCACATTTCATCACTTACCTACTTAACCTTTCAGGATAAATGCATGTACACATGGCATACTGTTACCACGCATCTTCTTCAACCTTGTTAAAAGCTTTAATAATTAATTAACAGTTAGACTTTAGTCCCCAACATCATTTTAACCTACTTAAACCTTTTAAGACCCCTTAAAATCTTTTTGAAACCTGAAGTAACTCGTTTCATTCAAGGCATACAAGCAGCATCCACCGGAGGGCATTTCCTCTGTCTGCTTTACTGAAAATAAAACTCAGCCTATGGATCAGGGAAACACTCTGCACCCCTCACCAGTCGAGTTTCATCAGAATGAGCAGTGCATGATTAGTTTTAAGTTGCATCTAAACAAGTTTAAAGACATGAAATGAGTTTGGCTCGACTGGAGTTCTACATTTTAACCTGCGGATATGTTGTCTGAATTAGCTAAATTACCTTTTTGTTTGTATTAATACAATTGACTATGGTGTTCATATTGTGTTAATATAGATTTTTTTTCTGAGGTAGTGCTTTTAATATGTTCTTAGCATAAGGAAACGTTAATCAGATCAGATACTTCAACAGAGTGCCAGAATATGTTGGTATTGAATTAGTCTTAGACCATCTGTGTTTGTGTTTTTCTTGTGAGCTTCTTACATTAAACTCTTATTACATTTGCAATCATTGGCTTTCTGTTTTTTTCTGCTTGTGTCTGACCATCTTAGGAGCACTGTCCACTAGCTTGGGGTAATATCAACTTGTTTGACTACACTCACACCCTGGTGGCTAACAAGATGGCTCTGAACCTCTGGCCTGTCCCTCATGGTCTTGAAGACCTTCTCAATGCCATAGGAGTCACTGGATCCAACCCTAATAAGGTATTCACATTCAGCTTTTGCACTGTAGAGAAAGTAAGAGAGAAAGTGTAATTTTTTATTTATTTATTTTTTTTGTGACACAGTTTGGTGATATTATTTTATTCTCTGTCATCCAGGAAACCCCATGTCTGGAGCTGGAGTTTGACCACTTTAGTAGTCCAGTCAAATACCCAGATATGAACGCAGTGGAGGATCATGCAAACTGGACCATCTCAAGGGAACTGGGGTTTAACTACACCCTCTCTGGACAGGTAATAACCTGTTTGGTTATGTACTTGTGTTTATCCACACAGCTTGATTGCATTAAAGACAACCCTGTGTTTTAACCCAAGCTGAATTAAAAATTCACAAACACAAGAAAGAGTAATATCTGTTAAGGTGACATCTCAGAAACCAGAAGGGAGCTGTGTGAGGTTGCATGAGCTTAAAAGCACACCACTTTTCTGTGTGAGATATTTTGAGATTGATCTATGAAGCCTTAATGCAAGGCGTGGTTGTACCCTTGCTTAAATGGATGACATGTCATGACACAATCTGCTGCATTAGATGTAATGATAGTTTGTGAATAATGTGAACAGGTGTGTGTAACTGTAGTTTGGTGTCATTAAATCTTAAAATACATTGTATGTAATTATTACACGGCTTTGTTGAACGTTCAGTTATGATTAGTCAGTTACAGCATTTTACTGTGTGTTATTTCTGTATAACAGACCGTTGCTATGGAGGCTGTCCTGAGCATGGACTCACAGCAGACACTAAAATAATTTTTAAATGAATGATTTGACACAACATACTGATCTTTATTTTAGGTTATCATGTAATAAGAGGGGTAATGTACAGTGAGCGGGGTCATTATTGTGAAATAAACCACTCCAGCTTGATTTTAGACCTTTATCACCCTGATGGGGTTTATTTCACAACAGTGACCGGCTTACTGTATTATTACATGTTTATAACATAGATCAATGGCAGTTAGTTAGTGAGCTGTTTGTTTAGATGTCAACAAATGTTATAGCTCTTTTATTTATTGAAAATGTTGATGTGAGTTAATTTAGGTCAATAAGTGATTCATTGAGTGTGGTTCTTCTTGTGCCCTTATGTGACTCTGTATTGCCACTGTGAGCTATTGTGCTCAGTTATTTATGATGGTGGTGGAGTCTTATCACATTTCTAGATGATGTATGGCATCAGAGGTCATGACTTCTGATGTGACTTGTGGTTGGAGTTACTCCGCCATGTGAGAGGATGTGAAGAGTGTGAGACGACGTGTTAAGTTATTCATGATGTGTGCGTCAAATGCGAGGAGCTCCCAAGTCAATACATGGTGTGATGATTATTTCATCCAGCTTGATGTTGAATATAGTTGGATATGCGATCTTGAGCAGAGCATCATATCTAAATGTATATGAACATTATGTTTAAACGTTATCCTGCTGATACATTTATGGTTTAAAATTGTTTTCTCAACATTTTTCCTGTGTTGCAAGCATAAATACATGTCTGCAGCTCATTAAGATGTGTGGACAGATGCATCTTGGCTGTATTGAATATGACAACCTTTTGTTCCTTCTACACCTTCTTTTGTCATCACTCGTTTTAAATGTCATGTGTAGCCCATCTCACAGCACAGCTCCTGTCATTAACCCGTATTCATGTTTAATTTGTTCGACAATGTCATGATCTTAAAATAATATTTTATCCGCAGCACAGAAGCCTGGTAGTGAATTTGTGCTGTGTTACAAACACAATGGCTGTGATTACAGAGAGCATGAGGAGACCCAACAGAGGTTTAACAAGCTGCCTCCCTCCATCTCACCAACTACAAATAGGAAAAACTAGTTGTAAGGATAAAGTCAACACAGGAAATGCATCATTAAAAATGTATTTCAAGACAATGGCCAGTAAATACAATAAAGACATTTGAATACATTCCCAACTGAATTTCAGGCTTTAGAGATGCAAGCTGATCTGACAAAAAGAGATGATGATTTGAACACAGCATGAACACAGCTTCTCATCTTGCCAAATCATGATTCCAGACTCGAGGATGTCCTGGTATTGAGAAAAAAAACAGGCTATGTGAAAGAAATACTAATCTTCCGGAGTACTGCTGCTGTGGTTATCTCAGCTCATTTATCTTATGCACTGATTTAGAACTTCCGTTAAACTCTTGACCAGAACTACAGTGTGAAATTGTTCAATGCAAGAGAACTGGACTGTCCAGTGTTCATTTATTCATGAGGATAGTGTAATGTGGTGTATGTGTAATTCCTTTATCTGTAACTCGAGTTGTTTGTGATGCTCCCCTAACAGTAATGCGTCTTAATGGATTACAAATGTTAATGCCCCAAGTTATGTTTGTTTCTCATAATGACTGCACAGCTGGATGTTCAGACAAACAAAATAATAACACATATTTAGATTTCTGGTATAAAGATAAAGAAATGGAAGCTCTAACAAGAAGTGATAAAGAAAAGCTGCTAGTTGTGATAAAAGAGGCTGATAATAAACCACTTGTGTTTTATTTTGTTACACTGTGAGGGATGCGCTATGGGTGATAATTATGATGTTAGCAGTATAATAATGAATTGTTTTCTTTCTGTTGTGTTTCAGAGCAACCGTGTGGCCAGAGATCACGCACTGACAGAGAGCGACACTGAGCAGCTGAGACAGCTGAGTAACAGAGACCCTCTTTCAGAAATCACTGAGCAGGAGAAAGACTTCCTCTGGAGACACAGGTAAACTACCAACCAGCAAATATAACAGTATACTCCTATCTATCTATAACTATATTATCACATAACACCAGAAGAACTATTTTATATAGTCATAGGTTTGATAGAATGGCATAGATTTCAGGTCAGGTCAGACACACTTGTAAATTTACTTTGTTACCTACTTGTAAGTTATTGGCTTTTCCTTTTGAAAACAAAATATATTTCTGTGATTAACTGTAACCAAGTTCTGCACGCTGTGTACTACCGGGATGCAACACACTGTAGTTGTCCCCTTTCTCATTCTCTACCAGGCACTACTGCATGAACATCCCTGAGATCCTTCCCAAGATTCTTCTCGCTGTCAAATGGAACTCCAGAGATGAAGTAGCACAGGTAATAAGGTGCCATTTCATACCTGCTTGTTATGTAAATGCAACCTTGGAGAGAGGAACAGAATAAAAGAAAGATTTAAGCAGCTCAGCTGTTTCCCAAAGTACAAAAAAATAGAAGTTATTTGTTGGTTTTCTGGCTTTTACGTAGAGCCTTTTATATTATGAAGTTATTTGTTGCCTTAGGAACACATTTGCATAGTCATATTTATGCAAATAGAACATAGAAAATGTATATGTTCATTCCAGCTCAAAAATTCACTACGTTAGCCACCATGGTTGTAATTGGTCTCAAAAATCCCCCAAAATACCAAGGGATTACCAACAAATATTCCATCATCTTTATGCATTTCCACTCATGTCAGCTTGTTAGGAAGGTACTGTATACTTTATACTTTTAGAGCCATTTTAGTTACTGAGCCATAACTGTATATTGAGTATTAATTCATATGTCTTGGTTTGTTTGTTTCCTAGATGTACTGTCTGTTGAAGGAATGGCCGTCTATCCGTCCTGAGCAGGCCATGGAGCTGTTGGACTGCAACTATCCGGACCCCATGGTCAGGCACTTTGCTGTACGCTGCCTTGACAAATACCTGACTGATG
This sequence comes from Protonibea diacanthus, assembly GCA_028641955.1. Classification (NCBI taxonomy): domain Eukaryota; kingdom Metazoa; phylum Chordata; class Actinopteri; family Sciaenidae; genus Protonibea; species Protonibea diacanthus. The sequence continues at coordinate 22,536,698 of CM053979.1, read as the reverse complement.
ACAAGCTCTCCCAGTACCTCATCCAGCTTGTACAGGTAGGTCTGACCTACAATCAGGGTTACTTGGTTCAGGGAACTGATTGACAAAAGAATGGGGTAAAAAGGAAGACAATGAGGGACAAAGAGTACTATGACTCAAGTGGACTGTGGATTACCTCTCTCTCAAGAGTGTCCTTGGCTGCCAGTCTCCAGTTGGAAAGCAGCTTTTGTTCGGCCTCCGCTTGTGTGTTAAGTCTTTCCGGTCTGTGATGCTTTAGGTTGTATTTTGTGTACAGAAACTCCATGGTGTGAAGTCTGAAAAGACTAATCTGAACCTCTTCTCTGCATCTCCTCTTGTTCTCTCCTTCCAATCCCTTCCTTTCTCTCTCTCCTGTTCTAGGTATTAAAATATGAGCAGTATCTTGACAATCCCCTGGCCCGTTTTCTCCTCAAAAAAGCCCTGACCAATCAAAGGATAGGACATTTCTTCTTCTGGCATCTCAAGTGAGACCCCATCCAGATTGCATTTTCTTCTTCTTTATGCACTTTCCTTTCTCTGTAGCTTTCCTAAAAGCGAAAAACAAACAAACAAACAAACAAACAAACAAACAAACAAACAAACAAACAAACAAACAAAAAACTCATCTGGCCTTCATGTTTGTCACTCCCTGTCACCCCCTCCTCTTTGTGACTTCCTCACAGGTCAGAAATGCACAATAAAACAGTGAGCCAGAGGTTTGGCCTGCTGTTAGAGGCTTACTGCAGGGCTTGTGGCATGTACCTCAAACACCTGAGCAGACAGGTGGAAGCCATGGAGAAGCTCATTAACCTCACTGACATCCTGAAACAGGAGAAAAAGGATGAGACACAAAAGGTAAGGAGGATGACAGCACACACACAGAAACACATTTTATTGTTTCATGTCTCAAAACTGGTGTAAATGATAAATGCACCAGCTGCGACATGTTCCAGGGACACTGCAGCCTCCAATGTTTGTAACTGTTCTGATCATAAAAACAGACAAAAGTCCAATGAACAAATCTGGCCAAGTTAACAAAGTCTGGCAGGTAAAGCTTGCGATATGAAGCGTGGAGAACAGATACGATGTGACAGAGATGTGCCCGGTGGGGTCCAGTCGTAGGGCTTCATTCATTGATAGTCTGTGCTGCACAGCGTCCTACACTGCAGTGCTCCACAGATGTGTGCCATGTGGGTTTATGTTCTGTTTTACTTCATAGACCAGCGTTCTGCATGTTTGTAACCGCAACATGCTAAGACACACACATTCCTCACTCAGCTGTGTTAATCATAGTAAGTCTTGAAGTACAATAAGCGTGTGTTATGCTTTTGTCAGCAAAGGAAGCATTGTATTAAAATAGCTTATTAAAACCAGCCTTTTCTGGCTTTTATGTGGGATCTGTGGTGTGTTACTCATTCTTAAAACAACAAGAAATGACAGACCACTCATTCATTGTAATGTGTTTGTTTAATTCATGATTTACACTCAGCATTGTATCATCAAATGCAGCCATTTTTAGAAGATTTCTCTGTGGATGTGTGTGTGTGTGTGTGTGTGTGTGTGTGTGTGTGTGTGTGTGGGTGGGTGCTTGCACACACATTTCTCTGTAAATGTGTGTGTGTGTGTGTGTGTGTCGTTGTGGTTGTGTGTGTGCCTTGTGGAGGTCCAGATGCGGTTTCTTGTGGACCAGATGAAGAGACCGGACTACATGGATGCCCTGCAGAACTTTACCTCTCCCCTCAACCCTGCACACCAATTGGGAAACCTGAGGTTAGAAGCAACAGTGAATGAGTTATTGTGTGTGTTTGTGTGTATATGTGGTGATGTGAGACAGACAATAATGTTTTTTTTTTTTTTTTTTTGTTCACAGGTTAGATGAATGCAGGATCATGTCGTCAGCTAAGAGACCGTTGTGGCTCAACTGGGAGAATCCTGACATCATGTCTGAACTCCTCTTTCAGAATAACGAGATCATCTTCAAAAATGGAGATGGTAACGCATGGACACACACACGCACACACACACACACACACATACAAATATGCACATGGCCTGTTAAACCTCGTTTTAACCTCTGTTTACCTCTTAGTGTGCAGGAAACAGAAACTTTTCTGTCCTTTCCACACACTGTAACGACAAATCTAAACACAACTTGTGCTTATTTCATTTCATATGAGATTTCATTTAAGATGTGTGTTTTTTGCCAAACAAGTTGTGACACCTGCCTTTAATGAGGTATATGTGGTATCGTTAGTGCTTATGACTCAGACAACATTTCTCATAAATGCATCAATGGCACACTCTTGCAAAGATGTGGGCAACGACATACTCATATTTTTTCTCTCTCACTCGTACCACCCTGTGCCATTAGAAGAAACTCTGAAAGCTTTAGCTTAGTTTGCAATTCACAGTGTACATACATACACACACACATACACACACAAACTATAAAGTGCTTTTTAGAGGCTGCAGGGCTTCTTGGTAATGTTTGTCTGCTGTAATAACACTAACCCATGTATAATCTGTCAGTATCACAGGATGTTATTAACTGGAACTGTCTTCATTGTGTGTGTTTGTGTTGTAGACTTGCGGCAGGATATGCTGACGTTGCAGATTATTAAAATCATGGAGAATATTTGGCAGAATCAGGGACTGGACTTGCGGTACTGCTCTCTCTCCTGTTAACTCTCGTTCTCTCTGTATGTTTCTGCTTCAATGCTTCCTTTGCTGCCTCAGTACAGCTGGGCTAAGAGTCTGTTTTGTGCGTCTTCAGGATGCTTCCCTACGGCTGCCTGTCATTAGGAGACTGTGTGGGGCTCATTGAGGTGGTTCGCAGCTCGCACACCATCATGCAGATTCAGTGTAAAGGAGGCTTGAAAGGAGCCCTGCAGTTCAACTCAAACACTCTGCATCAGTGGCTCAAGGACAAGAACAAGGGCGAGATGTGAGTTCTTCACTCCTGATGTTACTTTTACAGCATCTTCACATCATTAGACAGTACAGAGCAAAGTCCATTAGAGAGTCTGTACTAAGAGAAATGTCTTCAGGGAAATCTGGTGTCGTTTAGAGTTACAGCCCATTTACATCTGCCTGAATTTAGTTTCATGTATATGCTTCTTGTAAAAATCAAACACTTTCTGAATGTGTTTTTTAAAAAACAAAAAATGAATGGTGTCACTGCTTACTGTGTGTGTGTGTGTGTGTGTGTGTGTGTGTGTGTGTGTGTGTGTGCGTGCGCGCGCGCGCAGGTATGACATGGCTGTGGATCTGTTTACGAGGTCCTGTGCTGGCTACTGTGTAGCTACATTTATTCTGGGGATAGGAGACAGGCACAACAGCAACATTATGGTCAAAGATGATGGACAGGTGAGTTTTGTCCATACATAAATACGCCGCACACAATTTTGGACAAGGGTGGACAGGTTACAATTTCTGAGATACAACTGAATAAAATCCATGCAGAGTTCACACACCTGATGACTAATAATGACACATGTATGTACAATGTTTCAGTCCTTGTCTGTTATAACCAAACTTATGTAGGGAATAGGAAGTAACATAAAACCAGTTGTACTTGGTGAAACAATGATATTTATTTCCAGAAATTAGGGTTAATTAAAACATAAAAAGAGGTAAAGCGTGTACAAGGGAAACAAAGGGTGAGTGGATGCCAAAGAAATAAATATAACCAAAAGAGTACTCTAAAAATCAGTAGTCAGAGTCTTGACTATCAAAATGAAACTAAAAAGAAAAACCTCAATATCTATCTATTATCTAATAACCAAAACACGATACAGCACCTCTGAATCTAGTAATTCTAAACAAAAATATGTCTATGTGTGTGAGAAATCAGCAAACTCAAATAGCCCTGGCCCAGTCCCCAGGTAATGAACAAGCACCTTGCCAAAAATACAAGTAGTAATAATGTAAAAATAATGCAGTTCTTGGAAATGGGTGCCACTTCAACCAGGATCCTCCAGGTCTCCAGGAAGGTGGATGCGCCTCATCAGCTAGCACCAATCAGGGGCAGGCGACTACACACCTAGCTTTGCATGCACAATAAAACCACCATCATTTCCTTGTTGTCTTTGTGTTTTTCTGTTGTAGAAATTATATTATTATTTCATTAGTACATGAATTCATAATCATTTGTTACTGACTGTATCTGTTCCTTTGAGTATACAGTATATTCAGGTGACTTTACAGAAGGTTTCTTTACTTCCTGTTTCCCTCTTTGTTCAGTTGTTTCATATAGATTTTGGCCATTTCCTGGATCATAAGAAGAAGAAATTTGGCTACAAGAGAGAGCGAGTGCCCTTTGTACTGACGCAAGACTTCCTCATCGTCATCAGCAAGGGATCCCAGGAGTGTGCGAAGACCAAAGAGTTTGAGAGGTACTGCAGTGTCTTATCTCTTCTTTTGTCTTATTATTGTTTCTCTCATCTTATTTTTTTTATTATTATCATTTATTATTGTATTATTATTATTATTATTTTATTTAATATTATCAGTGACTCTGTTGGTTTGGTGGCTGGATGGCTTCTTCTTTGGGAGTGGGCTTAAAAGATGTTGCTACCATTGTAGTCAAACTGAAGAGCAGACATTTAGTGGAATATACTGTATTTTTTCACTTCAGGAAGCACAGAGCATTCTTCTTGCCTCTCTTCCGTCAGTTGAGTAATTTTTCACTTAACTTGCCCAACTGAACTCAACCATGTGAACCTCTTCAAGAACTCTGTGGGAAATTCTTGCATCACATAGTGATTGGCTAGCATCCTTCCTGTCTGGGAAACAGGTCTCGGGTGCAAACCACAAAGTTTTCAACATGCAGACTGCAATTTGCAACATGAGATAATTTCCACTTGCACTTCCATTTTGACACGTTTCTCTAATTTTTTAAACTGATTTGTGTCACAATTTTTGAAAGTTACTTTCTTTTTTTTCCCTCGATACCGCAGCCGCAGTATAAACAGTTTTCTACTCTTTATTCATCCTCCTCACATTCCCTTTTCAACTTCTTTCAAGGTTCCAGGAGATGTGTTATAAAGCCTACCTGGCCATCCGGCAGCATGCCAATCTCTTCATCAACCTGTTCTCCATGATGTTGGGCTCTGGCATGCCTGAGCTGCAGTCGTTTGATGACATTGCCTACATTAGGAAGACTCTGGCCCTGGAGAAAAGTGAACAGGTAACATTTTTTTTTTCCTGTGTTCATATTCTGTCTGTTCTAATCTTCTTTTAGAAGTCAAGTCTCACATTTATCTGCAGGTCTACTAATGTATCTCTTTTATCTTATTCTGCTTTGTGCAGGAGGCATTGGACTACTTTATGAAACAGATGAACGATGCTCACCATGGAGGATGGACCACCAAGATGGACTGGATATTCCACACAATTAGGCAGCATGCACTAAACTGATCTCCTGCACACAAAACAAAAGCCACCAGTCCCACACAGTGGGGGATTGACTTCTGTCAGCCAGCTGAACCACGCAGCATCAGTCGTTCAAGGAATTTCAGTTCGTTATTACGGCAGACACCACGAACAGCTCACTGATGATGGAAGTTTGCAGCTTTTATTCCCATTTATACACCGGCACCATTTCTGTTAAAGGAGGTTCCTGTTTTCATCTGCCTTTTTGTGTGGTCTCATTGATGCCCTCGCACTACCCTCTCCTTGTTCTGCGTCTACAACAGAGTGTTGTCTTCATGTCCCTGTGAAAAAAACTGCAGACGAGTCTCTGGCTGATGCTTGTGTCCTTGGCTACTAAGCTTCCACCAGGTAACCAAGGAAACCCCTTATCCTGCTGCTCTTGCAGGAAAAACACAAAACGGGCAAAGCAGCGTAAAGAAGATGCATCTGCCAATCTCTAAATGTAGCCACAAAGTAAGTTCAACTTGCTGCTCTTCTGCTGTATTAGTGCTGCACTGTGGCTCCACCCTGAAAAGGAGGTGCTTGGGGAAACCTTTTTGTTTTATTTTATTTTTTAAAATCGTATCACTGCTGAGAAGATAGCGGGCACAAGAACTGTCTAAATTATCTTACCTGACATAAATGTTATCAGATTTGTTGTGCAGTGCAGGATTACAGGAGTATGGGGACTTGGCTCCTGTGATGACTACCACCGCACAGTCTCGTCCCTCTGAGCTGATCTGGTGTCAGCTTTTAACCCTTTCAAAAACTGCAGACGAGTCTCTGTGGTTGTTTTGTGCAGCTCTGCAGTCTCCCACGGCCTCAATGGAAAAGCGCTCCGCCTGCCATTTGGAACGTTTGGCAGCGGTGGTGCAACTCTTAGACTCTTGCGTAAACTTCAGGGTGATGATGCCTCTCCATCAGAAAAACAGCACTTAGAATAATATACAGATTTATTATGACTTTTTAAATTTATTTATGTATCTAGTCTCTTTGAGTTTCTACACAGGCAAAACGCTAACTCAGCTCTCCGGAAACACACATTTCGTTTGTGTAAATATATTTAGAGTTTTTTGTATTTTTTTTTTTTTTTTTTGCCTTACCTATCTTCTTCTGAACCATGAGTGCAAGTCCCCCTTTTTTTTGCCTCAGTCACTTTTAAGTTAAACATCTCATTTGACCTGATCAGTTGTGTCTAGTTTGCAGCCCTATTTGGAATTCTAAAGATTAATATGTTTGGGAATGCAAAATGGCATCAAGAGTCAAAGTGCTAGTCTCATATTTTATGAATAACGGGACCTATTTTAAGCCCCTGGCTGTCTGTTTTGATGGTGAGCAGAGGCCCAGAGGAAAGTCGTGTCTTCCTGTTGATAAAATGCCTTGGCGTCACAGCGCAGCACTCCACAACACTGCACAGTCCTAAGCCCAACAAAGTCGGCCTAAACAAGCAGTAGTAAGCAAACCGTCGGCACTATTAACATGGAAAGCATGAAGAGGCTAGCTTTCAACTTCATTGTGTATGATTTGATGTTGTAACAACGTTAGGTTGATGGTGTTTAGCGTGTTGACTCGTGAAGCGTGCGTTCAAACTTGTTTTTCACACATTTGGTGGAATTTTCTACACACTGAGCCCATAACCCTGGCTGTATTGGAGCCTTGCTTCCTGTTGCCAGGCACCGTTAAAGCCATGCTCTAACCCCTTTTTTGTTAAATCTAAAGATTTTTTTTCCAACAGGAACCTTTGAGCCTGTAGCTTGTGACGGCATCTTTAGAAATCAAGTGAAACGGCGCATGTGGGTGAGATTTAGTAATTGAGGCACATTGGCTGATCTTTCAAATTCGATCGGATCACTCAAAAACAGCCGTGGTTTAGCACATACAAATATAATTTAAAAACAAACAAGCTTCTTTGGACACACGTGTCCTACTGTCATTTCACTCTGCTAGCTAATATGAGCCACTAGCTAACAGTCAAGTGCGGTTTTATATGATGGGCAGATGGGAGAAGAGAAAAGGGAAGGATTTCCATATACAAACAAAAATGCATTTTAGAGACCATAGCTGGCTTGTCTCTGGAAGTATATGTTCATTTTGGAATTATCTCAACAATCATTGTTAAAACAGGTATTTTAATGAACTCTTGAGTGGCAGTTTTACAGATATTTCAGTGGCATTGAGAACCACTCGCACTGTGTGCTCTGCTGAGGAAAGAATGTAGTATTTTAGAAGAGACGGTGCCTCCTCACGAGCACCCCCCGACGCCCTCACAGTATTCCTAGGAAGACATATGGATGTGCGCATAGCTAAATTATCTTCGTAACCCTTCAGTACGAAACTCTATCTGCCAGCAGAAAAGAAAGTCTGCACTTTGCCAGTTTAACTGTTGATTGTATCAAAAAGCCAAAGTTGTGGTCTGTTCCGATGCGCGCACGTGTTATACCATATTATTGCAGCATTAACAGCTAGAATGTATTGGATTGCTAACGTGGACCTTTATGTGCACTCACCTTTTTATGTTTTTGCATCATTCGTGTTCGTTTTTTTTCGAACTAATGTTGGATGCAGTGCCACTAAACACACAGTAGGTAGTCAGCAGAGAGCCCTTCGCCCTTTCCTTCTTTTTCTCAATGTGCCAAATCAGGCGTCACCGAGGCCTGCGAAAGCTATAGCTGGAAGTGCATCACGCAGTTACAGACTTTATAAGAAGAAAAAAGACAAAGGTTGGGGTATGCACTTAAAAAAAAAATCAAGATCTCAATGCCTTTTTGTCCAAAAGGACTCTGTAAGAAAAGAGTTAGCTTAGTATGCATGTTTCTCAAGCAGCATTACCAGTATGTATGTACAGTTACAGTCAAAAGTCTTTTTCTATGGGAGGCTTCACGTGTGACAAACAAACCCGTAGTTTTGTTCTTTAATATCTTTTCCCATGTATTCTCTAAATCGATAGCGCGTGTGTGCGCGAGGGTGTTTGCGTGCGCTCATATGCATTAATTGTCCTTCTGTACAGGTTGCAGAGCTTCATTGGCAGGCCCCAATGAAATGCCCACACTACGTATGTACAGTATGTACACGTCCACGTGTCCGTGTGTGATGACACTTAGCTGTTGAAGTGATTGTGTCTCTAAGTGTTTTGTAAATCTTTTTCTTTTTTTCGTTGTTCACTGGCTGGTCTGTGCCAGAGAAGGAAAAACAAACAAAAAAAATATGCTGAAGTTTTTTGCACCGTTTGTAAGGAAACAAACGAGAGGAGACGGAGAAACTTTTTTCATACATGAGTTGTAAATGTTTTACTTGAAATGTCACGAATCAGAACCACAGCTGTGTTTTGTTGGTTTAAAGTTGGGGGGGGGGGTGTCTAGTGTCTATTTAGTACTGATTGTGAGAGAGAGAGAGCGAGAGAGCGTGTGTGTGAGTGAGTATTTAACTGTACGTAAGCACCGAAGGTTGACGCATAATGTACAGGCTGTTTGTTTGATACTGGTCATGCATGTTACTGATACCACAGTCCTGAATTTCAGAGTGAAAACTTGTTGAACTAAATTTCTGAGATCAGGTGCGGTGAGAACTGTCTTACAGGATTTAATCTGAAATTTTCATTCTCAACCTCAAAATCATAAGAACGTCCAGCACCTAGGTGATAGTTCTCCCCAACTTCGGCACTCAATTGTTGCCCTAGTTTCGTGAGTGAAGGCTTTAACAATGAAAACGCAGGCCCATAGTTACAAATGTCTTTTGTTGCTAAGCCGGCTCATCTGATTGCATGAATCAACAATGTGCAGGAGATAGAATATCACATAATGATATATAATCTTTGTGCCTGCTGTTTAACTAAGTGAGGTGAAGATGATCTCATTTACGCGTGCAGAGAAGTACTGATGTGAGAAGCTTAAGAGGAGGAGAATCCTGCTCTTCAGTTCACCCTCGATAATACAATCATCTGATCTGATTCCAACAAACAGTGGACATTATAACAGAATATAATGCAATTCAATGCAATACCTGTGCAGTAAATACTATTTTATGACAGCTAGTGTTTCATTTTTGATGAGCGTTGGACAACTCTATCACTTTATTCTGATCCTGTTCTCATTTCTTTTTTACTGTTCTCGTTATTCTGTCCACCACCTTGTATGAATATGAAGCCTGATATTTGGTGAATTCTCTCTGTAAAGTAGTCAAAACTCAGTTTTTTTTTTTTTTTTTTTTAGAAAGCTTTTGAACCGGATGAATTTCAAAGGGTTTAATTCTCTTACATTTGCCTGAAAAAAATCAGCATCGGATCAAAGAGAAATTGTTAGATTTATTGATCATTTGCGATCAGTTATGAGGCTTCTGAAATGTCCCAAACTCTTCACTTTATTGACTAACTGGTCTGTGGTTTCATGGTCTTTTCTGTATGCAGTGCTCTAAACTCCATTTTAGTGTGTCACTAATATATTTCCAACATACCATGCTGTCAGAACTATACTATGAATGAATGTACAATGGGCCAATGTATTGTTTTTCACAGCCTACCTGCATGAGATTGGGTAAAAATGAATTCTTCTAGCTACATGTTTTTTTTTTGTTTTTTTTTTAGTCTGCTAAGCAGCCATACAGATGTTTATTAATGAATGCCTTAAGTTTGCTCCCTGTAGGAACAGTTTCTAGGACATGTTCATCCTCACAATAACCTGCGTTTTTTTATTTATAAATGTACATTGTGTTGCGGTTTTGGCTCCCTGGTCACAGAGTTAAAGGTTTGTACCCTGACTGACTGACTGGTCATCTGAGTGTTCTGTGAAGATGTACAAATAAATTTGTTAAACATTCACCTGGCTGTGTTTGCACTGTCCTCTCTTTACAGCAGGTCTCTGACATATTCTTACTTTATTGATTAATGTAGTGTGTAAGTGAACAAGTGTTTTATAAAGTTTTGTCACCATGTTTGACCATAAGGACTTACATTTTTGATTTTGTTTTATTTCCAGGATTCCCACTTCTTATATTTTATAAATCTTTGGAATATATTATATTTTTTAAGTTAGTAAAGACATATGCCTGAAACGGGAATTTCTCAGAATTGTTTTGTTTTTTTTTTTGTTGTTTTTTTGTTTGTTGATTTGTTGTTTTTTTTGGAGAAGACACAAACATTTACTAATGTAATTTCAGAAGAATTTTTTTTATTAATTTAAATTTATTTAAATTTATTTTTTTGTTTCAGTCCAGTTGTTAAGTGAATCAGATTTATTCCATATTCCATTTTTTTTTTAAAGCAGCAATGATATTAAAAGAGCAGGATGATCATTTGGGTCAATTAAAGAAGTCATGGGACACTGTGTCAAGGGAAATACTCAATGAGGTCTCTATCTTCCATTAAAACAGTTGAATACTGTTTGTCATTGTGACAGTAGGTGATTACAAGAAAGAAGCCCATTGAAGATAATTACTGATGAGCTGCATTTATTGTTCACAAATAAAACCAGCACGCAGAACAAGGTTTTATTTTATTTTATTGCAGATCTCTCCCTTTCAGAATGACAGGTTTCCAATGTACTTTTATCCATTTCCTCACATTACTTTGATTCACTCAAAGGAAACTGATGTCAAACTGACAGTGTTTTTCTGAGGAGTTACAGGACCCAAAAATATGTTGTTGTTTTTTATTTCCTTATTTTTTTAACTTAACCCTCTTTACTTTTTAAATCTGCACAGCACTCCTAGATACGATTCTTCCAAAAGACAAATCCCTACAATGTACAGGACTGGTCTACAAAATAAATGTGAATCTTTGAATATGAATGTGATTGTGGAAAGATTTATCCTATCAGGTCTGAATCACTGAAGGTCCCATCTGCTGCAGGCTTTGGGGAGGCCTCTGCGGCTGCCTCTGTAGGAGCTAAAGCCACCACGTCGACTGGATTGAACGGTTTCCAGGGCTTGGACGGGCAGTGGAAGGGGCTGTCGTCTACAGCTGGGACTACTACATCAGGGGAGCCGGACGGTTTGGCGGCTGTGGTGTCCTCTTCAGAAGATTCTTCTTTGGCTGAGGCCTGGGAGGGTGACGCTGCGGAGGAGGCTGTTGTGGGGTTTGCTATGGTGGGAAGTGAGGGGGTAGGGGCAACCTCAAACAGAAAGTTCCTGAGTGGAGACCAGCCAGGAGGACGACGCCTGACAAACACCTGAAGAAAAGAATACAGAGTACAATGTGCAGATGAATGGATGGACTGATGGAATGACTTCATCGACATACGCCTATGACACATTACAGCTGATGGCAGAATTTTTTAATCTTAGATTAAAAATTGGTGTAGTCAACTTTTATAAGGGTTGGAGCAGCATTAATGCCACAAAAAGAAAGCAGGGGCGTATCAAGAGGGTGACCTGGGATGTCCCGCCACCCCTGAAACCTGATTGGCCACCCCAGGTGCCACCCCTTTATCCTAAACTATGATCTGCCGGGCTATCTGCCCGGTCCCAGGCGGGACCTTAGTTTAAACCTGTTTGATGAGTAATCCAGACTTCTATTTATAAAATGTTTTATGTAATAAAAGTGTTTGCAAGCCAACAGATGAAGAGGTGAATTAAAGTGTTTAAATGTCCAGAGTGGCTGACTTTTTTAAGGCCTTGAAAGAATGAAGTAGGAAGCTTTATGTTATATTTTTATGGCAGCACACTGTTGTGTTGTGATCAATATGTCTACTCATCATCAAAAATCTTAAACAGGAATGTAAGAAACTGTAAATGTTAGTAATTAAAGTATATATGAAAAATGGCAAATTAATACAAGGCTCATGACAGGAACATTAGCCACTGGCTTACAAAAGTTAACAATTAGCGGATGAATCACCAAACTAAGAGTGATATTGGTGAGAAACATGACTCCAAATGAATTCTCACTATGTGCTTGATGTTTAAATAGAGACGTGTTACCATAACAAGAAGCTAACAACATGTCAGGACTGTGTGTCGTTCTTCTGCCCCCAAGAGGCCAAAAACATACAAACCGTCAGCATAAAAAACAGATATTGTCATTATCATAGCTAAGTAGTCATAATTTTAGCAGGTCTCTCGAAGATTTCTCACCATGCCAAAGCTGTGTGCATGGCTCACTAGCTTAATATTTACAGCAGTACCTAAACATTACTACATTATTATGTGGGATTGACAGTGATGTTAGAAAATGCCTGTCAGATGAATGGACTACTAGATGAGTAGAACTTTATTAATACAGTTTGTTCTTACAGAAAGAGTAAGAACAAACCAGAGCAAGGAAGACTCATGTTATATATTCAGAGTTTAGGGTCACACTCATGGCTTGGTTTCTAAAAGAGGCAAAATGCTGTCTCATGTTTGACTTGTTGTGAAAAGCAGGTCTCACCGAGGGCATGGACAATGCCCCTGGTTCACACTCTATCTGGGTCTGTGGGGGCTCATGTCTCCACGGTGCTACATCCACAGTAGAGTTGCAGTTGGCAAACTCCTGCACACATAGATACAAACACACATCAGGTCAAACAGGCACATCGGGTCAAACAGGCTTTGAAAAGATCACATTATGTCAGAGGTGAGACATATCTTGTTTTCCTGCTTACCACATTGCTTTCATCAGGGACACAGTGAAGGCTGATGTCTTTGTGTTCGTCCTTGGCGCAGATGCTCTTCCTCATGTCAAATCTCATCCGGAACCTTAAACCTGCAACCACCTACAGGGAGACATACACAAAGCAGGTAGAAACGTTTTCTCCAGCTGACATTCTTCCCGCTTCCTCTGCCCTCATATCGCTCCATATCTACCTGTCTGGTGGCATGGCCGACGCTATTCAGGGTGAACAGGTGAGTAGAGTCGGATATGGCATTATACTTGGAGATGGAGGCAGTAAGAGGACCTTTAAGGTCATCTGAGTACTGATCAATCTCCTCCGGGCAGCCCAAACAGGGAGCTTTCTCTGGAACGATGTAATTATCTGGAAAGATCATGAAAAGTGGAGAAACAATGAAACTGAGAGAAAGTAACAAAACATTTAATATGAGACATGGCAGGGAAAATACTAAATCGACAGATGCTACAGAGAATAAAAACTGTATATACAACATGCAAACTTTGCTCCTAGGATACTGATTTATAAATAAGATATACATACAGCAAAAACAAATCAGTTAATGAAAATGAGATTTATATAAAAGGTTCATCAAATGTATCAAAATGAGTGATGTGCTGTGAGCTTTCTAATATCTTGAAGTAAATGACACAACTGTTCCTCTGAGTGAGGCAGTGATTTCTAATAGATTAACAAAGGATGAGCTGATAATGGAACGCTACATTGTTTAAATTCTCCAATATTATGTGTTCATAACCAATTCACATCTCTTTGTGTGCACGGAAACAACTTTAAAATAAATGTTTTTTTTTGTATCCTGACAGACACGTGCAAAAGAAAGTGTTGAATTCTCACAAAAATGGCGTGCTGGAATTTAACATTCATTTATTTAAACTTTCTGTTTCATGACATGCCGAGAAACTTCTCAGAGGAAGCTGCTGATATGTTTTTGAAACTTTGAGTCCAGTGACCTCGAATGACTGTCTTGTTGTCTCGCTTGCTGGGTGTATGTGTGTGTGTGTGGGTGTGTGTGTGTGTGTGTGTGTATGTGCTGGACATGTGCTGTTCTTTGAAAGAACATTTCATTTATATATTTATTTAGAAATATTAGGACTACACATCATTACTCACACAGGGAGTATGAGGGAAAGTCTAGCATGATTATTGGAGGAAGAACTTGTCTATGCTGTGTCCAGTCTATTTTAACAGCATGTTTCAAACTTTGATTTCTTTACTGAAGCAGCTAAATTCTACTTTAATTTCATTTTCTGAGTGAAGCCTGAAGAGTTGCAAAACACTTTGGACGCTGCATAGAGGAAGCGCTGAACTCATTTACTGTAGGCTGTGAGCTGGTTAGGCAAACAGATTAAAGTCTAAATTGTCACTGCCTTTTATGGTGTGATAAGTTAATAGTGCACTACCCTATCTGCAAATTGTGTTGATATATTACGCAATTAGACCCCCCTCTGTATCCCCAGCGCCCACCAGTGTACATTTTCCTCAATGACTCATTGTTTTCTCAATAAGAAATATGCTGTCCTCGGATAAACAGAGTCATGGTGGATCAAATCAATATACCAGAGATTCATGCTGCGAGAAAACCCTCCATAAATCATCCAATTATGTTTAAAGAGCTGAGAAACTTTTGGTTAATATGCTATATTGAGTGTGAGAATTTTGACAACATTTTCAGGTTCCTACAGCAAGTTTGAAGCCACAGCCAGTTAGCTTAGCTTAGCATAAAGGCTGTAAAAAAGAGAAAACAACAAGCCTGGCTCTGTTAGAAGGCAACAATATCTAATTAAAGCTCACTAATGAACATGTTATGTCTCTGTTTGATCTGTACAAAAATTGAAGTGTAATTAAAAAAAAATAATTGTGGCTTTACTGAAGGTTACTGTTGTGTTGAACTGGGAACAGTTGCTAGGCAACCAGCTAATACTCCAGGAAGTAAAACCACAAGTTGATGTTTATACAATTAAGCAAGCTATAACAAGTTAATTCGTGAGCTTTAGAGATGTTTGTTGGCAGATTTGATTACACTTTCTGTTTCCCTGTGTTTTCATCCTTTATGCTTAACTAAGCTAAGCTAACTGCCTTCCGGCTCCAGCTTCATATCAAGCCTACAAACATGAGAGTGGTGTCTTCTTATCTAACTCTCTACAACATCTTTTTTTTTTTTTTTTTAAGTATTCAGTTAATTCTGATGGTTGTAATTGTGTTGCAGTAGAAATCAACAATCCATGCTGGGTTCATCCACCTAAACTCATTCATTCATTCACTCACCAAGCAGGCAGTCCACCTGTTCAGTGTCTGCTTCGGTTTCTGTCATGTAGACCGTGGCATTGCATGAAATTGGCTCCTGGAGGAATTACAGGATAGAGGATGTCAGGATTATGATTTGAGTTATTAATACTGAATAATCTAAATAAACCTTTGCATTAATGCTCCCAACTTTAAGCAGCACCATCTGCTTTACATCTCCCAGGGTTCGAGTGCACAGGAGATTTGGAGCTTTGTTTTACATTTATATTAGAGATTCATTTAATCAGAGGACAGTCTCATGATCATTACCTTGGGTCCAATAGTCAGATAGTCACAGTCTGTCCAGGATTTACTGCTCCCAACCTGACAGTCACTCCTCCTGGTGGTGAACTGCAGTGAGTACACCGAGTCTGAGCCATTCTCTGACTGTGGACACACACACACACACACACGCACACACAATTAGAGTGTACCAGAGGTCAAAGTGTCTAAACATGTTTTCCTAGAATTTTCTTGGTAATCGTGCCACAGCTTTAGTTTCTCATCATCACTTCCAGTTTCAGCTCTGAAATACGATGTTTGGATCACATCTGTTCACATCCAAACATCCAACACAACTGAAATAAACTCATGTTGATTTAACTACAGTTTTGTGCAAATCCATACTCTCATTTCAGATTACGGCCATACAGGCAAAACATACAATAAGCTCAAAAAATTGCGTGCATTGTTGCAGTAATACCAGTGATACAGAAAGGTAGAATTGGTATGAAAGGGCTCTGTTATTAATATTTTCCACTGCATTAGTCAGTGAAGAATAAAGATGCCTAGCACAGATAAAAGATGTCTTCACATTTAACTGTACATTCTGTTTCATTTCATTTAGTCACCATTTGAATCTATCTTGATAGTACTTCCATTAGGGGGAACCTTAATAACCTCATATAATGCACTGTCAGTGCGAAAAAGCACTATGTTCCTCTGCACTTCTCCCTTTTACAGATATGATGACAATAGTATAGCACCGGAGCTGCTAAGACAGTCAATCACAGTAATAATAAAAAGCAACCATTTACCAGAAACGCCTACAGTACACTAAAAAACACTCTGCACTTTTATATATTACTGGAATATGAGTATTTTTGATGACTGTACTGAGACGAAGCTGTTTGCCGTGAATATGCAGAAAGTCACACCCTTTTCACAATCACTGTACCTTGCTGGCTGTTAGTATCTGATAGAGGGCCAGCATGTTTCCAGTGGTCAACTTCTTGTTGAACTTGTGCACAGCGCTGTTGGCGGCCTTCTCTACAGATGGGTCGTCACAGAAGATCAAGACTCCAGGCTGGACCTCGGCCTGGAGGAGGAGGAGGAGGAGAATTATCATGAAATTTTGCCTTAATGAAAACATTTGAGTGGGAAAATGACAAAGTACATTTACTCAAGTAAATGTTGTGCGATTTGTTCTTTGCTTCTTTACTGCACTACATTTCAGAGGGATCTTGTATTTTTCTCGTCTACATTTATCTGGCCGCTCTAGTTACTTTTATAGATGCAATTTATAAAATTGTCTAATGAAATATGATGCTTTGCCATCATTAAAGTGGTGCAAAATATATGAGGTACTGTAGTTAAACATAACATAAAATATTTCTTACTTAACAATACAGCTTCTGAAGGGGTCATTTTGCTGAACAATGATGACTTTTACAAGTAAATTTGTGCAGACCATAATTACTCTTACTTAAATTTGACTTTGCATGTACTTGAGAGTACTGTACTTGAGTAGCATTATCATTTTATACTTATTCTCCACTGCATTTTAGAGGAAGATATTTCTACAACTACAATTATCTGACAGTTATTGGCTACTTTCCATAATCAATTTATGTATGATAAATATGATCAGCCAACCCAACACTAACCACTACAACACTTAATACTAAAACTAACCCTAAGTGTTAAGCAGGTAGGCCCACTTCTACAAACTACAACATTAAAATGCTGCCTACATGATACTGCATCAACAATAATATTAAATTATATCAGAATACAAAATATTCTGATAGCGGTCATATTGAATTATGACTACTTATACTTTTAATACTTTGCTGATAATTCTGAAGTTTTGAATGTAGAATTTCTACTTGTAATGTGCCACTATTGAGTGAGTATTTTATAGTGGGGAATTACTACTAAAATAAAGGACCCGAATACTTTTTGCAGCACTGCTGTAAGCCTCTGCAGCTTAATAGTTCATCTGGTGTAATAGAGTAATCAAAGTTTTAAGTTATGGCCTCTGATACTTTTTCCTCACCTCCCCAAAGACTAAGCTGTGGAGGCACAGCAGGCCCAGCACACACAGCCCCGCTACGCTCCTCATCATCCGATCCTGATGGATGTTTGGCTCTGCTCTGCTACAGTGAAAACAAAATGGCAAATATCACAGCATTTGATGAGCACTTAATAAATATACACACATTTCATGTCCAAATCACATCCTAACACTGGCTGTTTCCAGCTAGATAAATCTCAAATTTCTTATTTGTGGCTGTAAAATGAGCAGGTTTATCATTTTTAAGGTTTCCATGGAAACTGAACAAGTCTTTAATGTAGAGACTTATGATACAGTACTCACAGTTTCTGCAGGTGGAGGCCTGCTGTCTATCCTGCCGAGCTTAAAGAGGGAAAACTCGACTCCTGTCTAGAGAGGGATGGACGACTGACTGAAATTCTCCTGAAACTGTAGGTGGGAACCCTGAGGTGATGACACACTGATAGACACACACAGAGGACAGGAGGGCACAGAGGACACACACACATACACACACACACACACACACACACACATTAATGCTGAAAATGCTCAGTCGATAAAAGGAGAGTAAATGTTTGCTCTTTTGTTTGCCCTCCTACCTGTCGAGTCAATATAACAGTATCAGAGAGAGAAGAGCGCACGTAAGGAGATGTACTAACTTCCTTCATTAGTGACTTTGCAAACACTCCACATAAACACACATCAAGGCACATACTCATAAATTAGACCACTTAAAGTAGAGCTGATTTGCACTGACTGTATGGTCAAACATCCCTAACTGTACTTATGTAGGGGCTACTGTTTGTGTGTGTGTGTGTGTGTGTGTGTGTTTGGTGAGTTTTGTGTGTTTTAAGTGGTACTTTGTCCCTGTCAACCTTTAGCCTATACCACTGTGATTTCCCCACAGCTCCTCTGTGAAATAAGGTGAAATGTGCTCAGATGTTACACTCCATATGCATAGATGTATCTTACAGACATCCTGTTTGCTTTGTCTGTGTGTAATTACTGTACAGGATTAAGTTCACCAAGTACATCAAGTCAGCCGTCACCTGATGACGACATGTCTAAATCTTCTATGTGTCCCTGGCTGATGTTCTACTTAAAGAACCTCTTCAGCTCCAGCGTGTGCGGCTGTGTAATGACAGATACGTAGTGAGTTCTTACATATATGTTTAGGAATATGAAGAAAAGAAAATAACTGTGTAAAATTCAGAGCAGATTAATAAGAACATAATTCTGCCCTCCTGTGGTTACACGTGCACCATGAAGAAATTCAGCTAAAAGTAGAGACCCTATAACATTCAGGTCAAGTTAAAAGTGGGGAACCATGGGGTCAGCAATAAACAGACTCAAGTGCAAAAAGTCAAGTTTATTTTACTCTAATCTTTGTTTTTAATTAGTTTAATTAGTGAGATTGAGGTTGCTGTGTTTACAGAATATAATATGCACTATGTTAATATGTAACTATGTCATGATGAATGGATGAACCAAACACAGACTTTAGACAGTACCTTTTGGGTTTTTCACCTGATTTTTGATTTTTTAGCGTCAAAGGATTTTAGTTGGGTGTAATCTTCAATCTCACCACCAGATGCCAATAAATCCTACACTCCACTGGACATTTACTAATGTTACTTACAAATTACTCAAACAAACAGATAGATGAGAAGATCAATACAGTGCTCATAAATGTTTGTTAAATATAAAGGTATAAAGCTGCTAGCCACTGCTATGAATTGGCAACCTGTCAAGGGTGTACCCCGCCTCTTGCCTGATGTCAGCTGGAATCAGCTCCAGTAAGCCACGATCCTGCAGAGGGTGGTAGATTATAGATGATGGATGGATACATAAACTGTAGTGAGAGGTCAACGAGAGATGTTTGTCTTTAGTGCTCGCAGCACTGAAATATGACATTATGAAATGTTTCATAGCAGCATTCTTGTTATTCATGTTAATTCAGAACATGCTCTTAACAGTTTTTCGAACCTTGGGCCACTGCAGCAAGGCCTGAGCTTTTGTGTATGGAGCACTTGCTCTACCAGGTGAGCTACCAGGTGACCCACCAAGTATTGAACATAACATGCCCATTTCTCTTTCACCCATGTGCCTTAAATGCAAGACAAAATTTTAAATCTATAACTCTACTTTGGTCAAACTGCAAGCTGCACAGGTGCTGTTTCAAGCTCTGTCAAACTATGTTCATGTTTGTACAGTTGTACTACACAAAAGGGTGCCAGTCAACACTAAATCTTTAAGTCTATATGCTTACCCAAGTCTGCAACGTCAACCATGGAACCCTGGGGTGTAGGCATCTTCTAGAAACTGCATGTGGAGGCAATGGCTGCAGGATGAAAGCAAAGGCTGGAGATGTTAGTCTGCAGGTGGAGGAGGCTGTAACTCTTTGGCAGAGGCTGCAGGTTTAGGTTTACAGAGGCTGCAGATGGAGCAGGGTTCTTTAGCTGTTTAGCTGCAGGTGGAGGTTCAGGCTGCAGCCGTCTGATGAAACAGGGCACTTCAGAGGCTGTCATTGTTTTCTATAGATTCTGAAGGTAGAGTTGGGTGCAGTGATTAATACAGCAGTCATAGTTCGCTGACAAAGGCTACCTTTATTAACATCTTTCATTTCTTAGCACAGGTGTTACTGAGAACACGATCACTGGCTGTGTTGTGTTCATGTGTCCCAGTAAAACAGTGTGACAGTGAGACAGCATTCATTTTTACACGTCTGACTGGTGTTGATTGCTCCTCTCCTCCAGGTGGAGGCACTGTAGTGCAAACAAACACAAGTGGCTTCTATTCACAGGTGTGATGCCACTACTCAGCAGTTTGGGGGCTTTGACCTGCTCCGTTACTGACCTGGGCTGTTGCACCCCTCCTTAGACAACCTGGTGATCCTGGGCTCCCTGAGGAGCATCATATCGATACCGAACTTAGTGTGGACATAGTCTGCTGCATCCAGTGGGAGACCTCTTTATTATATACTATACTGAGGCAGACCATAGACAGTATAAAATGGACGTAGTATCCGTGACGTCACCTACAGGTTTCTGAAGAGTGTGGTGGCTCTGGTTGCCTCCATATTGGCAGTCCTACCACGTGTTTACACTAGATTTACACCAGGGGTGTACCAAACTTTTTTTTAGAGAGGGCCAGATGTCTGGCGTTAAAAAACGTAAAAAAAAAAACAACAAAAAAAAACCAATAAAAGTTACATACAAATGCACTGTTCTCATTGTTTTCATTGTCACAAATATCTTTTTTTTTAATGACAATGTAACCAAATCTAAGCCAATCAGGCGTGAAGAAATCTAAAAACCAGTTCTTTCTTTCTTTCACTTCTGAAGTATTGTATGGAGAATTGTATGTGTATGTGTTAAACTTGCATGAAGTTGATACAAATCTTAACCTCATGTTCATTTTAAACATGACTTATTATGAGTAATGCAAAGTCTGTTAACATTTACGTTTAAAACATCACTCATGTTCTTCTCTTTAACAAAATCATTCAGAATTGTAATATTAGTAATATTCTGTGTCACATCTACAGATATATAACAGCAGTAGTTATGTACTTAAAGGTTCAAATGTCTGGGGTGTCAGTTAGCGCAGTTGGTAGAGCATCTTCCCCATGTATTGATGACTGATTGATCATGATTTGAATGCGACCTGCAGTCCTTTGCTGCATGTCATTCCCCATCTCTCCCCACATTCCTGTCACTCAGGAAAAGAACAAGAACAAGCTTCTCCAGGAGGAACTGGAACGGCTCCATATTTCATACCAAGTGCTCAATGCAAGGTATGAAAATGATGCTCCCAAAATCAGAAAGCAGGCTGATGCCCTTCAGCATGATCTTGATAATGAGATCTTGCAGAAGCATCTCCTGCAATCTGACCAATCTGAGCAAGCCACCACTGCACTCCAGGAGGAGAGAGAGAAGAACAAGACTCTCCAAGAACAACTGTACAAGATGAGTGTGTCTTATTCTGATTTAGGATGACATTACAGAAACATGTCTCCTAAAATTAGCTCAGGATTGGAATTTAGCTGATAATATCCTAACTGAATATAAAAATATAACATTTATTAAAATATTTAATTCTTTCTGCAATTAATTGATTATGTTAAATTCATTTTTTGTCCTTCACAGTCATTGGCAACTGAGAAATTCATGGATTCATGCATTTGTTCTTTAAGCTACACTACAACTGGTTCACCCCTTAACAACAAAAACTGATTAAACTATGAAATGAATATGTAGAATCTCTCAGAATCTTACATATGAAACCTTCAAAGCTATAGTTGTGGTGTTTCAAAGTGGGGTTGTAGCTGTACATATAGCTGCAGTAGAGAAGTAGAGCTATGCACTGCTGTGACAGGGTCAGCAGAAAAATAGATTTTTGCCACATAAAAAGGCTCAACTAAAAAAAAAAAAATCTATATCTGTTTAAGTGTATACCATATTAAGAATATTTTCATGTTTAACTTTGCTGTCAGACAACCTTTTAATTTGGTGCTAACTTTAGAACTTCCAACAGCTGTCTGACAGAAAAGCAAATATTACAAGAAATCACCGAGGGGTCACAGACCTCGTGGTAAAGTCAACTTTCCCAGTATAATGACATGACATGTTTGGTATCAATAGATTCATTGCAATCATACAATTAATTTAACACTGGCTCTACCACTTACTTAAAAACTAGGCTAACAGCCTTCAAAGTAGTGTTAAAGGCAGGTGATCCACCATCACTTTTTCAGAGGGTTAAAAGTAGGCCAAATAAACAAAGAAGTTCCTGGTGGACAGTGAAGTTAATTGCTGAAAACTATAGCTACTGTTAGCTCAGTTTGTTAGTGTGTGTCCAGGCCCGGGGCAGAGGAGAATGCTGACAGGGAGCAGAGCCAGTGTCGTGCAAGAATGTGAGCTGTGCAAGTAGGCAATATAACAGCTTCTAGGGACAGTTTGCATAAAAGGTGCAAGATAAATAAATAAAGTTTGAGTTTGAGGTTGAAAGCACATAGCTGCTGTTCACTTCAACTCATCTGCTGATGATATACTGTACACATACTTTTTTTTTTTTTTTTATCAGTTCAGGGTAATACATACATTATAGATATTTAGTAGCAGTGGCCAGCACCTTTGCAGCGTATCAGGACCAAATCAAGTTGTGAACCAGTGCCCAGCTATATTTCTGATTGCTAACACGCACATATTTTGACCAGACATTGTTCCATCAGCATCCACCTTTTGATATCTACCTGTGTGATGTAAGTGAACCCGATTTATGGCTGTGTCACTGTAATGGATCTTAATTTATGAGGAAAAATGTCATAACCTAGACTATATGCACTATCTGAAAAATATTGGGTTTAGAATCAGAGTAAGACCCAGTGTGCCTTGACTGGAAAAAGGAGATAGTACCAAATGGTGAAGGCTGGCAGAGAATGCTGTTTGTATTCACTGAAGTACCTCATATGTATATCAATTAAAAAAACAGACCACTTTTTAAAAAAATCAAAATTTCTGTCTGAATTACGTGGAGCCGTGTATCTGCCATCATGTTGCAGGGATGCACTCATTGCTCTTATTGTACATTATCATTGTAACTTATGGCATTGTGTGAAGGAATTTTAGCTGGTGTTCTGTGTTTTTGCAAATCAAACCAACCCCAAAAGACATGTGTATTTTCCAGAATTCTAACTTGACCCTCAGCGGAGCATGGTGTGGACTGCTTTTCTTCTGTGTAATTATTTTTTGATGTGCAATATCTGAACTTAATTTGGAGCTTATGTTATTTTTAGAGTGTGTTTTGTAAAGTTTGAATGGTGCATGATGTGTGGGCAAGAGAGCAGGACCACAGTTTGTCTGTTTAACTGCCGTGAGGTCACCAATGAGATGTGTCATGCTGACAGATGTAGAAGCCTCTCTGCCTCCTGTGAACAATCACTTCCTAGACAATTCATTTAAGTCTTTAGCTATTCAACAGTTTCACACTTACAAGTCAAACCACAGCTGCCACACTCATACTGCAGTCTGTAGTGTTAGTCTGTCATTTTCTGTTCTTAGTTTTACTGACTATGATGTTAAAGGGTCGCATGGGTGGATGGTCTCTTATATTCCTGGCTATTATTCCAGGTAAGTTTGATAATATTCAAATTCCATTTTGTTCTGTGTTTTGTCTTTTCCGTGTAACACTTTGAGCTCCCAAACCAAGACTACTATGTCACAGATGTAGAAATCAACTTCCATGATGCACCAGCTAATGTTTCATCAGCTAAGTGCTTCATTCTGTAATAATGTGCACACATGCAGGGAGGTCCATAGTGCTGGGCGTGGATGATTTATGTCTTTAATATTTTGAAAATAAATGTATGTTTCGCTTTCTCTTGTGATGTTTGCTCGTACTTGCATGAGTCCCGCTGTCTGCTCTGTGTCAGAAATTAAGCCCCTCTGGCTTCCTTTCCCACACCGTGGTCGTAGTTTTTGTTAGCTGTAGTGTCTTTCTCAGTTTGTGGTTTAAGCAGACGTGGGGGTATGACAAAGACAATGTTTATCATGTCGTGTAGCAGTACCACTACAAACTCTAATTCATGTTCACATGTCTTAGAAGTGGAGGCTGTTAGAGAGCTGATTGTGTCAAAAATATGAAAGCAATAATAACAACAAATGAATAAATAAAAGAACATACAGGCAAACAAAAAACAAAACAAGGGAAACACACGGGCGGAGCTAGAGTATCTAGAATGCTCTGCAAATGCCTCTGTAAAATTTAATCTGTATCTGAAATGAATAGAGCAGCTCCTGTATACTGCCCAGTCTTTCCTCCCACAGTTCATCTGGCACTGAAACCCCTAATTCTGCAGCTGAGGCTGCCCTAAGATGGCTGGCTTCCACTGGTGTCGTAAAAACAGTGACAAAGCGAGAGATCAAATGTTTAGAGTCTGGCTTTTTGTGAATTCTGGGGCACACTCCTGTGCAAAATGCCTGACTTGAAGGTAACAATAAATATGTTGTTGAAGAAAGGGATATTTAGCGTGGAGGTGAAGAAATGAAGCAAATTTATCACCTAAATAACGATCACCAATACAGCACTGCCATCTCCCCCTCTGGTCCAGAAATATATATCATCAGTGTCAGCTTCAACAAGTGATTGTATGCAACTGTATGCAATTTTTCCTTTGGCTTCACCCTTTTTGTTGCTAAACCAAGATTGTGAGGTACTCTACGTGCATCCTGTTAATCTAAACTCTCTCAAGAGAAAAACTAGGATTGTGAGTGGTAATGATTTATTGATTTTTAAATACTACATTTTTATATAATAATGAAAAAAATCAGGTGATGAACAGACATTGAGAGTGACGCGTCTTTTCTTCTACTAGGTGTTCACCTCCAGAGAAATGACAGCTCTGTCCAGCCAGCCTCTGACTCCGAGCCGCCCTCTGAGGCTCAGCCCTACCGGCCCATCTTGCAGCCTTCTGAGTCCATTCCTCCATCTGGTACCAAACTTTATTACAAACAATTAAACAAGCTCAACAGCTCATCTGTTGTGGAAGGAATTACGGTACAGATGTTAAAGGAATGGATTAGTGATGGACTGAAGCAGGTTTGACAATCAGATCCCTGCAGTATAGCCGGCAGCAGTACAGAAGTTAACAATGTACAACATTAAAAGGACATAAAAACAATTTTTCCCCTTGATATAATGCATGAATTATCTGTACTGAACTCTGGTTCAGTTTAACTAAAACAGCAACGTGTTTATTTTTTTTCTCAGAGTAAAAAGAATGAAAGTGACAAAACAAAACATATAAAATATACTACGTTAAAATGATGTTAAAATATACCAGGACAATACTATTTAATTGCATCCAATGTATTATTGTATTTAGTATTTGTATGGCGTGTGTGTGTGTGTGTGTGTGTGTTTGTGCACAGGGACCTACGTACTGAAAAACCCTCATGGGACGTCCTGCATCAAAGCCACCATGGGAGTCGAGTTCATTGTCATTGAAAAGAAGGTTAGAGGCTGTGACCGGCTCAGCACTCTGTGTGTGTGTGTGTGTGATCAGTTTTCTAGTATTTCAGCACTTTTTGCTAAATGTGTGTGTGTTTGTGTCAGCATCTCTTTGCGAGGTGTTACATGTTGGCTTCGCTGTTAAAACTGTAAAGATGTAAAATGACCATCAGCTCTTTTTAAAGAATGAGCATTGTGTGTACTCAACTGACATATCAGCTCTCACGTGTCTTCAATATTCATGTCACATTGCCACTAAGTCACATTTTTGAGAGAACACACGCTGACTTGCCTCTTGATACAAAGCATTATTTCTCTCCTGTGCCTCAGAGGTGGTATTTCAGCCTGGATCCCACCAGGGTCATGACCACTGGTTACTGTGAACAAAGTTCTGCTGTGCTGTCCCTCACACTTCCCGACAACAGTGCCAGTCTGCAGTTCACCTTCGTAAATGTATAAAACACATACTAACATATAAACATATTCTTCTCTGTGTGAAGTTTACATGTTCTCCCACAGTCCAAAGATATTTTTTCTTTTTATCTGTTCAGAAGTCACTGCTTTTTGAATCAGCTTCAACTTGTGTATTTTTGTCCACAGGATAAGAAGGTTTTCTACGTCAGCAGGCTGACTGTTCAACTGAATATGCCTGACTGCAAAGAATGTGGCAGTAAGACCCCAGAGAGAGAGAGAACAGATAAGATATAGCTTTCAAGTGTAATTGTCCCTGTCTTACTGTGCTCCTCTTCCTCCCAGATAAGAATTACTCAGGTGTGATGGACCATGAGAAGCTGTTCAAAACAGCTAACGGAAGGAGCTTCAATTGCAAATCTGAGAATCTGTTTCTGACTTCGTCCAGGCTGTGGATCAAGCTGGTTCCACTGCAGATGCAGGCCTTCAGTCTGTCCAACGGACAGTATGGAAAAGGTGACGGAGCAGATCATTTGAGTTCTTTGACTTGTTTTTCCAGTTACAGTGACAGATTTAAACCACACACACACAAACTCACTGATGGCCATGGCTTTGTGACAATTACCACCCTGATCAGTCACTCAGAGCATCAAAAGCTTCGATCTCAGTTTCTAAAAACAGTTGTTCCAATCCATGCTTTCTGTTGGGTTTTATTGTCTCATAGGTCTGGAACAGAACTGATGGTGATAAAAATCCATATAATCTAATGGAATGCCTGGATGGTGGCCCTTTTTTTATTGGTTGAAAAGACAGGCCTGGGGGTTTGATATACTGTGAGCTTCCCACTTTTGAGAATCAGACACAGTTTATCACAGTGTGATAATAAGTCCCATTGGACTATGTTTAAGACTTGTGAGAGTCTGCTGCAGAACAGTAGGCCTTGTGAAACAATGGTTTAGTAATGCTGTGCACAGCCACAAATGATGGGAGACAATAGCTAAAAGCAGAGGAGCTACTGTATCTGTGAACTGCAGCTTTCATGGACATGGATACCTGAGTGGTTCAAGTGGTTAATGAAACACATAAGAAAAATAAATATATGGAAAGCGACTAAAGATGACACATGTTCCTATTTCTACTTAAATCAAGCTCCTTATTTGTCCTAAATCCTTCCTCTTCGTGCTCTCCTCCTCTCTTTTGATTCAGAGGTGGAGTGTTGGGCTGACTTCAACAAGCGAGTTATTCCCATCGTCATCGGGGCCACGGTGGTGGGCATCATTCTGATCGCTGTGCTGACCTACCTGATGGTCAAAGACCGCCGCAGACAAGGATATGACAGGCTCTGAGCTCACCCTGAAACTGGATGGAGATTTACTCCAGCTCAAAGAATATTTCATTCTCAGTTCTTCCATTCCCTTTGGAAGCTGAATTACTCTTTGCATTTCATCTTACTTTACTTTTGCTTCCAGTGATATTTTTTGTTCATTATTGTTGCATAATTCAAAAGTTATTTAATAAAATTGAAGTGGGCTAATTTGCTATAGAGCCTATAATTCTACTTCTTCTAGTATTTTATTATGTAATTGATATCATATGTCTTTAATACTGCACAATAAACATCACTTTTTCAGTTTCATTTCATTTCTATGGTTGGCTGCAGTATGTTGGCTACAGTGAGCATTAAAACATTAAAATGTGTTTTTGTTTTGAATAAAATATATTTTGTTTGTTCTTTTAACTGTGAAGGTAATACCTAACTCAACCTTATTATAATGTAGCTATATGGTTATTGAATGCTTTATTTTTTAAAACTAATTTCTGTGTGTGAATATTGTTTTTCAAGCAGTTGTTGTCATGTTTCTGAAATAAAATGAGCTTTATTCAATGAGCGTGGTTTCTCTTTATTACAGTTTTTCTCAATTTCTAAAACACTAAAAACCCCATTGGCTGAACAAAGTTCTCAGTTGCCTGAACTCATTTAGCTAACTGTGCAGTCTGTTGTCAATACCTTCAACCATTTCACATGGCAAAACACAATTTACAGATCTCGCCTACACAAAACTCTGAACACATTCTCATTCTCAAAATACATTCTGCACTCTAATAATGCACTAAACATTAAACACAAACCCTCATCTTCAAGCACTGTTTACAAAACCTCTGACTCCTCTTGAAAAATCAAACTTTTGCCTCAAAACAGTTTTACCTGTGCTCAAAGCAATCAAAATGATATACACTATCAAGCTGTCAGTAAACAATACAAAAATACAGAAAATAGAAAAAAAGGGAGTACATTTTTAATCTCTAAACAAATTTCATATTTTTCCGTCATTGTCTTTTGATGAATGAAAACATGTTCTCATGTCTCATGTCAGAGGTTTTGTAAATACAGCTTAAAGATGAGGTTTCATGTTTAATGGTTTCAGAAAATGGAGCAAAATTTCAGAAACTGTTTTAGCAATTGAGAAAAACTGTAACTGTAGAAACGCCGCCATCTGCTGGTGTCTTTTGGTAATTGCAGCTCCCTCCCCACCTCCATATCTCTCCTTCTCATTGGCTGTCGACACTACGAGTACACGGAAAGGTCATAAATGATAATACACGAGTTTACAAGCGTGTAGCAGTGTTTATTTGTGCCTTTGTAATATTTTAAGGCTCGACGTATTTATCTCCGGGTTAAGCTGAGTGATTTGAAGCAGTCCAAACAAGAACGGACTGTGTATGAGCTGTTTAGTTAAATACCGCTTCGCCTTTTTCTCCTCAGCCGGTCAGTCAGTTAGCTACCTAGCGGCTAGCCTCAGTAGCTAGCTGGTAGCTATGGCTGCAGTTATCCTGAGTTTCCCAACTCTGCAGGGTCTGAGGATATTTACACAGTGAGTACATCAATGGCATGGACTGCTATAGTTTTGAAAAAAACAAGTCCCTCTCCAGCGTTACCTCATACCAACCAGCTTTATTTAAAAAACTTTTTTTTAACGTTAGCTGGCAGCTATCAAGTTAGCAAGCCGACCAGTGTTGACGCTGTTATGAGCTAACCTGACAGATGCAGCTATTCTTGATACACATCACACAGTCAAATATCTGCTGGGCCTCATGGTTAATGACGTGGATAATATCTCGTTATTTCTTCCTTCAACACCAACATGTCGATGAAACGTGTTTCATTTTACGCGGTGATGAATCAGATCAGAGCTGAGCAAGGTTAAATAAAGGTAGCCAACTGACAGCTAGCATGGCTGATTGGTGGTACAACATGCCCACTGTAACATTCACCTCAGTTATTCAGGCTTTGCTCTGTAGTCAGTGCACGTGTTGTCTGAGAGGTTATCCTCCATTGCATGACATTACTACTTTTAAACATCTGGTCTGCCCTTCACAGCCGTGCAGAACTATGAATGGATCTGAAGTTGTTGTCCTCTCCTCTCCTCTAGAAAACTGTCATGGACCAAAAGAGGCGTGAGGATGGTTTCAGGAGGTGAGTAAATGAAACGCACCCTGTAATATTATAAGCAATCGTAACAGAAGTTTGCTCTCTAGTCTCTGTTTGAGAGGACTTGTTATAAGTTGTCTTTCATATCAGAGTTGTTGACATTTGTGTGCAGTGCAAGAGATGTTTGTGTGTCTGGGATAGAAACTTTGTTGCCTCTCCTCTGTAGATCTAAGCTCATTAATACACTCATACAAGTGTTATGGTGATATGAAAAAAGTGGAACAAACTATTATCTAAAAAACAATGTCCATATTAATGTTTATAGTTTATATAATGTCAGAAAATAGAGATAAATGCCCTGCATTAGTTTTCTGGAGCTCATGGTGTAGAGCATATGACAGATCCATATAGCTCGCCTTGTTCAAACAACAGTCCAAAACCCAAACATGATCAATTTTCTGCAGTGATCATGTCAAATTTTATCCAAACAGACGATTGATGATAGTTGCAAGCCTTTAAAAACTTTTGCAACTTGTGCATTTATTGCGTCGGAGGTCATGACTATTTTTTATTTTAAGAATATTTTGTTGTCATTTTGGAAAAAATCTCTAAAATGTCTGCTGTATTGTCTCCAGGGGTTGGAAGGATAGAGAAGGTGCTGATTGCCAATCGAGGAGAGATCGCGTGTCGTGTGATGCGCACAGCCAAAAAGATGGGCGTCCGCTCTGTGGCTGTGTACAGTGACGCAGACAGACACTCCATGCATGTGGCCATGGTGAGATGCTGGAGAGCTCTCTCTTGCAAAATACGGTGTCATTTATAGTCATTTGCTTCTTTGCTCCGTGTGTTCTTCTACACTTTCTGCAG
Source organism: Protonibea diacanthus (assembly GCA_028641955.1). NCBI lineage: Eukaryota > Metazoa > Chordata > Actinopteri > Sciaenidae > Protonibea > Protonibea diacanthus. Next base: position 22,506,409 of record CM053979.1, on the reverse strand, counting down.
CTGCTCAAACAAACACAGCAAGACAGTATGTGATGCCCATTCATAGTTTTCAAACTTGTGTTCAGTTGGAAACAAGCTGTTTTTGCTTTGGTTTCTTTGTAGGCAGATGAAGCCTACCACATCGGCCCTCCTCCCTCACAGCAGAGTTACCTCTCTATGGAGAAAGTTTTGGAAGTGGCAAAGAAGTCCGGATCACATGTGAGACATCTTCTAGTTGTTGTGAAGTGTTTTGGGCCTGAGAAGTGCCGCTTTCATTTTCTTTAGCTCTTCTTGACTTTAATAAGAAGGGTAGATTAGGATTTTTATTAAATCCCTTTACCTCTTCTTCACTTTGAACTGTTTGTCCTTGACATGAAACCAACAGGTTTCATTGATAAATGTGATGTTGAAGAAAACATGTTTGTGTGTGTAGGCGGTCCATCCTGGTTATGGCTTCTTGTCAGAAAACACAGAGTTTGCGGAGGCGTGTAAACAGGAAGGAATCATCTTCATTGGGCCACCTTCCTCTGCCATCCGAGACATGGGCATTAAAAGGTAACAAACACAAAACAATATACATTTATCGTCTCTTGTCTCTAATTAAAATAGAATAAAATAGTTGTCTTATGTTTTTTGGCACAAGCAAAAAACCATGTGGAGGAATTTTTATCACAGCAGAAGCAAAAATGAATCCGCTTGACTTTTATTACTTTGTTTCTTTTTTCAGCACATCCAAACACATCATGTCAGCTGCTGGGGTACCAATCATTGGTGGTTACCATGGCGAGGACCAATCGAATGAGAGGCTACAAGCAGAGGCTGCCCAGATAGGATACCCTGTGATGATTAAGGCAGTCCGTGGAGGAGGAGGGAAGGTGAGAGGATGTGAAATATCTAAATAACTTTGACAAAATAACTTTAGGAAATGTAAAATAACCTACTGTTTATATGTTTGTGTGTATGTGTGTGTGTGTGTGTGTGTGTGTGTGTGTGTTTTAGGGGATGCGTATTGCACGGTCAGACTCAGACTTCTTGGAGCAGTTGGAGTCGGCGAGACGAGAAGCCAGAAAATCCTTTAACGATGACGTCATGCTGGTTGAGAAGTTTGTAGAGGATCCAAGGTGATATTCAGTTATTCATGCTACTAATCGACCAGTTCTACCACCATGTTATGTGTATTTATGTTCACATAAAAATATTAACTTTTATAATATGTACTCTGTCTGTTTGTCTCCTGTAGACATGTCGAGGTTCAGGTCTTTGGAGACATGCACGGTAACGCTGTCTATCTGTTTGAGAGAGACTGCAGCGTCCAAAGGAGACATCAGAAGATCATAGAGGAAGCACCGGGGGTGAGTGAGGAATGGTGGTCACATATGAGTGATTGATTGAAAGTTTCTGTGAATTCTGACATTTAAAAAAGTTTCTCTTGCAAAGATGGGATAATAGGCACCCAGTCATGGAACCAATCAGCAATCGTCTGTTAATAATTTAGTCTCTGGGGGGCAACAGCCAGTGTTTTGAGGCTTCCAGTGTAGCCAACGGATATCCAGGCCAAGACTTCCCCTACAGTCTGATTAGACTTTATACATGAGAATGACAATGAACATATTTCAGGTGATCTCTATAAACAAATATCTGCATATAAATGTAGATTCAAAAAACAACAACTGGTTAAAAGCCAGCTTGTTGGACGTTGGTTTCCTAAATTGTATTTCCGCCAATGCATTCGACTGTTTACCTGCATGCAACCAAATCTCTCAAATGTGATTGGTCAATTCTACCCACACCAAAAAAAAAAACAAAAAACACCTGTTGGTGTAGAAGAACTGTGTATCTTATTTTCAAATGTATTACCATATAGGTCACTTAGAGTGAACTGGAAAACTGGTTCCAAACCCATAAATGTACATTCAATAAAAGCTCTTACTTTACTTTTACAGTAACAGATGAGTAGAAAGATGATGAGCTAGATGAGTGAACTCAGCCTCATTTCAGAGGTTGATAAATTGAGTTTACTTGAGTGTACCCTCCCACTATGCCGCTGGTACCTCTTTTTCTTGGAAGAAGACCTGGAAAAACTTCCCACACAAAGTTCAGTCCACCAAATGTGAAAACTCTATACCGGGCTGTGATCACTTTAGTATGTGTGTATCAACTGTTGAATGTTTTGCTGTATTTTCACTCTCCTTCTATGTGTAATCTTTCAGCCTGGTATTAGTCCTGAGGTTCGGAGGAAACTCGGAGAGGCAGCAGTCAGAGCAGCTAAGGCTGTCAACTATGTCGGGGCAGGTGAGATGCACAAACACTCACCTACACACATCTCACCACAGTGCCTCAGTCCCAGAACACACCTTCTTATTGTTTGTCTTCCTGTGTAGGTACGGTGGAGTTTATAATGGACGCACAGCACAACTTTTACTTCATGGAGATGAACACCAGGCTGCAGGTGGAACATCCTGTCTCTGAGATGATCACTGGAACAGACCTGGTGGAGTGGCAGCTCAGGGTGAGAGAGTGGGGGAAAAAGGAGGAAATGCTGTTTGACAACAAAGTTTTGACGTCAGTCACACTGAATACACTAAATCTCCTCCAGGTGGCAGCAGGGGAGCGCCTGCCTCTCCTCCAGGATGACATCATTTTGACGGGACACTCTTTCGAGGCTCGTATCTACGCCGAGGACCCAAACAACGACTTCCTTCCAGGGGCGGGACCTCTGCTGCATCTCTCCACCCCTCCAGCAGACCAGCACACACGCATAGAGACTGGAGTCAGGGATGGTAGGAGTCCAGATCTAACTCTCTGTGTTTACATGGGTCGTTTTCATATCAGAAACACTACACAAAATAAGTAAAAAAAGACAGAAACTCAGATGTCAGTAATGAACTTGTGCTACAGAGCTGCACAATGGACTAAAAGGCACATTATAGCAGAGCTCAAGTACTTTGATTATCTACTCAGATCCTCTGTCATTATTCTGTCACCACAAAAATAAAAAAGGACACACATTCAGCTCATGCAGTCGTCGTATTTGAGTTGTTTCCACAGATCGTGGCCAAAATCGTGGTCCACCAACATCTGGTGCGCTACTGCGCTCATACTGCGACAATAGAACTGTGACTCGAGAACGTGGACATTTGATCTCACTGTTTCAGTTTCAGCTTCAGAGCTACCATAATGCAAACATACCGAGAGCTTGACGAGTGACGCGGTGTGTGTGTGTGTGTGTGTGTGTGTGTGTTTTCAGGGGACGAGGTGTCGGCACATTATGACCCAATGATCGCCAAGCTTGTGGTGTGGGGAGAAGATCGATCTGCTGCCTTAAAGAAGCTGCGGTACTGCTTAAGACAGTACAATGTAAGAAGGCAGCGACTAAACCCTGAAGTGTAGCATTTGATTTAGATTGTACAATACACGCATAAACTGTAACTCATCCTCTCTGCTGGCCCGTCTTCAGATCGTAGGACTGAACACTAACATTGACTTCTTGCTGAGTCTTTCGGGCCACCCGGAGTTCGAGGCTGGAAACGTGACCACCAGCTTCATCCCTCAACACTACGCCGACCTCTTCCCCACCCCGAGAGCTCCCTCTGGGGAAACGATCTGCCAGGCCGCCCTGGGCCTGGTGCTGCAGGAGAGGAAACACACACAGGAGTTCACACAGGCCTCCACTGGTGAGTGGATAGCAAGTGATTTATGACACATTTGACTTGAAAAAGTAATGGTATACTATGTGCACGTGATTTGTGTGTGTGTTTTTTTTTTTTTTTTTTTTCCCAGACCCGTTCTCCCCATTTGGCTCCAGCAGCGGCTGGAGGAGCAACATTCAGTTTAACAGAAACATGACACTACAGCTGGGAGACAAAAGTAAGTGACAGACGTATGGTGAGTCTTTATCGCCTGCTAGTTTATGGAAAGAGAGGGTGGAGGAGAGGTAAAGAGGAAGAAAAGACCCACAGAAAACCACATTTTGATCAGCAGGATCAAAGTTATTTTTTGTTTTTCTTCTTCTCATTCTTTAAAATGTAACAAAGTAGCAAAGCAGAGATAGTTAGTAATAATTTATCAAATTCTTCTTCCCACTGATAGACCAAAATAAAATATGTCTGTATTAGGTACTTCCTTCATACTTTATCAGCTTCTTTTTTTTCAATTAATTGTTTCCTTCACGTTGTTCAATGAGCTCTTTGTACTTTCTAATGCAGAATGAGGCTGTTTATCAGAGAGTGAAGGCTCTGTGAATATAATACAGTGTTATAAGAATTATGTTCTTTAATCGCTTACCTTTCTTCTCAAATAATAGTCCAAACTTTAATTATAAACACATGTATTACGTTTCCCTCACAGAAATGAATGATATGCAGAGATAGCTTCCTTAAAATCAAGAAGATGAAGCTTTGGTGACACCTAGTGGGGGTCGGTACTCTGAGGATACATGTACATGTACACACACACACACAGACACACAGTTAGGTATGCGGCAAACAATCTATAATAAATACAGATAATACTGTACATGGATTATTTTGGTGTCTGTGTTCTCATTACTTGATCATTGGGCCTGTCAATCCAAAAAAAAAAAAAAAAAAACAGTGTTGAGGTAAAGAATGACAGAGGTAAGAGTTAAATCGTCTGTTCTATTAGATGAAGAAATCGTCTTTTAATTTTAATAAGCAGATCAGTATCGTTAGGGTCGACTCATAACTATGGATCTGATTCATTTAACGACCGTTTGAATAATTAAGTTTGGAGCTGGTCTGCTCTTGTGACAGTTTGTTAATGAACTCATATTCATTATTCAATGTTTCTATTAAAAATGTCACCGCGAGGCCAAAAATAAATCCCCCGGCTGCAGCTGTGTCAGTGTGACGGTGATGATGTTCAGCTAACGCCGCTGGATGAAGTGCTGTGCTGTCTCCTCTTGTTGGCTTCAGTCCTCCTCTGTTTGGACATTTAGAATTACAAAACGTTTCCTCCTGTGTGTTTGTTTCTGACAGAAGTCGACGTGGTCGTCGTCTACAACAAAGATGGAAGCTATGAGATGCAGGTGAGCTGCATCCCATCATCATGAATCACTCTTTACTTTTTTTTGTCGATGTTCACAGGAAAGTACCCAGATTTGCAGTAGATTGACAAGTCTAACTATTTTTTGTGGCACTTTCAACCACGTCTCACAGCCTTTATCAGTAAACTGAATACTGAGCAGTCCAACACGATTAGTAGTAGTAGTGAGAGGTGAAGATGTAGGTGAATCTGCCTCCGTCACATTTCTATTAAATGTGTTTCTTCCTTCAGATTGGTGAGGAGGTGTACCACGTGACAGGAGAGGTGGAGATGGAAGGTGGAGTGTCATTCCTGCACTGTTCTGTCAACGGTGTGAAGTCTCGTCCCAAACTGGTGATCCTGGACAACACGGTGCACCTGTTCTCCATGGTATGAATACACATTTACACGCGCTCTTACTCAATTCAGTATCACGTAGAACAAAACAAAACCACATGTCAACTTAACAAGAACTACATTTCACCTGTCACTGCAGAAACTGTCTTTAGCATCTGTCATCTTTGAGGACAAACGCTCGACGTCTGACATCTGGGGAGCGTTCAGATCCTCTCAGCGCAGCTGCCACTTAACTGTCATCTCTGTCTCTGACATCTTTCCTACATCTTTCCCGCAGGAGGGAAGCTCAGAGGTGTCTGTCCCAGTACCCAAGTATCTGGCAGGTGTGAGCGGCTCTGGAGCTCAGGGTGGAGCTGTGGCGCCCATGACTGGAACCATAGAGAAGGTGAGTTTGGTCGTCTTCGAACGGTCAGTGGATTTCATTTATGTCATGCGAAGGAATGTTTATTTTTCTTCAGGCCAAACCAGCTTTCACACATCTCTCTAGAGTCATTGAAAAATGAATTTTAAATTGAAATCACTCTATTTTAAGAAGGTAACTTGGGCACTAATGTGGAGCTAGTTACTAATGAGGACGAGTTTTGAATTAGGTCCAGAATTGAGTCCTGCAGCCTGCAGCCATGAAGCACATGATAACATTATGCTTTGGGCAATTGTGCACCATCAAAATCTGTCCATTAAAAATGCTTATTTCTGATGAAGCATAAACAAAGAGAAACATGATTAATCACAAACAGAGGGCAGAATAGGTAGAATAAAATACAGTTTTGTAGCTGAGATTTCAAATGTACACATTCAGCCATTGTGACAAACTGAAGTCATTTATTCCACAGCCTAAAGTGACAGTCCTCAGATTTCAGTCCTAGTTGATTTAGTGACACATAATTAATGTTGTGCTGTTCCTACACGTGTTAATAAGCCTGTGTCTGTGAGCAGGACGGCACAGTGAAATGAGTTGGTCACCTGCTGAGAAGCCTGAGGTGTGCAGCCCTCACTGCAGCCGCTCCTTCTTGTTTCATCACTATTCGTAATATTTCAAACTGACCTGCTGTCAAAAGAAGAAGCTGACGCTCACTGACCAAGTCATTGAATTTCCTGTGACTCCTTCATAATAAAAGTCAAAAAGAGTTGCTTTTAATATGAAGCTGCAGCACTAGTAGATGTTTGGGTTGCAGTGGCGCTAACTTCATAAAGCATTTTTCACAGGAATGTGTGTACAGACGGTCCGCTCTTATGTCCGATGACCGAGCTTGAATCTAAAACAGAGAATTATAGAGACAGAGAACATAGTTACTTCCTCATTATATTTGAGATACAGTGTCCAAACAAATAATAACAATGACCTGTTGTGTTGTGTTCAGGTGCTGGTGAAGGCCGGAGACAAAGTGGCTGTAGGAGACGCGCTGATGGTCATGATCGCCATGAAAATGGAGGTGAGGGACTCCTGCTGCCTCACACACACACTCTCCCCTTCACTTGGTGTATCACATGTTCACACAGTCTGCCACACACTGTCGTGTGTAATAATGTTTTTGTTTTGTCTCGGCAGCACACAATTCGGGCACCCAAATCCGGCGTGATCAAGAAGGTTTTCTTCAGCGAGGGCTCTCAGGCCAATCGCCACGCTCCTCTGGTCGAGCTGGAAGAGGAGGCGGAGGAGGCGGAAGGGAGCAGCCAGTGAACGCACTCAAACACGCAACCACACCCACAAATACACACTGACAGGTAGGAGGGAGACGGAACTAGTTACTGTGACAACTGGAGGGAAATGAGTCAATCTTAAAGTCAGGACGTCAACCATCAGTTTGCTTCAGTCTGGAGTGGATGAGATAAAAAATAATGTTCACCCTCAGGATCCAAAAAACATTTAGGAAGGTCAGAAACGGTTACAGTGACCTGAAATGTTTCCGGGTTTGACTGAAGCAGTGACAACACTGCACCACACACCGCCATAAAAGTCTCTAATGTCCAGTTGTTTTTTAAATCCAAATATTACCTTTATGTTCGTTTCTTTTTCTTTTTCTTGTCTCATTAAATGTTTGCAGTAATCAGTAAATCTCTGCTAATTTCTGTATTTGTATGTTTTTTTTCCCTCATGTTTCCTGTCTGTGTCGGGTTCTGGCAGTGATGTAGCGTTAGAAGAGTGAGCATTCTCCTGTTCAGTGCAGTTTAATGCACTTTTGTACTGTCCCTTCTATGCACACTGTGTGCTTCTTTATCTTTACACAGCGACACAGCTAAGTAGTGGTTTGTGATCATATCTGATGTAGAAGAAAATAAATAATAATGAAAAAATGAGGGGGGACATTTGCAGAATTATGCTGTAGTGGTCTGTAGGACTGAGGGGGGGGACTTCATATTTATGTGACCTTTACTGAGTGAATCAACCTGGTCTGTCTGGGGGGAAACAGGCGATGAAGTTATTGTCACAGTCCAGTAAGAGCCATATAACACACGCTCCTTTAGAGCTGTCTATCACATGGAAATATACTAAACCTGCCAGTATTTAAAAATGCATCGTCACTGAGCTTAAAGCAAGACCGTTGTTCTTCGTCATTAAAAATGAAGCTACATGACTTTGACTGGACAGTGATGATTAGAGGAAACAGGCTGGATGTAAACTTATTTTTGGTGTGAGAATATTTTGGGGGCTCGTTGATTCACACTTTTTGTTCTTCCAGACTCTATCAGCTACCCCCGAAGTGTGTTCTTATAAAAACAGCCGTAAGCCTGCTGTAGAGGAGATTATAACATTTCACTAAAATTGGGAGTCAAAAAAAGCACTCCATTATCAAACGATTCCCAACTTTTACAGCCAGATTTGGCTGTAAACCCTTAAAGGATGAAATGTCGGTCACAGCGGGCTTTGGACAGATGGTCTGTTTCTGTGTAAATCCTCCATCAGTCCAAGTGATTGTTAGCCCACAGACCACATGTGAACCTGACCTGTTTCTGCTGATCGCTCTCTTCTTACTAACTGGTGTGTTACGAGGCCTTGTAGACTAAAACTGATCAACACCTGTGTTACTTTGGTTCATTCTGTAGATGGATGATTTGGTGTTTTTTTAAATGATATTGGAGTGGTCAGATACTGTAATAAAAATATTTCAAGAGTAAGCAGAGCCTTGTGTCATGATTAATGTGTTTGAATGTGGGCTGTTTACTTCTTATTTTGGCTGATTAGACCTGTTTTCGTGCGTGTGTGTGTGTGTGTGTGTGTGTGTGTGTGTTGGTGCACAAACTCTGGGACTGATTGATCCTCCACTGTGGAGGTCTAATCAATCAGAGTAACTCCAAACAGTCTGCTACTCAACAAATGAGTAGTGATAATGCATGCAGTGATGCAGTAGCTCAGCAGAGGAACGACCACACCTTGATGTTTCATGAAGCAGCAGCTCTCTGAAGGAGGTGGGGCGGTTACTTCTGGCTTCAACTTCGGTGTGGAGTCTGCATGTTCTCTCCGTGTACTCCGGCTTCCTCCCACAGTCCAAAGACATGACCTCAACAGGTACTTAGTATTCTACGCGTGTGTATAGGTATGCAGACACTTTATTTGTGAGGGACATTATCCTCCCATAAAGCACAAAGGAAAGGGTTAAGGATGCTCACAGCTGGAAAAAGTCAAATTAGTCGTGGTGAAACAGCTTCAGGATCAAAATAACTTAAGTGAAGTTGATGGGAAAACATTTTTTTATTTCCTCTTAGTTTAATTAGCTTGGTTTAATTAAAGTTTAATTGGCAGTGGAAAGTACTTTTCCCGTTCCTGCCACATAAATCACTTCTGACAGTTGAGTCTGATGAACAGTTTGTTGTGCTGAAAAGTTTTAGGGCTGCAACTATATTCATTATTATGATCAGTCAAGATATTCAGTTTTTTAAAACAGAATAAATCCTGAAATTAAGACAACTGTTGATTAATTTATCATCTCTTCATAAAAACATCAAGTAATTTATTTAAAAAGTAAAGACGTGCCAGCTTGTGAGCGATTTATATACTTTACTCTGCAATAGAACGCGTCTCTTCAGGTCATGGAGTAAATCTGAGTCTGTTGCATTAATTGTTGCTGTCTGCCTCATACAAAGTGTTAATTGTGTTTTCTCTCCTTCATTAACTACGTTAGGTTTCTCTGAAATTGCTCCTCTGTTTGGTCCTGGTCCGTTAATGTCGACTTCTCACATCATAACAACAGTTAAATGAATGCAGTCACACTCCGAAGACCCATTTCTTAAAAATGTATTTATTTCGTAAATAGAACTGCATCTTCATAAACATCAGCTATAAGACAGATTTACAGACAGGAAGAGGAAAAGGGAGGACAGACACATCAACAGATATCAGTCAACAGATGATGATGGTTTATTAATTGTCCGGAGTAGCACGATTTACTGATGAGAATAAAGATGATTTCAACAGATCTCTCTGCAATGACATGATCTGCAGCCTCGTGTGCTGATGCTGAGTCACAGGACATTCTGCTGCAGAAAAGTGATCGGTTGACATTTTAATTTAGGCTCCTCGTTTTAGCTGATTTGATCAAGGAAACTTTAATTTGATTCAAGTCCTCAAACCGTGGCTGAGTTTTCCAAGAGCATCTCTGCACTGACGTCACCTGTCAGCATTTGGAAGTGATTTTCAGCTCCAAACTTTCCTTTTTTATGGTCACAACGACTATAAACTCATTAATTGAATAGTTCAGGATCATTCTCCAAGGCTAATGTCACAGACAGAAGGTCTGGTCACTGGATGATATAAAGACTGAAGAAAGGACGAGACGCCACGACTGATTCTGGTCTGGCCAGTATAAAAGCACACCTGTGTGGTGTCTTTAATAAGGAATCAAATTTTATTTTGATGGATGACATGATCATCAACTCTAGTCGAGGCTTGATAAAATATTAAATGACCATTTAAAAAAAAAAAAAAAAGCAATCTCCTGCTTCCAGAAATACCCCAGAGGCCTCATATCTAAACTGTGCTGCTCTCCTCATGAAGCTCTGATGACGTCGGTGCTGTGATGCTCCGGAGAACCAGGTCTTTAATGTCATGTCTGATATTAGAAAAGAAAATATATATGTATATATATTTCATCTGTTTTTTTGCATGAACAGCGGTAACAATATCAAGTGCCATGTGGGACACTTTTACTTTTTGATATGTTTAACAATCTGTACCTGGATATAGTTTGGATAAAAAATATACAACTACATGACCACTGCATTGATATTCTGGCTGTCTGATCTGAATAAAAACTGTGTGTGTGTGTGTGTGTCATATTAAGACCCAAAGAGTTCAAAATGATAAATATACAATCTAGAAATTGTGGAATAGGTCTTTAGATTTTCAAAACTGTACTTCATCCTGCTTCTTTCCAAATAAGCACTTTATTGCAGGTCAATTTTAATGTCACTATGTTTTTATTTCATATGCTGCTGGTTGTTACTGTACCAACTCTATTAATCCAGATGAGCAGGGCAGAGCCAGTTATGACTTTGAAAAAAGAACATTTTGAAATAAAATCTTGATAATTTTGTCCTCACCATCTTTTAGCACTTTCATTATTTTTATCTAACCCTGTAAATAGACAGGCCTTTCATTTGTTGTAATGATTATTTCATTGTGAACACTCTGGGTCGTCCTAGGTGAGCACAAGGGGGCATCAGAAATGCACCAACACTGCAGGTGTTTCTGCACATCACTGCCTTGTTTGCCTTTGGCAGGGGAGCGCTCGTCTTCCATCTGCTCTGATATCATGTAATAACTGAGCAGGGTCACAGCTCTGATGCCTCCAAATCCTCCTGAAAACTGAGTTTATTGCTGATTCCAGAGAGGACGGCTGTCCAATCTTGGTTTCAAGTCTAACGTAGTAGATTTTCTCATGCCGCACCTTTAAGGCTGGGTGATGATTTAATATTGTTGCCTGACCTTCAGTGCAATCACACTCTGACATTAAGATGGTGAAGTTTTTATCAACTTGTAGCTGGTTTTGATGTTTTCTGTATTAATATTGGAAACATTTCACTTGAGGTCCGGCTCAGCCTGTGCCAGTTATTCTAATGTCTTCTGTGGAGGAGGATCCATCCTTCAGTCTGGATATTTCTGCCTCTGCTGCATCAAATTTGACCTTTTAAAAAGGTATTAAAGGGTCCTCTTTGATATAGTATTGCATTTACATACAGTTCCATGGAACCGAATGGTCATAATTAATGCAGCAGAGAACAAGATATCCTGAATTCATGTCTCTTGTTTCATGCTGCAGAAATACTGGATCCTTTGTTTAAGTGTCCGTACCCGTTTTCACAGGCTGAGTAGTGGCTCTCCATGATGAGTAAACTGACCTTTATATGTGAAATAAACTCTTTAAACTTGTTCTAATCCAGGTACAGATCACAGGTATCATAGGTGTATCAAGGTAGTTTTTTTTTAATAGCATATATGAGCTCGGGTGGTTAAAATGAACTGTTTGTTGCATGGAGTAACTCAAAGTGTCCTTACATATGTCCTGTAACAAGCTAACATTCGGGCTTGCAGCTGACAGCTCCCAGCTGCACTGTCGCCTTCAGGTCAGAGAAAAAAACAAAACAAAAAAAAAATGCTTCAGTGGAGGTTTGACCTCCTGATACAACGTCCAATATCAAGTAAAACACGTTGGGGAGTTGCCGCATGAACAGGACACACATATACAGTATATTGATATGTAAGAACAGTTCAACACAAACACAGAAGAAGTACGGCAATAATAATAAATAGACACTTTCATTGTCACCTGTATGAACAGAAAGGATATAACAGGCCCAGGTATGCGTGTACCATACAGAAAACTGACATGAACTGAAAGATCAGCGGCTCTCTGATTTTGAGCTGAATGTCTTTAAACTGTAACCATAGCAACAGAAACTCCTATGGCTCTGTATGTACCCTGTGTGAGCTGAGGCGTGTACCGGTCATTGTTGTGTGGTTGTTGACATCAAGTTTAAAACGGTTGTCTTGAAAGTTTTCTACGTTACACTCCTGTCAGCCTTACGGTCTGGACTCGACTGAATTCTCCTAAAACGAAAGAACCGTTAAACTTCCTCAGTTCGCCTGTTTCTGGAAGAAGAGGACACACTGAGCATCAAAAAGATTTGACCTTTGACCTGCAGCCAGCACGCGCCCACTGAGGTCATATAACAGCTTACAACAAGGCTGCACACGTACCGTACTTCCTTCAACCAACACGGCTGCCACACAAGAAACACGGCAGCACTTCCACACAAATACACACACACACACACGTAACACTTCATCAACATGCGGATAGAAACACACATGGCGACGACAACATAAAAGCAAAAACATGGTTCAGATGAATTCAATGGTGAGAGACGAACAATGATTCGAGAAAACAGAAATGTGGTTTTGATATGTGAGTTGTGCAAACGCTCTGCTCTTTTTTTCATCTCTATCCAACCTGAAATATATTCATCTGATATATCTATCTCTGTAAAGATAGAGACATTCTGCTGTCCGGGTCGACACGCATCAGCCACGATTTGGAAAAAACATCTCGCCATTAAAGCCAGCTTTGTCTCCCAGAAATAAAAATGGTACCATTATCGAAGCCGGAATATTTTTAGGCAACTCAGAGGGATGATTGTACCTCCGAGTCTGTCTGTACCGATGTTTTAAAAATGTTCCGAGCATCGTGGCCTTCAATGCTAAGATGCCTTTGCTAACCAGGCTGAATGAGAAAAGGCATTTAAGGGGAACTAGTTTCTAAACAACAGGCTCAAACAGCTTCTATCTGCAGTACCTTCAACAGTCTATCTAGAATATAACTTCTTGAAAATGTATGGCTTTTTTTAAACAGACCTCATCTGGCGCCATTCAGAGCGACGTACCAGCGAGACGGAGGCCTGAACAGTCAGACGAGAAAGCAGCACGAACAATAATCATAGTCTTCTTAACAATATAAGCTTCTGTACAATCAGGCACAAAAATAAACACTTTATATCTTTTGAACTCCAGTCTGAATCCTTTGGTCTTTGGTTCCACGGTAGAGATGAATCTCCTTGCACAGTATTGAGGGAGTGCTGTAGGTCCGAAGGAAACAGGTCTAGATTTGAACAGAACCAGCAAGGCTCTGGAAGCTACAGGACTGTGGGCGGTCTATATGAAAAGGTGCAAAAATGAAGGTGCAGCGAGGCCAAAGAGGCTCAAAGAAGAAATCTATGTAGCCGTTTATGGAACCAGCATGATATTGGGTCACCTCTGTGATGTAGTCAGAGTTTGCGGAGCTTCTGTCCTGGTGCTACATGGTTGATTCCTGGTAGCTGGTGTCTATAAACCACATCAGTCCCGTGTTGAGGTTAGTCAGCATGTCCAAACCAGTTTGGTTAGGTTACAGTCTTTTGAGGCTGCCATGCTTCGAGCAGGACTGATGCCTGACATTAACTTACGTCTGGAGCAAAAAAAAAAAAAAGTCCAGAATCTCCAGTCTGTGTCTACAAATATATCAGACTTACAGTACAAGGTCATGTTTATGCCAGTTGCAAGAAAAAATAAGTTTGGCAACTGTACTGGAAATGATTAAGTAGCTGCATGAGAGTGCATGTACCTGTGCTGACCTTCTCTACCTTTTAAAGGGTACTGAATTTAAATATGCTCCTTTCAGCAGCAGGAATCTGATAATTGTTGCAGGATCTTGAGCTGAGTAGCTCCACAGATGTCGGCTTCATGCCACACTGACTTGCTCAACAATTCATGTTTTATTTAATTCCATGATGCAGCTCCCATCTGAAAGCTCTCCGCAAAGCATTGATTCAGCTCAACAAATTGGTGAAGGATAAAGCAGCTTGCTGCACCGAGACGATTCCTTTGGTTTCACATGATGCGACAGCTCCCATCTGTGTCCAGCCGAGAATGCACTGACTTTAAACTGAAGTGGGCTTATGAAATGGCGGCAGGGTGACGGTGTGATTTTGATTCATAGCGCAGTGGAAGCTCTCCCCCAGCTCTGTGTGTTACAGTCAGTGGCTCTGGGAGTCAGCAGTGGGTGGCTTCGATGGGCGACAGCGTCAGGATGCTGCGATCGTTGGAGTAGAAGTTTTCCGTGTCGCTCCAAGACCTGAAAACAGGCAGCAGTGACTGAGGGTTAGGAGACTGACTGAGTGAGTGTGAGTGTGTGTTTGTGTGAGTGTGTATGTGTTGTGGAGGGGCAGCTAATACACTGCTGCCCAGAGGACGAGTGACGGATGGAAAAGTGAAGAGTTAGTGATGGGTGTGATGGTGTTAGTGTTGAGTATCATAAGTCTCTCCTCATTACCTCACATTAATCCAGAGCTATCAGTGGAAGAAAATATATTTTTCGTATCAGCTATGGGGTCCAAAAGGAACGCCAAGTATTATTTAAAGTTAGAACAGCTTTTCTTATTTCATATGAAAGATTTCTGTTATTCCTGCCTGTTTTTTTTTTTTTTGGTTTGAAAAGGACAGGCTCAGTGAGAAAAAGATGATGTCACCTATTTTTCAGAGATTAGTGACATCTGCAAATGGGTCTGAAACTACACCCACACAGTCCTGATGATGCAGATTAGAGAATAACTAACAGTAACAAATCAATTAATTATTGAGGAGCATTAAAGTCCATCTACTGTATGTTTAATAAAGCAGGTACGGTGGTTGTGTCTAGATGGTAACCCTGGATTTGTCGACTCTTGAAGTTGCTAGGTAACATAGTATAAGGAGCAGCAGAGTCTGCAAAGGGAGGAGTTTGTGGAGGATTAATTGCTCGAACACAGGTTTGAATCCAAGAGAGGGGGATTCATGTCCCATGTGAAGCCAAAGTTAATAACTTAGTTGATTTATTAATGGTTAAGTCTTGCCAAGAAAAGTCTACTCGGTTTAGTTTAGGAAAAGATCACGGTAAAATAAAAGTAAGTCCGCGTTGACTTTTACTTTCCCACGGAACACAAGTGGCAGATTACTGGCAGAACTCCCTGAAGGCAAACTTCTCCTATTTGCAGAGACAGCTCGTACAAATCTAGGGTTACCATCTAAACATGACCAGGTACAAAGACTATTAGACAGTGTAATTCCAATGCTGTTCTGTATTACACTTAAAAAGTGAGATCACTAATTACTGCGCTAAGGCCATCAATTCTAAAACTTAAATCCTGCTGATACTCTGATCGGGATCAAACAAAAAACAGGCTGGGAAAGAAAAAATCCGGGTCTATCCACTGTAATCTCTTCGTTAGTGTAAAAAGCAGCAGTGTGGAGTCAAAGTAAATCCAAGTTCTTAGAGTGCTTGGAAATGCAAATGATGCAAAGGCTTCGATCCAAACACAGTCTCAAGGTTTAGATTTAATAAAAGGTTGTTCAGAGACGACTGCTTAGTCTTTAAATTCTGTCTGGATCCGATCTCACACTTCAAATATGATGCTAAAGCTTCTCGGCTGCAAATGATTGTACACAAACTGAACACAAACTGTTTCTTCTGTCTTGTTTTCTGACTCGGATTAGTTAGAGGAGGTGAGATGAGACTTGAGCTACTCAACTCATGGATAAAAATCAATACAGTCATCATAAAGAGAAATCAATCATGATAAACAAGCATCAACATTCATGCCTCATGTATCCACTCTCAAAATAACCAGGAACAGTGTCTGATTTTCTGCTAAAATATACATCCTGAAGTTCACTTTACTAGAAAAATAGCTCTCATCATACTATCTTCCACAATATTAAACATATGCATACAGTATAAAATCTATGATATATACCTTTCTCTTATTAGCTTAACCAGCTGGATTTCCTTTGGAAATGTCTAACAAAGTTCTCATGTGTTTGTCAACCACTAAATAAAATCAAAGCCAGAGATCGAGCTGGATGAGAAGACAACATGGATACATTGTGAAAGTCGCAGCTTGCCACCGTTGGAATGGAAAGGTCACAGCGAACCCACCACCACCATCACGCTGACTCATCAAAGTAGTTAATGATCTGAGCTTGGTGCCTCAGAGCACCAGCAGGGAGAAGCAGAGAGACTGTGGTTCAACATCCTCTCAGTCCAAACAGTACCTCCATTCTGGCTTTCACACCTGATCTTCACATGACTGCACGAGTTAAGAGCCACTAATGCGTGGACAGCTTTTACACACTGAGGAGTTGATATATATGACGAGAGGAAAAAACTGCACATTTTCTGCCCCTCACTGCGCCTGTCCATCCACGTCTCCTTTTTGTTACCTTCTAAATGTCAGCTGCCCTACTTGTGACCCTTCATTTAATGCTGCTTTATGAGATGAAGACAACCGTTTTAAGACCTGCTGAACAGGAAAACAGAGCCACCCAGGGACTTTAAATAGGCTGATGACTCAAATGGTGGTTTGACTGGAGGCACTCTCACGTGCTGCATCACCAGCTCGACTGTATACCAGGGCTTGGGTCAAACAGAAACATCTCAGTGCTAAAAACATCTTTGCACCCCGGGTTATGACAAATGTTAGTACCGAAACACTTTCGGGATAAGCTGGTGGGAACATGAACCCAAGAAAAGAACGGAACAGGCAGATTTCTGACAAGACGAAGCTCACAGGGGACGTTAACAGCACATGAATAATTAATCTGGAAGGTCAAACAACATTATGCAGATTTCAGACACAGAGAGAGACAGAGAGGACAGGAAGTGCAAGAGGAGGAGGAGTGTGTGAGGGGGCACATATACATACAGGTTTACATTGTATACAAAGTACCAAAGGCAACAGCAGCCCCCATGCAACAAGACAGAATCTGGGCATGCTTGTTTTGTAGCCGGCAGTGGACAAGATGGAGGTATATACTGTAATATAAACCCATGGAGGACTCCACCCACCTAGAACACCCCTGGTTATAAAACGAGCATGCCCTCAAAGTTGGCCTCTTCGCAGAAGCACATATAAGGCTTCAGGATCCAGTAGAAAAAGACTAATAGATACAGGAAGTAGCAAAAAAAAAAAAAAAAAAAAAAGACTCTCTGAGACTATATTTCCCAGCAGCCTCTCTGGTTTAGGGTGTGGTACCCCTGTTCTAGGAGAAGGAGCAAGGGGTGTCAGACAGCAGCTGTGTTTCCATCCAAGGATCCCCCCATAAAGTATAATGTGTTAAGAAGAGAGGATGAACAGATGTTGTAACTTTTAATTAGATTTCCAACAAACTGCTGGTAAAGAATGAAGTCTGTTGATGAAATCATAATGTAGTTGCAGCTCACAAGTGGTACTTTTAGATTTTTAGTGGACGTGCTTGTTAACTGGTGCATCCAAAGTACATTTCTTTATTTGCTGATGTTCAAACAAACCCCCCCTACCCTTTCATATTTAAAGTTCAGAGCGATTTGTTTGTGATTTGGATGGAGACACAGCTGCCAGGATATGACAACTGCATGGGTGCATGTACATCATTTATTAGGAAAAAACATCTTTGACATCCGCGTCCGTTCCTGCTTTGTCACCCCTCGCCATGGTTCAGCTGTGGCCAGCATTCAACAACAGGCCAAGTCAAGCAGCCAGCTACAGTTGGGATTCCGATATATAACAGATAAATACTTTATGCATTATATATATTTGTAAATATGCTTGCTATATGTCCCGTCCAGTCATTAAGCATGTTATATAGGACTGGGTAGATATATGCCCTTTCCCCTATGGCAGTATTGTAGCATTAAGGCCAAATGTGGGCTGAGTCTCACTAGTCTTTCTTTCATTCTTTGTGGTTTTATGCTTTATTTCCTGAAACCTAAAAGGTAAGGATGAAGGAGGGGAGGGACAGATGAAGGTATGTTGAAATCAGAGGAGGAGGAAAGGAGAGGTGATATTAAGGAAAGGAGATGAGGGGGTAAAAAAATGAATTCAGCCCCAATTCTTTTCGTTGATCGCGTTTTTTGAAGCACGCGACAGCAGAGCATTTCATTTTACTTTTACTGGATTCTAATTGTTTATTTCTCCCCTCCTGGGAGTACAAATTGGCTGCTATCTGCTCAGTTAGAAGAATCCAATTGGTTGCTTTGTGCCAAGGTCAGAAAACAAATCAATCATTCCCACAGGAAGAAATTCATCTAAACTGAATCGTGCATTTAGTGGTAATTTGACCCCAAAGCAACGAGAATACTTCCCTTTCTTCCAGTGAAATGACACAACAACAAGTGAAATAGATTATTTCATGGTGCATATCCCACCCTTCTCTATCTGAGGAGTAATGAACGATATAAATATCAAGCCACTGTATGCTCCCAGCTGGCTGAATCAAAGTTTAAAGTGATCAGATGATGTCTAATTTGATATTTGAACACCGACCTGGCAAAGAGTAAAATCTGTTACCCAGTCAGAATTTCATGTCTGCGCTATGAGACTGCTCTTAAGACTGCTGTACCCTCCCAGGCCTGACCGACTGGGATGACCCAGTCCTCTACTCGACCACAGAGAGTCTGCAGTTTGAGGTCCAGAGGGGCTGAAGGGAGGGTGGGGAGGGTGGGTGGTGCTTCTGTTATTTGACCTGCATGCTGTCATCACCTTTACAAACACACACTGTCATGAACGAACAAACATGCATGGCCACACCACCCGACTCCGAAAGGCCCACTGCAATAGACTCACACACAAAGAACAAGAATGCTACATCTTCATTACTGATGTGATCAATACTGAGTGTCCCAGGTTGTTTCAGGAAATATTGATTGCTCAGCAGAAAGGGCTGATCAGGTCAATTAATCAATGACCTCACTGAATCACTGAGACTCAGGATAAAAAAGACACAATAACACTGAAACTGCAGATTCGGGCAGCTCAGCAAACTGTGAGCTCAGCTTAGTCGTCTTTAAAGCTGCACTAGGCAAATTGTTTTATGAAGAAAACCAAAAAAAAAAATTAAGTTGTTGATGTTTTCTCATCTTTTATCACAAAGTGGAGTTGCAGGGAAAAAAGAAAAGTTTTATCTGCACTTACTGAGAGCTCGCTTTGCACAGTAAACTGACATCATGTTTCATTATTTATACCTCTCTCTGCCACTTACGGCCACCAAAATGCAAAACTGCAATGTGCAGCTTGAAAGTTAAATTGCTACATCCCGTCACTTATGAAGCACTTTCACATCTCCTCGATCACGGGTTAATACCAGAGACGCGCTCAGATCAAACATGATTCGACAAGCTAAACATTATCTCAAGTGGAGAAACCCTCCAATGAACAAGACGACCTATAGGAGTGAACCTAAAGCTAATAAGTCAACTTCATGGTTGACATATAGTGTAGACATCTGATAAAGTGCATTACAGATTAGTCAGCTTTCCCTGAAAACTGCTTAATCCAGCTAACTCCCATTTGGACACCAACCTTTGATTTTCAGGGAGTATTGAACAGAAACAGACAAGACAGACAGAACAACAGATCATAGCATAGATGATTAGGACATAAACACATGGGCTAATAGACAGAGCCGCCCTAATGTAGGGGTTAGACAAGACAGGTTACATAGAGTAATATTGAGACCTGTTAGGTGGTTGTATATCACAGGTCTCCTTTGTAAGGGCCTTAATAAAAATGTTGGAATCCAAATTGTCCCTGCCTAAACTACCAAATATCCACATCTGCATGCTATGTAGAAGGCATGGCCATCACAATCTATTCAGTCATTGGTCTCTATAATTTTGGTTACAAGGTGTACTGATATATTTCTGATAGTACCCGACTGTGGATATGAGATTAAGCACACTTTTCTGGGTAATCAAAATGTTCAGACTCGCCCGACAGACTCAAACTCGATCGAGTCGATGAGTGTAGGACTCTTCGTTCGGCTAAAACCAGTCTTCTTCAACCGTCTGAGACCCTGCTCCCCCACAACTGTATGGTCAACTACAGATCTGAACACTGAACACTTACAGTAGGGTTGTAGACATATTAAGGCCTGCAGCCCAAATTTGTGAAACCAAGAGGTGAAGGTTCATCGGGATTCATAATCATAGTTTCCTGCAGTCGTCTGCGTCCTCCCCACCTGTTGTTGCGGCTGGATGTGTGGCAATGGTTGGCGCTGGCCTGGCACTGCCCGGTTATTTGCTCCAGGAGGTGGGCCAGGCGGGAACAGCCGCTCTGCCCATGTTGGTAGCAGCACAGGGATTCCACACAGCTGAGGGCCTGCGTCTGGGGGGCTGATAGAGACTGGAGGCAAGAGAAAGAGGGTGGAAGGGCAGAGAAAGAGCAGAGGAAGGAAAGGTGAAGTGAAGTAGTAGAGTGGTATTGATGGGAGAAATGTCAAGAAGTAAAGAGAAAGGAGGACAAAAGGAAAAAAAGAAAGGAGAAGGAAAGATGGAGAAGTGAGTGGAGAAAAGAGAAGAAATTAATACCAAACACAAAACAGGTTTGCAGTCACTTTCTGACAGGATGATGGATGACTGGAAGATGGCATATTGCATGCTGTCACAGGAACAATGGTGTACAGGGACAACATTCAAAACATGCTACACAGGAGGCTGAAATGTTGCAAATAAATACATAAAAAAACATAAGAATGAGGAATCCTTGAATAAGACGAAAAAGCTTTGCAGCATTTTTTGGGGTGCCTGTAAAGCAGATTAGGTCTGTCCTTGTTTAGAAACCACATCAGACTGAAGAGCTAAAGTGGTCAGGTTTGGCTGAACATTTTCTAATGAAAGAACTGAAGTTACTCCAGCAGCTTTATTTTAACTTACTAATAGTCAGCAAGTCCAATCAAAGGTCCAGCCTGCTCATATATGTGAAAACAAATCTCCAAAGTATCGTCTGTATTAATGTAGACCTCTCACTGTCTGAACAATAAGAATATAGTCATATATTTTATGACTAGTCAAACTTTTTAATGAGCCAGTGGTGCATTGGTGGGCAAAGCTGAATGAAGTTGCTGCCTAGAAACCTGCAGGATCGGGTGGCTGTATTAACCTGAGTCAGCACTCGAGAGAGAGACAGACAGGGTGTGATGGAAAAGAGAGAACGTGAAGAGCAGAGAGACAAAGAGCGAACAGAGATGGAGTGTGAGGTTATATTCACGTAGTTAACCTTGTTTATCCTCCTTTTCTACAACCTCAGACCAACTTTGGTGACCAACCTGGTTATTTTTTTATTATCATAGGTCCACAATTAATCTTTAATTAAAAAAACAAAACAAAACAAAACAAAACAACTTTTTGCTACATGCATTATTCATGGAGAGGTTTCTTATGACTGAATATTAACTCTGGGGTACGACAACTTTTTAGCCTTTGTAAAGTTTAATACCTGCAATTTCTTTCAGCATACAAACAGTCAAGAAAACACTGACATACTTTACTTAAATATTGTATTAGGTAGTAATGGCTCCTGTGATATACTGTAGCTCAAAACTGCCCTGTTTTGTGGCTGAATGTGTGACTCTGTATTCCCCCGAGTTCTGGATTGTGATGCTGTTGTTACATTTCTCTGCGGCAGAAATTGGAGATTGACTGCTGGCATGAAACCAAACTTCTGCTTCTTGGCTGGCAACAGCAAAACACAGATGGGACGAACTGAATATGATTTATTCTGGCAGTGTCAGGTGTCCCTGGATAATAAATGCATGGTTTTGTGCGTTCTCTGTTGGAGCATATTGCTTTTGTTTCTTGTGAAAAGGGTTGGTACTTGTTACTGTAGTTGCAGTCCATAGCAAAGAGAAACGTTGAGGTTGGATGATGTGATTATTCCGAGCACATATACAGTCCAAACCACAGGAAGGGCAGTGACAGCAGCCAAGCCACAGCTGTAGCCATGGATGGTAATGTATCCTAGACTGGTGTTTATCGGTTAGTGAGGTGTCCTTGACGTATCTCTGCTGGTGTGACCATATGGGTGATAAATACTATCAGCTCATTAACTCTGACTCTACCTGCATTCATCTATCAGTAACCATTCGTATCAATCTTTGAAGCAGCAATCAGTCATCACAGAGCTTGTAAATCTGCAGCAACGGAAGGCGAAAGAGTTGAGAGACTGCAGTTCTCAGTGGCAGTTATGTTACAAAAAATAAAATTTCAATCTCCAGTGCTGTTGGAGAGATGGCTAGATAAGATAGTTGGAAAAGAAATAATTATCAACTGAGTTTCTGAACTGTTTGTTGCATGTTTTTTCTTTTAGTTCTGGAGAAGCAGAAGCAAAACGAAGTTGAAACCTCATGATTAACAGTTCTCTTGTAAACCGAGGCTTTCTGAGAAAAACGATGCCTGATTTGAAGATGTTCTTGTAAAATGTCCAAGGCCTCAGTGACAGCTATATAGGTGACATCATGCCCCTGGCTGATTTACTGGAGTTCAGATGAAGGTCATGTTCGCTGTTCTTTATTTAGCACAACATTGCGTTGGTTTAACACAACTAAGACAGCAGAGCGTCTTTGGCAAGATCTTTTTTGAGGATGCATAAGAAAGCACAACGATCTTGGGTTTATAGTATGATATATGGCATTCGCAAAGCACGCTCTGGATGTAGAAACAACAAAATACTCAAAGTCTTAAATTATAGCACAAAAGAGAAATAAACTTACAAATTATACCTAAAAATCATACTTGAAACCCAAAAAGGATTATATGAGTTATCAAATACTTACAAACAGACAATGATTTATGAGTGAGGCTTCAAACTAGAACATTGTTGAGTATGGTGGGATTAGATGGTTGAACAAAAATACATGAAGACAATGAAGTCAGCATGCCAACAGCATTCTCTCTCTCTAAACTCTGAACCCAGATCTGATTAATAACAGTGAGGGGTGAACTGAGACAGGATTAGGAAAGGATTGGGACAACTATGGTTGGGTAAGGGAGGACAGGGTCAGTCATACCAGTGTAGGGAAGGATGAGGTTATTCATGGAAGGGTTGGGATGGATGGAGTTGAGGGAGTTCGGTGGGAGGGAATGGGGTCATACAATATTTTTACAAGTGAAACAAAAGAGCAGTGCAGGGGCGGCTGTGACATACAGTCATGGGTGAATGACTGAAAGTGCAGGTTGTTTTAACCATATATGAGGACATATGTGGTTGACTGCAGACTGCATTACAGGGTGCACAGGCTTCCTCAGGCGAGGCTATAATGCTGGGACAATACGACGGGGGACAATGTGAGTGAAGTATGGTACTACCTAGGGGAGCAGGGGTCTGGGCCGGGGGCAGCAGGGGGAGGATAAGCAGCTAGCAGGTGCCAATTGTCCTCCCCTGGGCTCCGCTGGGCTTTAACAGGGTCATATTCTGGGCCGACTGAACCCTCACCCTCTTCCATCTGAAGGACACAAGATGCTTACAGTAAGCCCTGCTGGCTGGTCAAACAGCTCATCAGTCAGCCAGGTAGACTGTTGGTAGGTCAGACATCAACACAGCAACATAACCAGCAAAGCCAGCCCGTTTGCTAACGACACGCACTGCAAAAATATCTACAGGAGTCACTTTGTCTCGTATTAAGTCTTTAAAATTCTTCTTAAAACAAGATAACTCCTTGTTTTACTTTTCCTTTAGGAACTTTCTAAAAACATGTACACATTTCAAAAAAAGGCACTATCATAAAAAATATTTAATTAAAACTGAATCTTTGAGGTGATTTTTGTTTGGGGAAGGGATGAATTCCTTGCCTATTTTGGCGAAATTTTACATTTTGTTTAGAAAATCTAAAGACTCAATACAAGACTAAAAGACTTCAGATGATATGTTTTTCAGTGCTGCTCATTTACCAACCAGGAGATTCATTAGTTAGTTAGTAAGCAAGCGGTCAGTCAGGCAGTCAGTGAGGCAGTCCAAGCTGCACTGCAGGGGGGGCAGTTCATTAAATTTCTGACCCTCACTCTACAGTGTGCTCTAATAAACTCATGCATACAGTATATAGAGACCAAATAAATGCTGGTCCCCCATTTAAAGCCCTTCACAAGTGACCTCACCAACAATCTTTTTTTTTTGGCTTACAAGGCAAATAAAAACAGCTGCCTCGTGCTTTTTCAAACAAGACACCAACGTGCAGCACAAGGTCTTATTCCCCCGCGACAGACCTGAACCTCATTTTAATTGGGACTGTGAGATAATCATAAATCACTGCTTGAGAAGAGGCCCTTCAGAAAACTTGAGTGGGGTGATGAGGTCACCGGAGGTGGGCTTTAATTGAAGACACTGGTGAGAATGACACCGAGCGATGAGCTCGGAAAATAGCTTGAACATTGAGCAACAAATGAGCAGAAAGAAGCTGCGGGCATAAGAAAGACGTCTTGAGGGAGAAGGAGCCTTCGAATGCAGATAAGTGCAAATCTATTAGCCTTCAAACTAATTAACCTGCTGATGAATCTATCAGAGTTACAGAGTAGACAAACAACAAAAAACCCAGGAGAGCCCTCTGGTTCTTTTGCGATTACTTCCCCCTAATCTAATTAGGAAAAAAATGACTCTAAAAGATTCTGGAATTCACACACAACTGGATAAATTGCATTATACAATACATTAAAATAAATACATGCTTTGATTTTGAACCCAGTAACAGCATCTGGTGTAGTTCTACCAATTCAATAAACAAATTACTCAAACTGTGGAGATAGGATCTGTTTTGCATAATGTGCTTTGTGCCCTCCCATACCATAATGCACAAAACATTTACGATGAGTCAGTCTACAGTTTGTTTCTGCTCATTGAGTTTCAGGAATGAGACCAGCTTTGCCTACATTGTTAGTGACATGGAATATACGCTCAGTTGCCAGTTTTTTTTTTTTTGATATGCCAGCTAAACCTAGTGCACTCAGTTCTACCTATGTATTGACTGTTTTTCAGTTGTTTCTATAAATGGGACAGAATAATATTAGCAACACCTCTCAGTGTTAATTCAATACAGTTCAACAGCCACAGACTACAGCCTCAAAAATGACTATTACAATGAGTCAACACCTCTCAGAATGTAAGCAGTAAAGCCTTTGTGAAGGTATGATTGGAGGGCTGCTGTATTAGACTGCATTAGTTTTATTATTGTGTTTATACTGGCAACTAAGTGTAATGTTAACAACCATAAACACATAGGCTATTATTATTTGTATTTCCCTTCAAGTGCAACAGAATCAGACATAACATGCCAAATAGCTGTAAAGATAAAGACATGCATGCAGCAAACATTAGCCTTGTAAAGAAATTAAGCATCTGCGGCTGCTGATTATTTCCTCAATTAATTGTTTCTCTATAAAATGTGAGAAAATAATATAAAAAAAATGCTCATTATAACATTTCAGAGAACATGGTCATACATTAAAATTGCTGGTTTTATCCCAGAGATAGTCGATTTACTCCCATGTGTCAAAAACAAGCATCAAATTCTCTTAATTGGGGAATCAAAGGATGTCTGAATGGAACAATTAATCGATGAACATAATAGCTGCTTAGCAATTTTCCATCTATCCGCCATAGACAAAACACACATAAGAATATAAAGCCTATACAATTCACAAGCTTTGATAAACATGATCTTGGACAGTTCACATCTAAGCAAAATCAAAACTCAAAAATGTCCAGTAGTCAGGACAGAGCTGTCCAAGATCAATAATTATCTCTGGCTTTTGGTATTTCCCTTCATCACAGAGCTCACACAGTTTCCCTTGCAGGCGGTTTATAGGGTTATCTGCTATGACAGTCAAGATCTTCAAGTCATCAGACTAAAACAGCAGTGATAATAACACAGTCTGTCATGCGTCTGACAGGACAGCATCATGCCGTTGTACAAGGCAGCCCAGATCAGTTCAAGAGTTTGTCATGCAGCGCGGGTGGTGGGGGTATCTGTCTTGTTCTGTGGGTCTGCTGAAACCATGCAGGTAGACAACTCTGAGGTCAGGAGGGTGTCTCAAATGGTGAATCCAGTTTAAGGGTGTTTGGTTGGACAGATGTCAAGAGGACGGACCATGCTGCAGATAAAAGGGCTGCACCATGCGACTGTATGACGTGGCATGCCAGACTGTGGTTGTGTGACAAGACTACGAGCTGATCAGGATAATCAGGAGGTGGGTCGGACCAGGTGATTACGATTTAGGACCCTAATATGGACTATGGGCCAGGCGAGTGTAAAAATCAAGCCAATGAAGATTTCCAGCAGATCTGACATTCATTCATTCACTCACTCAGTCACGTATTTGTTCATGCTGTAGGGGGGAGTAATGACAGTACCATGCTGTAACAGGCAGGAAGGGTGGACGTCTCAGAACACATTCTCTACATCAGCCTCTCACTAAAATGCAACACATGCAGCGACTGAAATGCTTGATGTCACATCATGTTGCTCCAAAATATCTTTATCTTCCCCATAGCTCAATCACGAAGAATGCTGATTGGCTTGTTCAGGGCATGCAGTCACAGACATGACACAAAAGAATCTGCTCCAACATTAACAGCACACATCTCTGCAATCAGTGCACTGCCAGTGTTAGAAACAGTCCTCAGAAGGACTAAATCAAGTCCAGACCTGAGAGAAAGAACATTTCAGTGTTGTATGAATGATCATAAACAGGAGCGCTTGTTTCATAAAGCGATGTTTCTACTTTTTGGAAGTTGTCCATGTTATGCTGTTCTGAGAACATCTCCTAACCGCTGCATCAAGTACATGTTTCAGAAAATTTAAGACATTCTGATTACTAACTGACCTAACTATGTTTTAACCATTGTTTATGAAGAATGACTAACTGCCAAAGGAACATCATGTAAAGTTGTGTTTGTAACATGTTTTATGTCACACCGAACATATGCTGTTATTATAAATGTGAACATCCAATGCATCACTAAATGGTAATACTTGCACATAATAACTTCAGTGCTTCACTGATTTTATAAAACACTTTAAAGGATTAGTAATCGGGATTGACCCCTAACAGAGTGGTGGCAAACTGCAACCCTCTTGTGTCACTTTCAGTTCTAGTGTGAAATAGAAAACGTGGTGCGAAAAAAAAAAAGGCTGAAAAACATAAAAGACCATATGTAGAGGTGTTCTGGACTACTGTAGAAACATAGTGGATGGTCATGTCTCTATGGTAATGATAGATTAGTGAAAATTTTGCAAGATTTATACTTGTTGTTTCTGCATGTGGTGCAGATGCGCTTCAAACGTGACAAGAATATTTTAAAGCAGAAACAATGTGTCTAAATGTGTAAAGGAGAGGCTATGGCAGTCTCCGTGAAAGAGGACCTGCAGCGGCTGTAAATATAAAAGGCTCATCTAAGGTAAGAAAGTCAAAATGATTCTTATTTGTTGGCGATTATACATTAATGAAAATATAGTTATGCATGTTATACTCCATTTCTGGCATATTCTGTAAACAACCCCCTAGATCTGACACACTGGACCCTTAAATGTCAGATAATGTAAGACTTTTGCAAAATGATGAAATGGATCTGTGTCCTGAGAAAGAAGAAGAAGGAAGGGTGGTGGATTGCAAAAAAATGCTTTAACAGTTGAAATGGATATTTTTTTCAAACAAATGGAAGTGAAATTTAATTTAGAGATATCTGCATCAATGCCAGGAAACAGCCAGCCAAGCCAGTATAGATGGCTGATTATTCACAAAGATATACAGATGCATATAAAAAACTACCAACATAGAAATATTGCTTTTGAATGAAGCACTCCTGGGATACTTGTTCTATTTGAATTGATTTTTAGATGTATTTTAAGCCCAGGACTGAAACAGTCTCATCTCTACCTAATTTTGCCCAGCTGGCTCTTGGCTCTGGACAGAGGCTGCAGAGCGATGAAGTCATCACCTATCGCCACACGGTTGGAATACATCTACACCAGGGGAATACACAGAGAGAATAGGACGAAGAACACACAGAGACACGCAGAAAAGGTTAGATATACAGCTCTCACACACACATTTAAACAATTCATACTGAGCCCACTTTCAGAACAACATGCACACGCAGGCAAAGACAAAACAAGACAAAGGTTAGAGCAGAAACAACAAACACCACACAGAGTTGGAGAAGGCACTTCCCTTTTTCTCCGAGAAACAAGAGGAGGCTTTTGAAAGGAAGAAATATAAACAGTCTCCAGCGGGACAAATCAATACAGTAACAGCATGGGTCTGCTGAGAGGTGACCGTGCACGTTGTGTGTTTGTGTATGTTCTTCAACTTGTTCTTCAACTTTTGTATTGGAACAAAAAGAGGTCATGTGGTGTGTGTTTGCAACCAAACGCCACCGTGTTCCTGTAAAGAAGTGTATAATTCAGGACCACAGAGGCTGAGAAAATAATGAACTACTGTATTTAAACATCGCGACACGCGGACCCTTTTCTCTCTCTGTCTAGAATTTGAGTTACTGTGACATTTTAGTTTGTTTTGTGCCTCTAGGCTCTTGTCACATAACAGGAAATATAATTTCCATTTTTGTGATACAAGTAGGAAAAAGTATTAAATATAACACCTCATATGGAAGGCAGATCAACTACTGTAATGTATTCGGCCTTTCCTGTGCCATTTCGTGACTTTTAATGAGTTTTACAGAGACTGATTTTTAGTTCAACTAAAACAATTGGTATGACTCGCTTACTATGGTAATGTGTGCAATTGGTCCCACTGATTTTAGTAAAAAGGCTAACAAAGTTAAGACAGGATGAAAGATTCTGAAGATGCTGCTGCAGACAAACTTTTTGATTCCACTGCAACACTTACCTGATTTATGATTTCTTTAGGATTTTTGTCTCTCTATACCCGATCTTATACTCTATACTCTCATCTTGCTTTTCATTCTTCTTTAAATCATTTTCACCTTGACAAAAAGGATTTAATCTTGGCTTTAGTCTCGAAGCCACTGTTTGCTACAATAACAAGTTACAGTGTGAGTGGATCCTACTCACCGATCTAATATTACCAAAACTACATTTCTCTTGAGAGCAGAGATGAGAGAACTTTGGAGAAAAACAAAGAATCTGCTGTTCACATAGTAACTACAGCAGAGTGACAAATGCAAAACAGATGATAGCTGTGAAAACTGTTGTGACCTACGACTAAACGCTGCACCTCAGAGCCGGGCCAGCAGGTTGCAGAGCATGTGAAAGTAAACAGATTAATGCTGGAGGAGCCTTTTTAAATCCCAGCTAAGAAGCAGCACCTTTTAACAAAGAAAGTTTAATCCACTTTAGAAGAGTAGCTGGACTTCTTTACAAGCGTTCCCAGACAACGAGCTGTAAAATTCTTCTCTACTTTCTGCCCCTCCTCCCCCATGTTACCTGACTCTTCTGTGTGCTGGTGGGCTGCAGATGTCTGTAGAAGACCTTCTTCACCACATCAGGAAAGAGGCAGGTTATGACGATGATGATGATGGCGAACCACGCCGAACCGCTGGACAGAAGCTGCACGAATACAAAGTACATGTCCTGGGTGTGGAGGAATGGCCTGGAGGGAGTGGAAGAGACACAGTGGTTACATAAAGCAACATAAAAAGGGAAATATCATTTTTATGCATTTTATCAGTGAAAGTATCAACAAGTTGGTTTGTCTGGAGGTGACAGTAGCACTTTTGCTATATTGATATTAGAACTGAATGAGGCAATAAGCCTTAGGCCGGGGGCCCCACTGAACCATAGAGGTGGGCAGCCGAGCTCCGCCATCTTCACTTTAAATCCAGGTGTCTCTGGCTGCTTGACTCA
Source organism: Protonibea diacanthus (assembly GCA_028641955.1). Lineage (NCBI taxonomy): Eukaryota > Metazoa > Chordata > Actinopteri > Sciaenidae > Protonibea > Protonibea diacanthus. Next base: position 22,476,396 of record CM053979.1, on the reverse strand, counting down.
TGCTCTTTGAAAGATTTTATTGTTCCCTGGTACCACAGAATTTAATAACCTGTGCAGATGTCAGACCACAAATATCAATTACAGTCCAATATTATCAGGATGGCTCCTTCAGTATGAGCCTGTGAGTTGACTGGACTTGGTTAAGTGGTTGGGATTGATCTGATCAATTCAACCCACCCCCAGATAATCAAATCCAACCTGACCTTTAGCCTCAGTGATTGATCTGCCAAGTGAAAGGTTTGGTAAATCTGGTGTAAATCAGCCTGTTTCAACCCAAACCTCAGCAATTATTGTGGTAATCCTATTCAGCAGTGATTTTGGAGAGGGCAAAAATAATACAATTATATAAATTTAGTTTTTCTTTTCCATGACAGCCACTGTACAACTGATTCTACCTGTTGCATGACCACTGAGTATCTATTTTCCAAATGTAGCGGTCATTTAAGAGGTGTTATGTTAAGCTGAGACACTAAATTGTGCAGAGAGACGGTCTACTGCAAACATCATCTATGAGCGTTAATGCAGCGTCTGTTCTTACCAGATGATGCCTCCATAGAAGAGAGAGAAGATGAAGTAGAAGGCAATCGAACCCCATGTCACGAAATGGTTCATCCACGTCCAGAAATGTGTCTCTAAAGCAAGCTATCATGACACACACAGGAGGGAGGAGAACAGAAATCTAGGTGTAAAACACTGAGACAGGGACACACAGAGCATCAATAAACCATCTGCCTCAGTGATGTGTGACAAATAATCTTCTCCCCTCTTAATGGCCACTGACATCATCCTAATATTTCACAACATACTGAATTTCATATGTCTCTGTGGACATAAACATGCCACACAGCTCTCAGCTAATGCACAGAAAAACACATCTTTAAGCTGTATTGAGCTATTTGTGACCAGGAGATGGCGCAAAAAAAAAACCCAAACAAACTTGACAAATAAAAAATAATACTGCTCACATAAAGTCAGTTCATCAATTTCCTACTGCAATGATGTTTACAAACAACTGCCTTTTTCAACTGAGAATCCCACTGATGGTGTGGTTCTATCCACCTGATGGTTTTAAGCCCAACACTTAATTTCTTTTTATAATTAATTTTGCTCACTGACTCCAGGGTATGAAATCAGTCTTTACCTTGGTTGAGTTATTTTTTGTGCTTTGCAGACATCAAACATTCAGTTTTCTGAAATGGTTACTACAGTACAAACCAAACACTCCCTACACTAGCATTATACAGTCACCATACAGTATAAGAAAAATATCACATATTTACAGCTGAATATAACATACACATAAAAAAAACAGAGAGAGAGAGAGCATAAGAATGGAGGTTTACCTTCAATGTAACAGTGATGACCATGACTGTAAAGACCAGCGTTCCAAATGTCCAGTTTCCAAACATCTAAAAAACAGACATACAACATTATTGAAACTGTTAACAGTACAATGTAGCGATGGCGTAACAGAGAAATAGTGGCCATGTTTACATGCATGGACTACTACCAATATAATAATATGATCATCGTATGGTCTGTTTAAATGCAGCTTATATGCAACCTTGCAGTTTCTTCTTCCTGCTGTCAAAAATAACTAAACATAATGAGATTCCTCTGACTCAGCGCTATTAGATCAGCTGAAAATGATTCAAATATAAAACATTTTATTTGCATTTCACTGCGATAAATAAAAAACATTAACACCAGGCACAGCTGCTGTATTTGACGTTTAATGATGATGTTGCTCGGGTAGTATAACTTTATAAACTGTTCCTGAGTTGAACCATAAACCTTGATGAAAGTTTGGAACCAGGACAGGTGGGACGAGGTGAGTGGTGCTGTGCTTGAGTTATGGAACAGAGAGAAAACTTCTACAAGGCTCCGACCTCGGTTAACAAGTCGACTGGTATTACGGAGTCTATAATGAGGCTTTGCCCTCCGACCGTGCTCCACCACTTGCTATGTGAATTACTCTACTTATAGGTCGAGAGCTGTGGGGGGCTTTGTTTTGTCGCCAGCCAATTCAGGACCCTGCTGGAGTCTGAACACGGGAAACCAACAGTGAGAGGACTAAGATGCATCCACTCAGGGGAGCAGACAGCAATTCTGACTCCTTAGAAGAAGATTGTTCTAGTTCATCTATAACTCAGTTTGAACATGCGTTTTTTTCCCCATACTTTTAGAAACTCTGCTCTTTGGACTTTGTCTTTTTATGATTCATTGACATGACCATCTTTGCTAAGTCCTCTTCAACCATCACCACTTTTCAATGCACCAGTGATGACATTTGTAACATCTGAAAAAACTCGCACCTTTGTCCAGATATGTCACAATTAAAGTCATTATTCTATCTTGAAATAAATATTCGCACTTGTCAGCCTATGAGGCAAATCTACAGCATATAACTGCACAAGTTCACATTTGAAGCTCATGTACTGTGTGGATTAAATTTCCATTATTTTAGAAAGAAATAAAGAAATTAAAAATGGAATAAAAACGTTTTTCAACAGTTACTAAAACTCCATTCAAGCAAGAGACCTGAACACTCAGGAATCAAAACTCATTACAATTTAGCAGAGTCATCAGGCATCAATGAGCCACTGCATGTTTTATAACAGTCATCTGCTAATTTCAATGTTTAAAAGAGGGAAACAAAATGTTTCGTGATTCAGCGTAGTCCACGATAGCCAACATGTAAATATACTACGGAGCATATGTTTTCTACATCATCATTAGCAAGACGAAAATATGTTGAGGAATCATCCTGATAGTCCTCTCATTAACCCCCCAAGGAGACATGCATTCAACTGTAGAGCAGACTCTTACCAGCTGCCTGTTAGCTCGCAAGATCTGAAGACATGCACAGCGTGAAGGCAGAAGGAAAAAAAAGAGTAATCAACAGAAGATAGAAGAAAAAGACAAGCGAGCGACAGGAGTGAGTGCTTTCTGAAACACCAAACTTCAAATGGAGGGAACGACGGCAAGGATATGCAGCAGGAAACAGATTTGGTGAAGGACCAGAGAAGATATGATAAGAAAAGTTAAAATTGCAACAACTGACTCATTAACAAGTGAATGGCATACATGGTGGCACAGTAATAGAAACAAACTGACTGTATTAAAAGATTATTAAACAAAACAACAGAATGACGAAGAGTTATGAAGGAAGGAGTAAAATTTAGGGGTGGAGAATCTGCAGAAAGACCAGCAGGCAACCAGCCCTATCAGTAACAATAACTCACCATAACACACATGCGCTGTTGTCCTGCATTTCTTTTGAACCTACCATTCATTTCCTGAAGCAACATTTTCCTAATATGGTTTGGAAAACCTTATCGACAAGCCAATTTTTCTATGGATTTTACTCTAGAGTGTAAACATACAGCAGATGATGCACACACACACACAGCCAACAACACACCTGTCCATTGCCCATAAGTGTGGTGTCTTCTCCCATCAGGATGTAGGATCCAAAGAAGAAGACAAAGGCGTGACAGAAGCCCAACAGAGTCCAGTACAGGAATGTCCGGAAAGACAGCAGAGAGTTCTTGCTGATGTCCCTGTTGGATTTTTTTATTTTTTATTTGTTAGTATAAAAACTGCACTTTCATGTTTCACAGTGATGAAGAAGTTCATATTTTGGGGAGAAAATAAATGAATTACGGACCAAAGAGTATGCAGATGACAATCAACTTTGTTTTGATCTTTTAAAATGCTACATAAAATTCTTATTAGCCTTCTTTGCTAAACATGGTTTACATACTACTAAACAAAAATATTACTATTTGTTACATGTATGAAAACTGACTGAAGCAGCTTCCCTAAAACAGTTAATGCTAAACTATAATGTACACCTACAGATTACACATGAACTCACCTGTACAGGCCAGGTTTATTCTGTAGCACATGAGGATGGACCAGCTGTTCAAACAGACTGTACACCAGGATGGGCAGCGAGGTGAAGCAGATGTTGTACAGTGTCAGATAAACACTGTCATACAGAGTCTGGATGGACGGAGACAGCAATTCACTTAACACCAAACAATCAGCTCAAATTGATATAAATTTATTGAACTGATTAATTGATACATATAAATCATCTAACCTGATGTAAACTGACCTGACATAGGACATATTATAGCCATATTGCAGGGTATAATGTGGCATACCCTCCCTCTGTATGTCTAAAAGGTATACAGTCTAATAGCTTATAAATAATTCACAGGGCTGGTATAATTTTGCCCAGATCCAGAGTGATATCCCTTATCACAGACCAAAGCTTTTGTAATGGACTTAATGCTGACAATAGTTTGATAAATCATTTAACATGACTTCTAAAGCTCTGTTGCATTAATATTTGAAGAGTTTAAATGCACAACTTGAGATTCACTGTTTAAACGTTATAGCAGCTTTTCCAAGAATTAAGTAAAAACCAGTGATGTTTTGCCTGCTCAGCTTTTTGAAACAACATCAAATAAAAAATGTTAAATCAAATTAGATTTCCAGTTGACTTGAGAAACCTTCATTGCATTCTTTAAGAATACGTTCTCTGAAGTGAATGACAGACTGTGAAACATTAAAGCCACAAACAAATCCACAATGACATATGAGAAAGTGCAGCAATGGAGAGATAAAGACTTACTTGTTGTGAAAACAGACAGAAGAACTGGTATAAAAACTGGGGCGTGATAAAACACACATTCTAGAAAAGACAGAGTGAAGAGAGAAACATTAAAAACTGCAGTGAAAGAAGGTGTGTTAACAGCTCATGTCAAATTTTATTTATTGCACTTTAGAATTTATTGCATAATGTAATATGTGACTGGGCGATGCCCCTCCTAAAAAAGAAACAAACTTCAAAATAAGTGTATCACTGATAATCTGATGAACTCCTAAAGACCTCTTCTGCTCAAAAAATGCATTTAAATTGACCCTTTCTTTTCGCACTATACTCCAATAAGAGCAAGCCTCTGTAAACATTCTCCTTTTCTGTACTGTGCTTGTCTAAATTTTGAAGATGGTTAAAAGTGTCATAAACTTGTATATAGTCACATCTCAAGTTGGGTAATGTTAGTAAAACACAAGCTTACTAGGTTAATTAATTCAGTTCAATTCAGTTAATTAGTTTGCAAGTTAGCTAGTGTTTTGCTTAGTTGTGACCGCAAGTGCCACTTTAATATTTTAACAATCTTCAATCTTTGGTTTCCTTTCCACATAGACTAGCCTAGCACAGCACGCTGGCTATCTAAGTGCATGGAAGGAGAAAGCTGACTGAGGCTTGCTAAACTGTTCTTAAAGATTATTAAAGCTACTTATAAAAGGCAGTGCAAGTAAAGTTAAAACAAAAATGTAATCACAGCCAAGGCTTACCTTGTAGAAAAAGTACTGTACAAGCGTTGCTATTCGAATGTAGTAGAAGTGACCGTGGACCAGCAGAAGTTTAGCCAGGAACTTAAACCTGGCAATTGCATAGTCACTGTTTCTCACGGCCTGACGACCCTCCTTCCCCATGATACCTGGAGATACATGCACACACACACATATATATATATATTAGAGGACACACTGCAGAATCTAACTAAAACTTTAAAGGGACTATAATGTGTGTGTGGTGAGTGTTTACCTATGCCCACGTGAGCTTCCTGTATCATACTGACATCATTGGCTCCATCTCCAATAGCTAGAGTGATGGGTTTCTCTGGAGATGTTTTTAAAAGACGCACCACCTGGACAAACAAAGTGATATTAACATCTGGCCTGTATTCAAATATGAAAATGCACCACCATAAGCAAACAAAAATAATAACTAAAAACATGCACATATTCTATTGAGAAAACAGGAAGGAAAATGACAACACTGAAAAGATGGTGGCACCATCCAAAGGGTTGTTTTAAACAGGAGGGTAATATATTTGTTTGGGTGGTGTGTGTATAACGGACTGGTACCTTAGCTTTCTGCAGCGGGGCCATACGGCAGCACAGCACAGCTGAACAGTTTTTACACACTTCCATGAAGAGCTTCTCGTGCTCCCTCAATGCTAAAGACAGACTGGCACCATCCACGACTAACCCATGCTGTATGACGTGGTCCTCCTTTATCCTGGAGACAAATGGAGAGAGTCATGAGATGAGATAGATGAGGAGAGGACTGAAAAGAGCTGCTACTACCATGCAATGCCATATTAGAGCTTACTGTTAGTTCATTCACAGCAGATGTTTTATTTACAGCACATTGAAAACATTTCAAAGATTCAGAAGCACCTCTGAGTTCTGACAGTCAGGTGGGTTGACAGTCTAGGTTTTATTGATGTAGTAGGAGCCAATTATGAAATTTATTAAAATATTTAGGTCCAGTTTCATGAAAGAAACATACACTTTAAATATAAATAAAATATAATAGTAAAAGCTCTTCCTTTGGCCTTTCCCATGAGGCTTATAAAGCATTTAACTAATCAAGTCAACCGATTCAGATTATATTTTGTCTGTAGGAAAGTGCAGCAGTTTTAGCTCTACTAATTCTCTTTTTGCAGAAACTTAACTTCCAGAAATTGTCCTCTACAAACTTAATGGTATTCTAATTTATTTTTAAGTAATAAAAACGAGTTTTACACTAATGCAGACAGTAACAACAAGGGATCAATCTAATTTAAAAAATCATCATCTAATCGAGTTATCAGGATACGAGGCTTCAACGTGGATTTTAAGATTAGTCTAAAGTAGACTCACCTCCTAGCCAGTATGCGGAGCTGCTCAGCACACTCATTATCAGAGCGTTGTTGCAGAAGCTCCAGGATGTTCATGGTTCTGTGGAAGTGGCCACAGGACAGGCTGACGCTGACCGCCGTCTCATGTTTGTCTCCTGTTAGCACCCATACTTTGATCCCTGCCAGCCGCAGAGCCTCAATGGTCTCCTGGACTTTGTCCTGGAGTCTGAGAGAAACAAGGGAGAGAAAGGAAAGCAAAGTTTTCAGTAATTTCTATATCTGACTACCATCAGGTCAATTCCCAGGTAAGAAATCAGTGCTGTGGGTGTATAGTGATGAAGCCCTAGAGGCTTGCTAATAAACTATAGTGTCCAGAATTCAACAGCTTTTGGTGCTAACATTTCTTAAAACTCATTTTATCATACTGGTAAATTCAAGTGGACATTATGATTGGACAAATAGGTAGTGGTAGTTTTAACAGTCCGCTTTAACAGTAACCCCACCGGCCGTTGCACTGACGCTGCAGTTGCGAGGCTGTTTTGATTCATAACCCACCAGAACATTTCAGAAGCAGAGCGTTTTAACTGCCAGACATCGGTAACTTGCTCAGATTTTGTTATTTTTCTTTGGTTTGGTTGGTTGGTTGTTGTTTTTATGATCAGATAGATTCTCTATGCTGTTTCTGTGTCTGACTTCATCTGTAGAAACCAGCTGCGTATTCTCTGTGAAGCAGAGGGGGGAGCCACTTATGGGACACTTCTGAAACATGCTGTGGCACTTCTGGTGGAATCACACGTATTGTCTAGAATGAATGCATGATGCTCAGGCAGCTGTAGTGCTGTCAGAACACTTCACAAGCATGCCCAGTGGCATTAAGGGGCAACACATGTAACTAAAGGCTCTTAGCACTCACAGTTACCTTCATTTTATCCACGTCTGATAAGGAGGAGGGTGAAAACTGAACAGTACTGATTTCTTTTAGAACACTTATCCAATTTCCGACCACAGTTAATGTTCCTAAAGAGGTTAATATGCAATAAATACGATTTAATATTCCATGCCTATCAATGTCAACTCAAAACAGAGGAAAGTTTTATATTTTAGTCTTGTGTTCCATTATGGAGGAGATCCTGTGATTGTGACCATGTGTGCCTGAGGAGGAATATTCATTCCAGATACAGAGACCGAGCATTAGAGGGAGAAAAGAGAGACAGCAGAGAGATGAACTGAATGGGAGAAATGAGGGACTTATGCGAGGAGCAGATGGTGAGTTGATGCAAACACATATCAACATTCATTTCCAGAGAGGCTCATTTAGGTGACATCTCTTATCTTTCTGCTGACTCTACATTGTGTGACATTTCCCCACACACTGCGTTTGTGTCTGTTTCTGGTCACGTGTTTCTTACAGTCTACCCCTTTTTAACTCACATATCTGATGCATATCTTCTGTAATGTAATAATCTATATTTCTCTAGCTCCCACTGACTCCCATCCTGGTCAGAAAGCTGTTTGCTGTTTGTAAATTTTCTAATAACAAATAAACATAATAATAAACATTTCACAAGACTAAAGAGTCTGTGGCTAAGCTAATGGCTCTGTGCTAATGGCTCTTCAAGGCTATTCCTAGGCACAATGCTAACCTATGTGATGTTTTTGCTAATTAGCACTAACATTTAAGTATAGCTGAGGCTAATGAGAATGTCATTAGTTTTTCAGGTTTGGTCATGAACCAAAATGCTGAATCATCCTGAAATGATGACGGCTTTAGATGAAAAGACACTTAAGGTATTAAGATTCATCTTCTGGGGAACATGGCATGAGAATTAAATTTCACAACAATCAAACGGCTGTCAAGACCTTTCACTAAAAGCACAAAACAATTAACCTACTGGTGACTTTAATAGAATAGTCAAGAGATCACAGTAGTAGTCAGCAGGCGAATCCTATGGGGACCATGAATATCTAATTTCCACCACGAATTTCTAATGACTATCCATCTTATCGTTTATATTTCAGGCTGGACCAAAGCGGTGATCAGTCCCATCCATACAGCCATGATGCTAGCGTGGCTATAAATGCATATGAGGGTATAGAAAGTCAATCTGGTACCACATTATATACACTGTTGTTAAAACTAACCATGTGGAGATGAAACATATGTTTTATCCAAACAGTAACTATATGTAATCTAGTCATTGCCAGAGGCAGAACACGATAAAAGAACACATGTTACATAATTTGATCATAATGTATGTTGAATATTATTGCAGTGGGAAGTTGAAGTGGCTTCAATCACATATACCATCCACTGTCTTTAATTTAATGCCAGTAGCCGTACTCTACTCCCTCACGCTGTTAGAAACTGAGCAAAAGAGGGTAAAAAGGGTAACTCAGCCAACACTGCATTGCACTGCCACTATGAAATGTGCTGATATGCTGACATATACACGAGGAGATGAGGATTGGTTTTCAGGAAGGACAACGGCAATGTATTTAAATTTATTTGTTAGTCTCCATACTTGTCCTCAACCCCCGTTGCTCCCAGCAGCTGCAGGTCTCTCTCGATGTAGCTGAAGGCCTCCTGCAGTCTCTCCTCCCTCTGCTGCAGCGCGGTGCGGGCAGCGTTCAGACGCCTGTCCACATCGATGTACTCCTCCGGGCTGAAATGGCGACATGCTACCACCAATGTCCGCAAACCTTTCTACAGTGGGAGGAGGAGGAGGAGGGTAGAGAAAAAAAAAGCAGAATTACAATCAGTTGGGTTTAGTGCCGGGTAGCTTTTCACATACAAGGAATTTGCTTTGGTGAATTGGTGCATAACAAAAGTTACAAATACTTGGATAAGAGAAGGAAAAGAAGATGAACAGAAGCAGAGAGAGAAAGAGCAGAAAAACAAATTATTAAAGCTCGGCTTTAAGTCACAGAACCAGCCTGAGGGGCAGACGACCACAAATCAACGCAATCCAGAGCACTGACTCCTGGGTACTGGCGTCTGATAACATGAGGTGGGAGCTGGATGCGTGCATTTGTGTGTGTGTGTGTGTGTGTGTGTGTGTGTGTGTGTACATGTGGCTGTTGCAGCTAAGAATTTATAGTCTAATGGGAACAGAGACTGATGGGGCCAAAAGTAATCACCAGAACACTGGGAAATCCCAGGTCTACACACCGCAGTTGTGAACATACTGTATGCATCAAGAGGCATGTCAGAGTCAAGTTTTATTATAACATTGAAGAGGAACCTTTCTGTGAAAAGATTCTCTAAAGAGGCAGTGTGGTACATTAAGTTTAATCAATGTGTCTTGAAGGATAAGCAAGGATGGGTCCTTTGCATGGGGAAAAGATGAACACAGATAGTCTCAACTCAGATACACCACTAAATAGTGTTGTGTCTGTGCAAAAGTGCAATAATATATGTGCTGTTGATCAACTGTAGGGAACATATCAGCAGGACTGTGACTCCAGCTAACCACTCCCCACTGAACAGACACTATAGCAGTTACAGTGCAAGCTTCTGGACAACATAATGAGTCAAGATTTAAAAAAAATAAAATAAAAATAAAATAAAATAAAATCTCACCAAGGCAAATTCGTCAACGTGCAGTCTCGTCTTTTCTATTTCACCACCAGTAGCAAAAGGCAAGATGGACGACTCTGCACCCTTGGTGAACAGCACTGTGCCTCCTTGATAGTCGAGACAGCAAGAAGACGACATAGAAGACATTTGTGTAGATTAACTCAACATACAGTATTTATCCTCACTCACTCAACCCATTTAATTGCATTTATTTATTGATTTATCTAGAATTTTCATTTTTTTTCTGATCTCCAGTCTTCTGTTTGACAATCTGATAAATTTGTCTTTTGTCAAAGTTTTAGTGTTTGCTGCTGCAGTCACAGTTTGGTCAATAATGCTAAATATACTGCACAGTTGAAGGTGGAGTTACCTGAGGGAGTCTGCAGTATGACGCTCATCCTCCTGCGGTCGGCATCAAACTCTAACACATGGAGCAGTTTATACCTGACAGAGTGAAGAGAGACGCTCTCGTTAACTTACTCTGGACTCACAGACTGACCACCTACTTTTCACAGGAAGCTCAAATAACCATTTGTTATTTGCCTGTGAAATGCACAGGGTTAGACGTACCTCTCTGATTTGCCAAACGTTTTGATCTCCATGATATCTCCACTGCTGCAAGTAAAGGCCACTCCGATCCTGAGGAAAACAGACAGCAGCTCAAACTAGAATTATTGACAATTTTTTTTACCTTTAAAACACTGGGTGAAAATCCAATTTAGAGTTTGGAAAGTTTGGAATGTAATTGGTCTGTTAAAAGATAAGAAATGTAACTTTTAGCTATACTATAGCTCTCCCCTCAGGCCATTCAGGGCACCATTTTAATTGGGCAAGCACAATGACAAGCGCAAAGCGGTATGTCTTGGGCGCACAGACAGTGTAGGCGTTCCAAAGCACACCTGCTATGTTGGTGCAAGTATGTGGAAAGTGCAAAATGTCCGGCTGAGGTGGAATGTAGATCAATGTTTTCACTGTTTCAAGAATAAAACATGAAACATAGCGCCGACACAACAGAGTGCCGAGTTATAACGGAACTGTCTGATCCATGTGGATGTGTGGTTGGTAATCGTCTAGCAGCTTGGTGTCATTTGCATGCGATTTCATAAAAGGTAAACACAGTGGACGGCCGTGCATGATGCCACTGTACTCTGGAACGGCACTTCTCAAATCAGAGGTTGCGGATTTGTGGGCATACTTGTCTAGCTGCCTTCAGCTGCTGGGATTTAATTAAATGTAGGAGAAGCTTTTCATACAGTATAAAGCAGCTGTGGACCAGAGATACTGTGAATGAATGACTCATATTCACCACTGAAACCACTGTATCATACCAAGCAAATTAGTCTTTTTTTTTTTAAACACACGGACATATGTTTTGTGTAATCTGACCAGTGGTGTCACAATTCAGTAAAAAATACAACTATCTTTAGATACACCACCTCTCAACGGTCAATGCTGGTTGGTTTAGGTTAAAGTTCTGTCTTTAGATTGAATTATAACATTAACTGAGAGTCATAGTTATGACTGATTATTGAGGTTATGGTTACAAATGCGTCTCCTTTCGGTTTAAATCAACACAGATACATCATTTGCAGCTCAAAGGAGCACGGAGGCATTGAGTCATGGATGCAGCGTCTCACTCCTCCATATATTATAATTTGATGGCCTGAAAGAGACATTGACAGTCGACAGACAATTTAGGCAAGTGCTCCACAGACACATGTGTACCAGCCACTGGTTTCTAGTAGAACAGGAGGAGTTTTATAGCTTCAGCATCTTCAGCTACCCTTTATCAAACCAGTATAGTAGAATCTGGTCATTATATATAATTTTTTCCCCTCTTTTGAGCCATTTTTCCACACATACCTGCTTGAGGGTTTTCTACTGCTCCCTGAGCATTAAATTGTTGCCTATACTATATTTCTGTGACAATGAAAGGGACAAGTGAGTAAGTAAGAAAAAGTTCCACTTTGTGTTTGGCCTACAGTCCAACCTCTAAAAGTATTTCAGTGTCCCTTGGCAGCTGACACAGTCAGAACATGCAGTGCAACAAGAAGAATTTAACATCATGTCAACAGCCATAATTGACATTAAAAAAAAACTCAACATGTCAAGAAATGGAATATATTTTATAATCAGTGCTTTTTGGCTAAACAAAAGCCTGAAGAGACTCTGAAAATCACAAATGTCTATTAAATGTTTTGTTTTCTTGCAATCCTGTGGCCCCCATACAGACTAAATATTACTGAAATCACAATATGGCCAAGTGGAATGTCCAAATCTCAGAAGCTGCTGTTTTCTGCATTATAATAGAGCACTGTAGTGCTGCAGAGATGCCCTGTGACACAAATCTTGTTCTCCAGAAGTTAAAAAAAAAAAAAAAAAAAAAGTTTGCTTGGTATAGACCTCACCAGAGATTTCGTTTTAGCGAAAATGAAAGTTGTGAAAGTTATTAAAATCATAATTTCTGCTATTGTGAATCACATGGCTCCAATACAGACAAAGTAAAGACACTTCCTGACACATGCAATCTGGTGAAACCACAAGCTCTTATGCAAATCCTGGATAACCCAACAATACGCATAAAGATAAGAGTCCTCCTCAATTACACGTTCCATTCAAATTTCACTGCTGGATAAAGAGACAGAATCAGGTCTGTAATTCTCCCACATGTGCCACCCCTACAAGGTAGTGCAGACACAATCCAGGCTTGAAAATGAACTGTGGGTGAACTCCAGTACAATATACAAGTACCACCAGCAAAAAGAATATAGCTGAAGATAAGTTTCTGTGTTTTCAACTGGTCACAGAGTACAACTGCTTCTAATTATGTGCAGCATTTATCAAAAAAGTGTCTTGAAGGACTTTACCTCTTTGCTGCCTCTACTAAAGCTTTCTCATCTGGAGAAGAGGCATAGTATTCCATGTGATTGGAGGAGAAACCGTTTGCATGGGAGAATGGGTCTCCTCCCCCAACCATGCAGTCTGGCTGGTCGTAGCTGATCTGAACCGTGTGACACAATGACACCGCCTTGAGAAATAACAACTCTTCACCAATCTAGATGGAGAGACAAGAGGGAAGCATGAGAGAGGAAGACACACCATCAATTCTTATTCTTTACAGTCACATGGGATATGATTCACTTTGTTTGCACAATCTCTGGCTGTAGCAGAGGTTCATCTGAGTACAATTATAATTCACATACTGTATGTTTATACATTTGTGCACGTGATGTTTACAACAATAAACACTTCTAGCATTTTATAGTTCTACTTTGTAGTAGCATGAATGCATTTGTCCAATTCTCTATAGCTAATTACATAAATAGCTGGGGGCAAAAAGCCACCCCTGACATCTGAGGTTAATTCGTTCATATGTTATTGTTGTGCTTGTTTGGAGGCAGCAGTGAGAACAGTGCATCTGTACAGTATGTGCCTGCCAAAAGAAAATGAATGTAATGCATGCGTGAGTTACCAGGTGAGGTGTAGAACCATCTGGAGAATCGTCAGTCATTCCCTCTGGTACCAGTTTGCCGTTAACTTCCCGGTACTTGGTTCCGTTAATTGAACACTCACGGAACTGCATCTCATTTTCTGTTAGCGTACCCGTCTTATCTGTGAACACGTACTCCACCTAGGAAACAGAAACACACACACATGCACACTTAACTTGAGTATTATGTAGTTGAGTACTAAAGGTGAGGCAGAGTTCAAGTTCCTATTAAAAGAATCCTATTAAGTTCTACATAAGACCTGAGTGAAAAACTCTATTCAGATTAACAGAAATGTGTTTAGTGTATTTATATGTACAATGCAAGTCGAAAGTTTGGACACACATCCTCATTCAATGTAATGTCATTCTATGTAAGGGCTATGAGTGCTGCATCAAATGACCTGAAATTCTATCTATCTATCTATCTATCTATCTATCTATCTATCTATCTATCTATCTATCTATCTATCTATCTATATCTATATAGTTATAATAACGTCTTCAGTGGTAATCTACAATGTAGAAAGTCGCAAAAATAAAGACAACACATTGAATGAGAAGGTTTTTAATTTTGACTGGTACTGCATGTATCTTTATCTTTCCTCTTCCTTTGCCATTTGCCTGTGTTCTTCTACTTCTAATCCATACCTGCCCCAGCTCCTCATTGAGGTCAGAGGTGTTGACCTGAGCTTTCTGGTCGCTCTCCTCGTGATAAAGGTCCAAATCCCAGCCAATAAAAAAGGAGCCCAGGAACTTCTGCATCTCCACAGTAACGTAGAGCGAGATGGGGATGATGAAGTTATAGAGAACCAGAAATGCCAAGAAGTCGGAGATGAACTTCAAGATCTAAAGAAAATGAGAGTACATTTTATCAGAATGAGACACAAGAGGAGTGCAAATCAACAATAATAAACGAACAATGAGGAGAAAGCAAGTAATGGAACAAACTAGGAAGGTAAACCAACGTCAACTTAACTTCAGGGTAACAAATAAAAACATTCTGAAGTGAGATGGAGAGTGGGAGAAAGGATAAAAAACACAATGATGATGAATAAAAAATAGGAAAATACGGAAAGTAAAAACAAAACAAAATGAGTTTAATTTAATCAGTCTGAATTTAATTAAAAATGCCTCACATTTTGTCATCTAAATTTCAGATCAACTTTTGAAATATCCAAATTAATTAGATGAATATGAGTGTCAATCTGAAAGTTATTCTTTTTAGTTTAATTCAATTTCAACCACGTTTCATCTGACTGAAGATGCAGAAATGCGCTTGTCAAAATTCACAATGTAAGAGTTGAATAATGTGAACTTTAGAGGAACAGCACACCTAATGTTTGTGCATTTTTTTTTTTTTAAGATATATTCATTTTTAAGATATTTATTAAGGCCGTCTTGAGCTTTATTTGACAGAGACAGCTTGAAGAGTGACAGGAAATGTAAGGAGAGAGAGATGGGGAATTACATGCGGGAAAGAGCCACAGGTCAGATTTGAACCCTGGGCCGCCACAGCAAGGACTGAGCTTTTGTTCCTGGGGCAGATGCTCTACCGACTGAGCTACCGACTGACACCCCAATGTTTGTGCATTTTTTTGCTTCGAAGGTGCACAAAATGATTTTTCTCTACTCGGGTAATTCTTTCACATTTTGCAATTCCCATTTAGCCTTTTTAATGTAACTGATTATTTCAGAAAGTGGAGGTAAAGATTAAGATTGCAAAATAAATTTGTTTAATGTACATCTATGCCCCACGCTGAGTGATGGTGCTTCAACGCTGGTCCTTCTAAATCGTAGCAGGCAGGGTAATTCATTCCCATTACAGAGTTAATTACTTTATGTGACAGGAAAGGTGAGTGAGGGAGAATGGCACACTAAGAGACTAAGAGATAGAAAGCCAAGTTTATGACATGCCAGACCTGGAACTGAACTCAAATAGCTAAAAAAAAAAAAAAAAAAAAAAAAAAGAAGAAGAAGAAATAAACTAATAACATTTTCTGATGTCTAGGAGAAGACGGAACATGCAACAAAACACACTAAACTCTCATGAAATATTACAAATACAAGCTTCTTTTGGACAATATTATAATCTTTAGGCTTTAAACCTTCAAACTTTTGAAGGATTGGTAGATTCCTTGAAGAGAGGAGATAAGGAGACATGTAGTCATTGGAAGAGAATATAAGCTGTAACAGGGCCATCAAGTTTCCCGAGCACCTGTTAAGACCAAATCTAAAAACCCAGCCATTCATCTGTTGCTGGTATTCATCTCTCAATCACCGGGGATGGGAAGTGAGTGTATGACTTTTTCCCCCTCTGTCACAATCCATAGAGGCTACTGATCACTGTGACTGATTAGTGTTGGCAGGTATGCTGATAGACCGGCAGACTGGCCCTGTGAAAGGCACTTCCTCTTTTCTGTCTTGCCACAAAAAGTCAGAGACACTAAAACCAACAATCTCCCTGCTAGGACTCTCTGCGTGTATTTGTGTACATGTTCATTTTTATATCTTCATTAATTCCCTCTATTAATTTACATCTGCAGTACAGAGAAAATGGCTGTTAGTATTTGGTGAGGAGATGAAGTGGAGGGATGAGGAATCGTCTTCATCTTATCTCTGGGGCTGATAGCCTGCACTACTTACTACATTAAATCAATAAGAATGCATTCTTCTATCACTTAATGGCAGACTGACCGGACTGCTGTTTCTCTCTTGTTCAGTCTTTTGGTTGTAAAAAGGCTCGTCCCATTTGTCCTCAGCCTGCCAGGCGTACTTCAGAATGGTGCTGAGGATGGCCTCGAACAGCAAGATGCCCAGGTAGATGATTAGGAAGGTATTCATGGACCTGACACAGGGAAATATTTCAAAGTTGAATGTTAAACTAAGCATATCCTAAAACAGCATTTGGCTTCTTCTGAGAGACAATAGAAAGTGCTCACTTCTCCACTGCAGAGCGTTTCTGGGACTTGCACTTATAATTAAGGGCCATCTTGGACTCCATCCCCGTGTAAACTGCAACACCTGCAACAGCACAGTTGGTTAAAGTATTACACAACCAGGCTGGTTGGAAAACAGACCATTAGACTACTGATGGATTTCTACATGAATTCATCAGATCATTATGAAATTTGTCATGTTTTCATGCAAGACCATTGGCTCACCATGGCTAACATTGCAACAGTATGACTAGTGAAGCATTAGGGCAATGCTATGAAAGTTTTTTACACCTTTAAAGTTGGGGTATGCAATTCTGGAGAAAGATTTTTCAGACATTCAAACATAACACAAAATGGCATCAAACGAACCACATGCAAGCACACAAACAGCATCCAAAACACAATGGAGTAAAAACTAGCAAGACTTTAGATTGTTTCTATAAATCTACAGTCACTGAAGAATTAACAATGGCAAGGTATCGTTGTGGTTTTAGGTCACAGCAAGTAATGTAACTAACATTAACTAGATTATGATTTAGATTACATTTTGTTACAGTTGCTGCTGCAAAGCTAACACGCAGAGACTATGTGAGAGTGATACTCAAGTCTCCTGCTATTATAGCCAACATCACAACAATAGCGTATCTTGGCGAAAGTAAGCTGAATGTCTGTGGGCAAGTAATTAAATGTTACACGACACACAAATCATGGCTGAAATATTGTTGTCTGGCTCTGTCCAAACCACTGTTTGTTTCTCATTTACAGTCCCAGGACTGTATAGAAACATCAAACAGACAGACTGTTTGCATATTTGCTGAATTTGACAAAAAGTGTATTGGATTAGAATCGCTGACGCCACCTTTCTTATACCATAATCAGACTTCAGCGATATGATAATGAGTGGCTTGTACTAACCATAATGTCCCCTCAGCTTGGCTTGTTTGTGTCATAGCTGCGACGTGGCTGTGTCACCTCTCTGTCATGCTTTCAATATCCACAGGAAGCACTTCAGAAGCAACCTGTTTCTAAGCAGCTATATTTTCTTTCTCTTTCTCTCTTTCTCAGTTCAACTGGAAACTTCCCATTTTAAAGAAACCATTTACCCCCTAAGGTGGTTTCCTTTCATGTGGATTTTTTTTTCCAGGACCTTTTATTTTGAACTGTATAGACTCACCAAAAATCTCTTTGGTATTTTTCAACCTGGCTCCTCGTAGCAGCAAATTCTCTGGCCCCAGCGGTCTGACATGAGCAAACAAAAACAACATAAATACAGAGAAAGATGGATGTGGCTATAGGATATTGATGGAAACAAGACAGTAGGACCTTGCTCAACAGCAGTCTATGAGGCTCATACATCTTCTGTATACGTAATTGCATTTAGCTGCACATAGCAGCCCTCTGGTGATTAAATATCTGAAACAGTTTAGTCTCTTTGGACCAGTGCTCAGTCATAGTAACATTTTCTCTGCTAAAACCCTAAGCACTGCATGAACAATTACTCACACCGACATGCTTTCATGTTTCACCCTCAGCTAATGTCCCATTGGATTTGTCTGATGGCGTACCCTTGGTCATACTGAGGATGTCTGTTCAGCAATGTCTTGACTGGCACACAAATGATTATCGATTTAATTATTAGTCAGAGCAGCTGGATGAATCTGGTCTCACCTGACTATCTCCTCTCCGTGCTGAGTCACCGTAATCCGACCGACAAACCTGGAAAACACCAAACTCATTTTAGTTGAGTGGTCTGATAGACAGAGAAGACACTCACATACACACAGGAAATCAGGCTATTGTAAAAAAAAAAAAACTAAACAAAACTGCAACTGCAAGAAATCTGAGAAAGGCTTTTACATGTCCTTCAATAACCTGGTTACTATAAAACCTGTGTTCTCTGACACATTAGAACTGGATTAGATGAATGCTCTGCAGTGTGCACAGGTTTCCTTGACATATCATTCCTTGATTGTGTGTAAATGTTTCACAGCTTTTCTCAGCAGAGGAAGCTGACAGACTTAGACTTATCAACTGAAGCTTTAGTTGGATTTTCAATTAACTTATTTGGGAAAAATTGATGCATCCTGGCATATACAGGTCTTCCCTTTCATCCTGCTCCGCTGCCGCCACAGTGTTACTTTCCCTAGTGTCTGTCACACATGTACACACATACACACATGTACCAACCCTATACGCAAACCTGCTCAAGTGTAAAAAATCATTTCCTCCAGCAGAATGCTAACAAGGTTTATTTTAATTTGTAAACCAGGTTTCTGGTAAATATCACATGGAAGAAATCAGATTACTGCAGAAAGTTTACAATAGCCGGGTTAGTGAAGTGTATTTAAAGTGAGTGAGCATTAATAGACAGCGACAGCGACCAAGAGAGGGGGAGGGGAGAGAAATGTCACTGAAAACAAACTGCCCGATCTAAAAATACACTGATTGATCCTGAAGTAGCCAGCTGAGACCGACAAGAGGAACATGGGTTGTTGAAGAGGTGATGAAGTCATCTCACCCCATCACACATTTAATAACACATCTCTGGCAGTGCCATTTCTACCATGTATAAATCGTGGTGGTTTTCAAAGTGGGCTCTGGAGGGTTCAAGGGGTTCTTAGAGAGTTACAGTTAAACATAAAAATGAATATAATAAACAAGAAAATCTTCCTACATGAGGACTATATTATAATTTCCAATGTTGTAATAAGCGTTTATACACAGTTTATTGTACATGACTTCACAGCGGACATTCCGTGTGTACACGCGTGTGCAAATTACCTGTATAGGTCAGCTTCCGGTTGTTGACACTCCACCACAGCCTGAAGAGACTCCAGTTGGGACACTGACTGACACACTGCTGTCTCTGCCACAGAGTAATGAGTCTACAAATACACAACACATGAAATACAGTTAAACACTGATGAAAGGGAAGCAGAGTTTTAAATTGGACAAATATACTTGAAAAAAGTGTGATGTGATCACAATTTTGGCTTCCCACAATTAAATAACCATGATCGATTGTGATATTTATGCTCATTCAAAACTATGCTGCATATCAAATCAAGCACTTCCTCCTCAGGGGTGATTGAGGTGTTTTAGCTTTTAGGGAGCTCTTAAGCCGCTGCGCATGCATCTTGCAAAGATTTCCTGGATGCTGTGGCAGCAGAGTAAAAGTGTAATAAAAAAAAAAAAACAGAGAGCAGAGTGACAAAAATCAAATGTGTGGAGTAGAAGGTGGAGAGCCACTCCCTCAAAACAGATCATCATCTGCTGTCTGGAAATGAGAGTTTTAAAGTGATTTTAAACAAGATCAAATCATATGCAAAGAGTGTGTAGGACTTGTGTCTGTGCCGCAGAATAACACAAATGGAACCCAGGAAAAATACCACAAACTGGAGAACCATGAATACACAAAGGCCAAGAAGAATAACATTGCTAACGTTGCTGTGCAGTGCGTCACCACATTGATCCTGTGTAAGTGAAAGCAGTGCTCTGTTGATTCGATTATGGGCAAAATGGTAAATGTTTTATATATTTTACTTCCAGGAGATGCACTGTGAATACAGACCAGGCTTATTTTGATGCGGAGATCTGCACAAGAGCAGGAATGAAACATGAAAGTAAAAACAGCACTCTGTTTATTTAAATATGAAAGTGCTGTAAATATATGTTGTCCCTAAAAATCAATGAATAATAGTGATGAAGAATTTATCAAAATGATTGTAACTATCATTTTGTAACTATCATCAAACAAACAGTCCATTGTTAGTTAGCACTTCAACTGTTAACCTAGGTGACACACTGAAATATTCTTGAATTTATCTGTGTTGACTCAGTTTGTTAACTTTCAAACTTGATTACTAACGCAACTTATTCTGACCCTGCCCAAAACAGCTGAGCTCTTCTGTTTCCCAAACCTGTTATATGTATTTGGTCAGATGAGCCTGATCCAATAACACTGTATCGTAGCTACTGTATTCTTTTTGGCAGGCTGGGTTTAGGCAGAAGAAGAAAAAAAAAAGAAGCGAGAAATGATGTGGGTGCACTGCTGCAGTATCACTCTAACAATACAGTACAGCATACAGCTGCAGCCGACACCAATTTATAAAGATATCAAGAGGTGCAAAGATTGTACAAACACATTTCTAGGCCAACACTAAAAACCCAAAGTGCTGTATAAATAAACTGTAACGGACGCAGAAGCAAGTTGTTGAGAGATAATTAACCAACATAGCCTCTGGCAAGACTGGGAGGACGGGTGGAGTGGGGAGGGGAGAGGACTTTCTAAAAACTCAAATAAGAAGTGTTACACACTAAAATCAAAACATGATGTTCAAGTCATTAAAAGATTTTTTCCAACACACACATATGTTTGGAACACACACGAGCTGGCATTAATCATGTGACGATGCCCAGAGGTCTGCCTAACAAACTATTTTCTGACCAATTAAAAACTAATTTCCATTACACGCAAACTATTTCCATTAAACAGCTTTTAAATAACTCTCAGCAAGATTTTTCTATCCCTGGTGGGTCCATTCATAAAACTAACAATTTAAAATGTACCCAGTGGTCGTGTTTTTACGAGTGGGCCCCCATTTTGTTCATGAATCATGCACAGACACAGAATTAGTTGTGAATATGTGGATACTTGTTTACTTAATCAAATGCTTTGCTCTGCTATTTCTCAAGAGCAGTCTGTCAGTTAAACTTTTTCACATCACAAACTCAGACAGAGACATTCTCACATATTCTCCCAAGGGCAACACACTCCCACACACAGACCTTAAGGTTGGTCTCTCCATCGAGGCTGGCTGTGGTGATGTGACAGGTGCCATCTGCGCGATCTGAGGACAGCAACACCAGGTCAACTGGGAATGTTTCATCTTTAGCCACACGAACAATGTCCCCCACCTGGATGGACAAGCATAAATACACACACATACACACAATCAGATCAGCACTATTCAAGTTTTGTACCAGCATTTTGTTTAACTGTTTGGACCTAACATTTTTAATATTTTTTTGAAATACCAATTTTGAATTCTCAAACTTTCACTGACATGTTTCTGCTTTTGTATTTTTCAGTCATCTTGTTTTGTAGTGAAATAGTGTTTTTCAGATGTATTATTAAATGTTTTCAGTTGTCAACAGAAAAAATGAAGGTCTTTAATGTCTTTTCATCTAAGCTGATTGGACATGGCATGTGTATGTTGGAATGTGGGTTTGACTGACAGCAGCTATCTCGCCTGCAAACTGATGTAAGCAGCACACTTTTCCGGTCAGCGGTGAATGTTTGTTTGGGCACTCGTTCAAAAAGCTAAGGCGCAGGGCAAGACGTGCATTCATGTTTGTAAGTTAGATAAGAAGGAGACTGTGCTGCTGTGTTGCTCTGCGTGACGCTCATGTTAGTGCTGTATGCAAGATCTGAATAGCTATATCATAATGGATGGTGTCCATCTACGTAGGCAGATACTTGAAGGATATTCCAAACTAGGTACTGTTTTCTTCTTTCCCCCCTCAAAGGAGAACGTACAACTGCTGATTTGCAGAGCAGATATGTATGCTGAGGCACACCAAAAAAAAAATCTCTATCAGACAGAAAGTCTCCTGGCTGTGACTGGATAAACAATACCAAGTGTGCTTAACAGGCTTAAGAGGTTCATTTTGACTAAAGGACACATGTCATTCAGGTAGAGTCGTGTTGGCTGCAGACACAATAGTTACAGTGTCTCTGCGAAGCCAGACCTCAGAGGATTTGTGTGCATGGCAATGTTCTGAGTTATAGGCAGGAAGCAAAGCCACCTCTTCAGTGACAGGAGAGGTAACAGCAAGGTTGTTCATGCTAATGAGCAGGCTGTAAATATGCAAAGAGCTCAAATACAGTGCAAAGGCAATACAGTTCAATAGTACATACACAGGCATAACATGAAACAAGCAGCAGCATTTGTAGAGACCTGTGTCACTGCGACAAATGCATCATTCACGGGACATTCCAATCCAAATTTGTGCTGAACACTGTGAATCCCCTGGTTTCTATGTGAAACAGTTCTCTTTTCATTGACCACATTATTGTATATTATCTCTCTGTACAGACCCGAGCCTCAGAAACACCACTAGCTCCAGGAATTTAACAGCCCAAGCTTAGTTCTGGCTGGTGGCTGTGAGCTGTGAAAAGCTATTTTTAGGTTCAGGTACCTGTTCTTAAACAAAGAGTAGAACACTGATCTTGGACTCTGCAGCTTTTGTCATCTTACCCTGATGTTCTTGGATCTTGTCTGGACCAGACTTCCACTGCGAACCACAAACACTGGAGCTCCATTCACCTCATTGTCTGCCTTGTGTCTCAGCCAATCCTCATAGCCCTGTGATGAAATTCATTCAATAATCAATTGCATAAAAGGAACTGACAGATGACAACTTCACAATGAAATGTCGCAATACTGATCAACAGTGGAGATGCAATGCTAGTTATTGAGTTAGTTATTGAAGTGAAGTGACTAACAGATGTTATAGTTCCCTTTTTTTTTTTTTTTTAAATCAAGGACAAACTTGAATAAAGCATTGTATATTTAACATTACAGCAGATGAAATATACAGAAATGTTTCAAGTTTTCTTCAATCAATTTGAATTCAACTGAATACTGCACTAAGTTGAAACAAGGTGAATATCACATGACGTTGTCCACAATGCTGATAATAAATGTGCCAAAGAGGAAGTTTGTAGGTGCTTGTGTTCTCACCTGTTTTATGGCAGTTACTGTGATCACAAAGAAGAGAGGCAGACCACTGGTGACTGGGGAAGTTGGGGTGTCTATCATTAACTGGAAAGACAAATACAGAGACAGGAGTGGTGAGATTTCAACAAATCAAACGGAAATGTAGCAGAAAAAGAAAAGAAAAAAAGATGACTCCAGAGTCTCAGTAAGAGTGGATATGCCCAGAGAGAAAACAAGCCTAAACTAGAGAGGCAACAAAGAGAAGTAGTGACAAACAGGAAACCCATACAACTTCCTTCAAAGGTAAACTGTCACATCAGAATTACACACAAAATAGGGAAATTAAAAGATTCAAAAGCAATATTTGTTGCTGCAGAGAAGTCTCAGCTTGTTTAAAAAGCTTCACGCTGAATGCTTCACGTATAATATCCCCCAAACTCCACTGATACTAAAAAAGAAAGGAAAAGACATTCGCTGCAAATCTAAAAATTAAGAAAGAAACAAATGACGTTGTGGTTATATGAAATGTTGTTACATGGCCACTCTGCCTCCAGGACGTCCTGGTGTATATAAACCTGTTTTGCAGACTAGCTCCTAATAGTTTAGAGAAGCACAGAACATGGAAGCACACTGATATGTCCTCTTAGTGTTTCTGTCATTACTTCCTTGATTACATTTTAACATCATGTCGATCCAGACAAGTGACAAAAATGATTTTAATCGCTTGAAGTGTAACTACACCCTTAAATTATGCAGCTCTACCATGAGAGGCTCAGCGGGGGAGTGCATAGTCGTAGCCCTGCTATTTATCACTGTCAGCATCTTTTTGAGCTCTGAATATAGCAGTTATCTGCAGACCCGTGTGTACCCATCGTATTTAGGTGCAACACCATTTTATTGTTATTCCAATGCTAACAGCACATTTATGTGTACAGTTAGCCAGTATTCTGCTTTTTATACTTGACCCAGCAGCTGCTGCATCAAACTTTCAAATCCAAGTAGACACATATAGGTAATTAAATACTTGTATCAACTGTATTAATATCATATATCCACAAAAATCTATGTGACTATGTGTACAGTGAAAGAAATGTGTGTGATTCCTCTTTATCATGGATCATTAACACATGGGGAAATGGTTGTGTGACTGATGCTGTCTGTATTTGGGCCACTGATGAGATTAAGTCTCCTTCTAGCTAGGAAGGCAGGCAGAGGTGTAAATCAAAGGTTACCCTGTAGCTTCAAGGAAAGCAGCAATGCTCTGGCAAAGACAGGGAACAATAAGTATACTGTATATGAAGCGAGAAAGTAAATATGGATGTAAAAAAATGCATGTTTCATTTTAACAAACAATGAAACCAAGAATTTTCCTTTTTTTGAAGGGATATATCAACAGGTTTTCAGCATTTCAGGTTTTCAGGATTTCAATGTACCTGTCGTAAACAGGTACATTGAAATCCATCTAGACTTCCCAAGTGGTCAAATTGGACATCTAGGAAAATGTCAAGTTCACAGTGTCAAGATGAAAAGGGACCCTCCGTTCAGTGACTTGAGACTAAGCTGACTTCAACTTCACTGACAAGTTGAGTGGGTGAAAAGAGAGCCTTTCTAGACAGAGTCAAGTCGATTGCTTTGGCTTCACTACACAGGCCCAAATAAATCAGGAGGAGACGGAAAATTTGAAAGCCAAATCCTAGTTCAGCACAGGCTGACGGATGCATAGTGAAGGCCTACCTCCTGGGGCTGACTGTAAAGACGCGCATTTTACTTAATGTGTGGGTGTAATGTTCTAATATACAGGCAGACCTGTCTCTCGAGCAGTTGATGAGTCACTCACTCACACACAAAGAGACACATTTGTACTCAGGGCAGGAAAACTGAGGTCACACTTGACGTGTCGCCATCTGAGTGCTGAGAACATGTACCTGCAACAAAAAATGGTGTGAGCATTTGTGAGTTTTATTACCTGTACAAGGAAGATGATGAGAAAATAGAAGTTGGCTATCCTTCTGAATTGCTCAAACAGATTCTTAGGGACAAAATTCCAGATTGTGTACTGAAAGAGAAAGAAAGAAAACAACATTTGACAACAACAAAAAAAAACAGGTTATTTAAGCAGCTTTAATGAGAAATCCTATAATGAATACCATGAACTAGTTGTTAAAGGATGTGCTGAGAATGTTCTCTATACAGCTGCTGTTTAGGAGACTGTTTTTGTTTCATTCTTGTGTTTCGCTTCATCACTTCCTGTGTAGCATGGCCTAGAAAGAACAGCCGATGAAGGAAAAGGTGTGGCTGCATTTGGTGATCACTCTTTATTATTAAAAAAAATACAGCGATTTAACTTTCTGCTTTTACCTTATTGAAGTGAGTCAAGT
This sequence comes from Protonibea diacanthus, assembly GCA_028641955.1. NCBI lineage: Eukaryota > Metazoa > Chordata > Actinopteri > Sciaenidae > Protonibea > Protonibea diacanthus. The sequence continues at coordinate 22,450,586 of CM053979.1, read as the reverse complement.
GAAGTCATCACATTAGCAGACAGCTCGGTTTTTATTTCAGATGTTTCTCTCTCTTACAAACAAGACTTCAAATATATTTAATTCTTAACATACTGTCAATCATTTAAACAAGTGTCTAATCAATGCCTGCCAGCACTGCCGGTGCAGCACAGCAGCCTCTTTGGATTATTACCCTTTTGTCCGGTTGATCTTCCAACTGACCTACTAATCCTCTCAGCAACACAAAAGTTTTTTTGTCTGAGTTGATCCTGTTATCAACAAATCATGCTTTACTCCCTATCTCTCTCTCCCACCACACCAGAGCGCCAGATTAATTTTTTAACACTGGCTGAGCTTGCGGCAGATATCAGCTTATGAGTTTAGAGTTGCTGTGGGTGCCTCAGACCACCTAAACTGTAAATTAACAAATACATATACAGAGCTTCCATCACTCGTCTGCTTGGCACTTGGTGCTTTTGTGGTGTTGACACAGAATTTAAGGACATAATTGTGGCAATTATGTGACAAAATTAAGCAAAAATCTGAAGATTCATAATATTAGTTAACCTTTTCATTACAAAATGAATCTGACTGATTAACTTCCTGTGCTGACGACACCCATGGGCAAAATTCTAATAATGACTTGAACAACATTTGGTACCTTGGAGGAGATGATTCTGTTGTCAGCAAAGCGTTGTGGTACGTAGTGGCCATGCTGGGGGAAACGGTTTGCTACATAAACTGTCCTGGTCTCACTCTGATGAGGGGGGTCAAAGCCCTGAGGGAAGGGAGGATATATGAGAAGAGAGAAAGAGAGGGGTGGGGCAGAAAAGAAAGACAAAGGTGAAGTGTTGAAAAGGAGGGAAAAAAGGAGACAACCAGTTACTTCCATAACAAGTCTTAGTACATCCTTAAACTTAACCTAAACTCATATTAACAACTCTACAACAACAAGATATTTTACTGAGTAGGACAGCGTTGCAAAGTTGTGACCTCTGACCTTTTTTTAATGTAAACTAGTGTAGAGCTGGTGTAGAGATAATTCCAAAATCATTAATCAATCACTTTTAAATCCAAAATGCCAAATATTTATTAGTACTAACTTTCAAAATTTGAATATTTTGCACTTTTTTCTGTTTGATCAAATTCATTTTTTGAGTTTTTTGACTGTAGGTTTGACAAAGATTTGAGACATTGAGACCTTGAGCTTTGGGAAATTGTGATGGGGTTTCTTCTCACAATTTTTAATGCAAAACAATGAATTAAGACATTATCATATTATCATATTGATCAATGAAAAGCTCTACACTAGTGTGACAGAATAGTGCATAAGACTGTGAGACATAAGACATAAAACTATCAAGATAGCTATTATTATCGAGTAAAAGTAATATTATTTCTACTGTGAATGTCGAAACATTATGAATTTGCAGGATGTCAGACACTTGACACGTTACTTCCATAAAACAGGCAAACAGAGTTAATCAAAATATAAAGGTTTTATCATAAACATGCAAAAGCACAAATAACCGACAGGAAAATACTATGTCCTTTATGCTGGAAGAAGACTTACATTCAAAATAAATCACAATGCACAATCAAAAAAAGGGTTAAAACATGCAACTCCACTGAAAGTGTAGATCACAGTATGTGATACAAATCAACACCTTGATTATCACAGTGTAGTCACCAACCGTTACACCCTAGAGACAGAAATAACCTGACACTTGATACGCCCTTAATTTGGAAAGGAAATTAGGTATGGTTATATCAGTGTATATCATGTAGCTGCATTTTTTAACGTGAAAAATGCAAAAAAAAAAAAAAAAAAAAGTAATGTCTTAAGCACGGCTTCATATTAGAAAGATTATTAATATGATCATTTAATGTTGGACCTGTTCGCTGCCTACCTACTGATATACTAAGAAGGTTAAAGCAAGCGCTTACAATCATTTGCAAATGTCATATGACGTAGATCTAACACACAAACAACCACATGCACAGAGGAATGTATCCGAGCCACGTCACTCACTCCCACACAGATTCACCTCTGTTCAGGGACATGTGTGAACTATTACTGCCTTTCTGTTTAATTCTCTCAAACTCTCCATCTGCTGCTGCTTTCACATTGTTTATTAAGAAAATGCACCACACCTAACACTAATCGTGAAGACCAACAGCATGTTTATTGCAGTCTTTATAGACTGACGTTACTTTCTCACCTGAATGTACTTTAATAAATACGTTATTAGGCCTAATAAAAACTAAAGTAGCAAGAGCATAAAGTCTTCATTATTCCTCGTACTGAACTGAACCACATGAATATTTTCAGGGTGCTGTAAGCACTCTACGTCAGGCTGATCCACTTTCAGGAATGAAAACAATATGTTGAGGATGTTCCACTGATCTATTCTTTTCCACTTTGCTCACAGCTTTCAAAAGATGGTCTGTGTCCACTTCCTTCTAACTCAACAAAATGTTTTTCATGTCCAACTTCTTTGTCCCAAGTGACGCTGCCTCAGGTGACATCTCTTGAGGCACTTTTTTTATATGCAGATATACAGTGGTATTTTCCGAGACCAGTAAACTGCCTTTGATGTGTAAACAAACACTATAGTAGAGTTAGTCTGTTAGATTTAAAACCACATACACACATACTACAGCCACACCAGTCTAACCAGTATTGACTGAGTTAGTCATGGCAAACAGCAGCATTTGTCAGCCCACTGACAAAACCTGACCAAGGAAGTACAGCCAACAAAAAGAGGATCTCACACATTTAGTAAATGAATGAGCCCTGGTTAAATGTTCTCAGTGTCCTGCAGTGTTAAGGCAACTAATTCTGAAAGAAGATTTCTACTCAAAGAATAACAGTTTTCTTTTCATCTGTCTTTGAACACAACTGTGTTCTTTTACATTTTAGACAGAAGGTCAACTGAGCATGAAAAAAACCTTTAAAGCAACATTCTGCATTGCAATCATACACCTGTGCACACAGTTCTGCATTCATAGTTTAGAGTTGCCCTCTACAACTAGAGATTACTGCTGTAGGAAACAGGAACCGCCCAATACCTCCGCTGTTTATTAACACACACACTGCAGAGCACATCTCCTAAGAGTTGCTATAAGAGTTACAGACATTAAGTAATACAGGATTTTTAAAAAACAGACTGTACAAACCAGCAGTTGCACACACTGACAGAGCAGGAAGTGAGTTTTGTAAGCCACATATTCTCATGTCCAACAAAGTAACGATTGAGTCACTGGCATTGATCAACGAGCTATTACATCCCTGCAGACACATTATGGCAATTTTGCACTTGGTGGTAAACATCTTGCTTTAAACCTTTACATGATTGCTGGGAGGAAACTTGATGGTGGTTGCTGGAGGATGGATGGTCTGATAAGCGACAGATTCTAACTCACCACCACATCAGTCAACCATTAGTTAAGTTGGTTAATCATTAATGACTGCACACAGCTGGCTGAGTATATACACAACTATGCACGCCTATGGAAAAGGAGCTGTTGATTAATGAAGCTGAAATGAGAAGATATCTATAAGATTAATCTGCATTAATCTACAAAAACCTGTTTCTGTCATTAGCAACCTACTTCCTGTTGGCTCTGTTGGCTGTTGACATGTGCTTTCTGTCTAAAAAGTACCAATGTAGGAAGTACTCATCCATCTTTTACTTGAGTGGCGCTGACTATGTCTCCCACAGACAACTGGGAGCTATGTGGTTTGTTTACATGACAACAAAGTGGATATACAGTGTAATGGATTCAGTGTGGACAAAAAGTGTCTGATATTTTGCAATGCGACGCCCTAGTTGTACACTAACGTTCAGTGAGAATACTGATGACACTTCACACTGACGTGATCGGTTTCTGGTTCAACTTGTTGAAGTAAACTATCAATAAAGAAGGCTGATCATCGAGGGTCATTCATAGTTTACAAAGCTACAGAACAAAACTTGAGTTGACTGTTCCTGTTCCTTGTTACTCATTCAAGGATGATCTGTTCTCAGCCCCCACACACACACAGACACAAGCTCATATTGGTCAACTAACATTAACCTAACCAAAACAATAAATGCCTGTACAAATGTACAGTGATCTCACACCGGCATTATTTTGGGAATAAAATAAAAGTGTTGATGTCATGGCCATGGACATTTTAAAATCAATTAAAAGAGCATTTATTGTCAGTGTGTTATGGCCCATCCTTAGTCAACTGCCTGAGCTTTATGCTGCTCTTCAGGCAGCATACATTAAATGAAAACAATGTTCCACTATACAGTTGGTGTGACTGAATGAATATAGCCACTGCTCAGACTCATTTGGTGGCCGTCGCACACTGAGCTGAAGCAAAACAGAAAAACAGCTGTAGAGACAGAATATATTCACATCTAACTCTGTGAACTAAGGGTTTTCTTGATGTGTTTGAGATCATCACCACACCACCAGTGTTGGCATACAGTAAATAACCCTATTCAGCTACAGTAGTAATGCATATTATCCAAAGAACTGCTCAACAAAATAAAGAGAAATGGCAAAAACTCTGGATGCACATGAACTTGAATGTCTCCAAGTGCAGTAGCAGAAACCATCAAACAGTGACTCTCATAAGGACCCCCCCAGGAAAGGAAGACCAAGAATTACTCTGCCACAGAGAATAAGTTCATCACAGTTACCAGCCACATACATCACCAATTAACAGCATTTCAGTTTAGAGCCCACATAAATGTTTCACAGCGTCATGGTCAAATTACTGCAATGAAACAAACATGAACGAATTGTATCTGCATGTGTGGTTCCCACCCTCAAACATGGAGAAGGAGGAGGAGAAGGAGGAGGGGTGATGGTGTGGGGACACTGTTGGCAACTGGTTTAAAATTCAAGGCACACTGGCATGGCTACTATAAAATTCTGCAGCGACATGCCATCCCATCTGGTTTGTGTTTAGCTGGGCCATCAAAACACAACTCCAGGCTATGTAATGACTATTTGACCATGGAAGAGAGTGATGGTGTGCTTTGTCAGATGATCTAACCTCTACAATCACCCAAAATGGGTTTGAGGATGAGTTGGACTGCAGATTATAGAAGAAGCAGTCAACAAGTGCACAGCACATATGGAAACTTTTTAGAGAACTTCAAAATTGTTGGAGCATTCCCAGTGACGACCTAATGGAACTGAGAGAATGCCAAGAGTGTGCAAAGCTGTCATCAATGCAACAGCTGAATACTTTGAAGAATCTAAAATAGAAAATTTATTTTGTTTAAAACATGATTCCATGTGTATTTCATCATAGTTCTGATGTCTTAAGTGTTAATCGACAATATAGAAAATAATAAAAATAAAGAAACATGACTGAAACAGAAGGTGTGGTAAAGGCCTGGTACTGTATATCGGCAATTGCTGGTTGTTGATAGTGGCTGGTTGGAAAAACGTGACATATTACCCAACCCTAGTCCACAGTATTTCAATTACGGCAAGAAAATGAGTCTTGCCTGTATATATTTCACTGTAGTAGTCACTGTATATAGACTACAATAACATGTTACACATAAAGCATAATGCTGCATTTACTTTCAAATAATACTTTGAAATAAACTATAGTTTGCCTCGAATGTTTGAGGAGGAAAAAACAAGAAATTACCTAAATAAAGAACATGAAATCATAAAAAAAAGAACAAACACACAGGCAAGCCCATTGCTGATTCACAGGCATGCACCCTATCATTTAACTCTCAAGACAAACATCATACAAAACAGCCAAAGCACTTATTTACTTGATCCACATCTCTGTACACCTCTGTCACACCACAGCACCCAGCAAGACTCAATATTAAACTGATTTTTGGTTAATCCAATGCAGGCTGTGACTTTTTAAAGCATCTTCTTGAACAACCTGACATATTTGAGGAGCAAATAAAAATAAAAATAAGCCAAAGGTCTAACCTGATGTCTACAGTGCCAGATTGTGTTCATTTGGACTCCGGTTGTTAATAACAGATTGGTGAAATGTCCATAGGGCTGATGTCATATTTGGCAGATGAACAGGTGAGGCACTTCTCAGTTTCAATAAGTACACCAATGAGGTGAATCCATGCAAAAGCCATTTTCCATTTTTTATTACCTTAATTAAATTTATAATCACAAAGAAAAGGTAGAAAACATTTGGACCATTAAGATCTAAATTGAATATTACAGAAAGATTTCAAATTTTTAATCTTAAGTATATCAAACATTTTTCAACTGAACTTCAAAGTTAAGTGTTCACATTGGCCATAACCCACAAGAAAGTAACAGGATTCATTCTCATTTTTCTGGAAGTACAGCAATGACAAAAAATGATACTACTGACAGTACAGCAACTATTTCGATGTGGCTCTCTTGTAAACACTCAGCAGCTGAAATCACACTTTTTATTTTATCCCCTGACTCGTGTGACCCCATCAATTTGAAGCCTGACAGGTAATTACTCCCTGCATAAGGCCTACAAGTCCCACAGTGCCTTAGGGGAATCACTGCCTTGAACAATGGCTGGGCGACAGACTAATGCACCACAACCAAGGCAACGCGCTGAGTCGTATCATAGACTACGAGGCTTTTAATCAAATGGGATGAGCTAATCAGAGATATAAAGACAGAGCAAGGGAGTTGAATAAAAAAGCAAGTGGTAAAGACAGAAGGACTGCAACCCGGAGAGGGAGAATAAGAGAGAGCAATACTGCTGACTGTCAGACGCAGTAGGTGCCGCTTTTGATGAGATTACTGATGACAACGGCAATACTAACCACAGGCCACAGGCACGCCAATCATATATCCAACAACATGTGGCATGAAATGGATAGCTTGAAGCAGAGTTAGAGATGATAAGGAACTTAGCAATTTAATGAAGGGTGGCATGGGTTAGTTAATTGATTATTAAATGTATTTCTGCTTTATTATCATGGACTATTAGGGTCGCTGCAGCACTGACAAGCAAGTGACCCTGAATGATGATAGAAATTATAGCAAAAAATCATCATCTCTATTTCCAAATTCTTCCATCACATAGATAAGACTCAGACTGAAACCTTATTAAGATACATATAGTGCATCAAAGTGAGCATTTAAGAACCTCTATATTTGTTTTGTTTTTCAAAATTATATCATGCTTATCTCTGCTTCCTAGAGAAGTTGCTAGCAATGACTATTTTGTGTCTTAGTGCATTGAAGCAATATCCTACATCAGCCGTATCAGGCCTTGCTGCAGAGCTTTACATTTGCCTTTGGGAAATTCAAAAACACAAGCAGTAATAATACAGACCTATACCTAAAGTTATGAAAAGGACACTGAGTTCAGTAGTTTCTTGCATTAAAACAGCTGCTGTTCTGCAGCCAGATCACACATCTCAGGTGTCCTGAACATGTGGACACATTCTGCCTTGGAGGTAGGAAATCAATGAAAAAACTTGATATGCTTTGGACTGTGGTCAGCAATAATATATATACTGCAAACCGCGATTCCCCATTGAAAGTTCTCCACAAAAGGTTTCTATATGATGCTTGCAGAACAAAATGTCTAAGGGTTTTCCCAGTTCCTTGCACTGTAATTACGATGCGTCTTTTATGATGTAAATGCAGTTTGACTAGAATGTCAGCACTGCTGATGGAACAAGAGTGATATTAATGGCCTGCTACACTTACAGTCTGGACCCTGCAGCCTTGTCCTCCCCCTCCAGAAGAAAAAAAGCAATATGTGAAAACAAACATCACTGCTCTACCTTCCAGCTGATATCAAAGTCAGACTAAAGCCCCTGACAAACTTTTTCATTGGGCCTGTTGAGATAAGAGAGAAGAAGCAGCTCTGAGCAATGTCAACTACATGTATGTTTAACATGTTAAAGACAAATATTACAGAGAATATTTAAATTCAATATTCAGTGAAAAACAGTGTTATTTGTTTAAGAAAACAACCTTCAGAGTAACTTAACATAGTCATATTAGAGCAAAATCCACATGGAAAAATACTATTTTATATCGACTGCCATAGGGTAATCAGTGAATATTTCCTCTCTAAATTTGGTATCAGTTTTGGTCAGGCTCTAACTTTAATTACACTTTTAATTAAGTAGGCAGGTCAATTAAATATGAGGCGAGTCAAATGAACTGCACTATCGCACATTAGAAGGAGGCTACCATTTTTGTTCTCACTCTCTGTGGTGCTTCTAACAAAAGTAAAGGTGAAGGCCAAAATTAACCTTTAAAAGCAGAAAGAAAACTTTTCTTTACAGACTGACAAAAAGTCAAGAAGTCACTCTTAATCAACCCTGAGTACTGGGAGTACACAGTGACTAAGACATGGGAACTCAGAAACACCCTAACATTGATTAAACTCACTGCAATTTCGCAGACAGTGTGGCTAATCTCATAATATGCGCTCATTCATTCATTCATTCATTCACATGGGTATGCCCCCCTCACATGCTCACACACCCTCTACTAGTCACACCACTCTCATTTAAACTGGATGTCAAGGCAGGTTCTTGTCCAAACTTTGAACAGTACTGACAAACAGAAGTTAACACAAAACATACAAACTCATTGAAAATTGTGCATTGAAATTCATCATTCATTCATCCAGTCAAAGTATCAGCATCGGTTTAAATCAAAATCAGGCAGGACTAATTTGCTTGACAGGGACCATTATTGTAGCCTAACTGCTTTTATGCCTTCGCCTGTCAATGCGTCAACACACGCCATGTTTGTTTGTAGGCAAACAACAGGTTACAGCAAATACAGGATGCTCTCTAAGCACATATAATTACTCAGAGACCATTAGCGTAGCTACTGCATGTAAAGAAATGAATTAAAACAACGTCAGGCTGACCTGAAAGTGTCAGTAAAATTAAAATAAGCGGTGCTAACGTAAGTTAATATGTTCGATAGTTATAACAAACACTTAAACAACTGTTAAAGTTAGTTTGTTGGCTCAAGTCAGTGAGAGAAAAAAAACAACAACTCCGTGTAAGTTAAGGTAGGTGTGAGGCAGCAAGAGCGAAGGCGACTACATGAAGACGAGTTAGCGACGCTGCTTAACTTTGTCAGGTTTTACCTTGCTACCCGGTTAGTTAGCGTTACTCATATACTACTATATTTTTACAGTGGCAAAGATACGGGAAACTTCACATGAACTTACAGCTTTACATTAGAGTCAACCTCATTCTGTTTGTTGTTTAGGTCAAGTAGCTTAGTCGGAGAGCTAACAGGGAAGGAAGCTAACATAACCTACACCTGCCTGTCATCACTGCATGACAGTCAACAACGTTTAGGACACATCGGCAACAGCTAGTTAGGTTAGCCTGCTAAATGTTACCCAAAAATAAAGTTCATACAGCTTTCCCTGGGCTAAGCCTCATATTAAGTAACTGCTCATGTGAGATAATGAAGGCTAGCGTTGTGTGAGAGGTATGAGAGCAGTGTTTTTACCAGCTGCTGTCGTATCCACCGTAGCATCCTTGCAAAAATACGTTCGAAGTAGCCAGCACAGTCGCTAGCCCAGCGCTAGCAACTAGCTACTCCAACAAAACCGTCGCGAACCATAAATGTTTCCCCCCGAAGGCAGCTCTCCTCAGTCGCATTACGCGACACATTCATGCAGTGGAACTGTGAAAAGAAATAAATCCGGCCTTTCCCATTCCGTGTTAATGTCAGACAAATGATCCCCGGTAAAAAAGTGACAGACGGCTGGCAACGAAGTCCCAGCGAGCTACACTACATCTCTGCTTTGCCACGAACTGTTTCCCCCTGCCAGCAAACACAGCTCTGAGCTCACACTGGCTGCTCTAGCGGTCTCTGAACGCCCCCTACCTGTCTGCCTGCCTGCCTGTCTATCTGCAGATAGATAGATAGATAGATAGATAGATAGATAGATAGATAGATAGATAGATAGATAGATAGATAGATAGATAGATAGATAGATAGATATGAAATAAATTTGTAAATTTGTATTCAATTTGTTAAAGACGTGGAGGCTGTCACAGACTGATTTAAGCTGAAATTACAATAGTTAGACAGAATAAAGATAGATACAGCTGGGTTACCAAATGGGGAAATACTCCTTAATAAGGCCATCCTTTTACTGCTTCAGTTTCCTTGTATTGTTGTTCATGCTGGCTCACTGTCAAACTGCCGGGGATTACTGGGATACTTGAGTAGACTGGGCCATCATTAATGTAATAACACCCGTGCTTTTCCCACTATGACCACTCAAAATGTCAACCTGAAGTGAGTTAGAGAGTGTTTTTCATGTTGTGTTGAATGGCCCTGAACATACACTAGAAGTTCATTGTATGTATGTATTGCAGTGGTGCTATTACATTGCCCACTGTATTGCAAACTGCTAATACTTTATACACCAACTAGTGATAATGCAGGGCCGTGAGTCATATCTAAATTGCTTACTGGGCACTTTTTCAACCAGTGAATGCACTTTGCCAACAGAGCAGAGACTTAAAGTGGCTCTGCTTACTCCGAGTGTGTTTTGGATATCTTAAGCCACACAGAGTTTGCTTCTCATCTCCTGGAGTAAGTCCTAACTGAACATGAGCTGAAAAGCTGGACCCTTTAACATTCTTTCATGGTGCCTTTCATCCTTTTCTCCTAAGTCTCTCAGTGATGCAACCCAGTCTCCTCGTTCTCCCAGAATCTCACTTGTAAGGCATCTCACATAAAGTGAGGTCATCTTAGTATTAGTGGCTCTCTCCCAGTGATGAATCCATTCCTGTTCCCTCCCTCCTCTGAGACTTGGCTGCAGTGCGTCCCAGTCAGTCAATAATGTATAGACAATAAATGATACCACTGAGAGAGGATGAGAAATGCTCAGACCTTTGAAAATCTAAGTATGTGGGAGGTGTGGCGGTACTTGGTGCTTTCTAAATTGATCCTATACATGATTGAAAACACTGAAGTGATGTTCCCATCGATGGCAAGAGAAGCAAATGGCAGATGATAATGATCCTGTGTAATCAATGTGTTCCAGCAGCTATATTTAGAGCAGAATAGCTGCAGCTGGCCAGCAGTAAAGTATTTCTCTCTCGCATCCCCGCCCCCTATCTCTCTCTTTCTGGCCACCTGAATGAAAAAGTGAAATAAACAAATGTATTTGCATGTTTTTGCATCATTCTCAACACCCTCACATTTGTTTCTTAATGTGCTTGTTTGTCACCGCCACACAAAACTTGTTCTTTCTCTATCATGAAAAAAACAAAACAAAACAAAAAAACACTGAAGTCAAGCCAAACACCACCAACGTGCATTTATCTTAAGGATTAAGACAGCTTAAGGCCACTCTGTGAGTCAGCAGAGTCAGGCACTGAATGTGCCACAACATCTCAGGTTCAAATCTCACTCATTTATCACATACAATATCCGGTGTCATGTGCCTTTTTGTGTGTTTTTGTACTGTATATCAGCCAAAAACATATATCTCATAAACTGATTAAAAAAAAAAAAAAAGCATTACTCTGCAAATCCTATGGTTAATCCGGTATCTGTCTGTGTTTGGATGTGAGTCCTGAGCTCAGCGGTCATACCCATGTGACTGTCAGGGTAATCTCTAGGCTGCACTGATTTACATAATGCCACTGCAGCTGCAGCAACATCTGGGAGCTCCCACCTCACAGCCGGATTGAATACATCATGTTCAAGTCTTGAATGTGAGAGGTTGGCAGAGACGTGCATGTTTGTCTGTGTTTAGATGAGAACCTCACATTTCAATTTTTTGAAAATTCTTGCATGATAGAACCACAAACTCTGGAGTAATCACCAAGAATTACAGTGCTGCTAGTACAAGTAGTGCTTTTATGTGAGCCAGATCAAACTTCTATACAGTACATGCTGTCAGGAACAACTTGATCCCTCTGTTTAGAATGTGGAATACTCAGATTCAATATCCCTTGTGCCTTATTGCGTCCGCTCTCAGAGCCTCTCCCTATCACTTATGTCTTGAAATCATATAACTCACATTATATTAGCTGAAGTAATTTTATATACTTTCAGCTTCGTGGAGCACAAGTCAGATCATGTACTGTGGTCATGCACAGTTGAAATGCCGTATGCTTAATGCACATCTTTATTCCTCAGGCAGGAGACTGCTGGCTAGTGATCCACAATGCCCTTGATGTCTGTGATGGAAATGGATGGCAGGGTACCAGATAATGGCTGGCTGCTTTCCCAGCTCTGTATTGAATTTTACTTCTGTTATACTTCCAGCTTACAAGTGCTTGTCATATTAAACGCTGTTAGCTAACAGGTTGAAATTATTCACCATGCTGCATAGATAAGCATAGAAAGCCTGCATGTATGCCCCGTGGGCTATGAATAATTAATTCTAGCTGTGTACCTTGGATAAAAATTGGTTTAATCATTGTGGATATATTTTGGGGGACCGCACTGGTCTTTCAAGACACGCACATGTAGTGGAAGAAGTACTTAGAAAGAAGTATCAATACCACAGTGTAGAAATACTCTTGAGAGTAAAATAATATTAGTTAAAGTTATTCCTGCATCAAAAGAAAGAGTACTAATGATCGAGAATAAACGGTCCCCATCATTGTAATATTTCATGTGTCATTCATGGTAGTTAATTCATATGTAATATAAAATATGTAATATAAATGTTATAAAATGTTATAAGTGTAAGGCAACACGAAACTACAATTCTAAAGTACAAGTACCTCAAATTTAAATGCAGTACTTTAGTAAATCTATTCCATTGCTGTTTGTGGACCCAATGACCAAGCAGGTAAAGGCATCCATTATTAATTCAGTTTATCTATAGCAATCAAATAAGTGCAGTGTCAATAACTGCAATGCAGCATTTAAAACTAATAAACTAAGTTATGCTATTAGGATATTACCAAAATCAAATATCTAAGATTCTCTATATACATGTATGTCACATTGATATTTTTTGACACAGTAAATTAGACTTTTTATTCATTGTTGATATTATTTTTGATTATATATCAAAAGTAGGTCAACAATCTTGTATAGCTACAGAAGAAGAAACTCTGGTCCTCTGGTGTCACTTTGAAATATGTCTGTCAATTATAATTAAGAAAAAATCGATTTAATTCAGCCCTCAGAATAATAAAACCCACAACGTTATAGCTCACAGGGTTTTATGTACGAGGCAAATGATCCTCATCAGTTTGTGGTAGATTTTGGCATGCAGTAGAGGGAAATGGAACTGAAAAAAATGGAAATGGATCTGAAAGGACAATGTACACCATATATATACAGTATATATATATAATATATATATATGTCTTCTCTTCTCTTCTCTTCTCTTCTCTTCTCTTCTCTTCTCTTCTCTTCTCTTCTCTTCTCTTCTCTTCTCTTCTCCTGGTCAGTGTACACATCTCAGTATTGGACAGAGTTAATCCATCAGGCCTGTTTAACCATGCTGTGGCTGATCCTCTTGGTAAATACACCAGCACTAAGTGGCTTTCAATCATTACCGCCGAGTATCACTAATAGTACTAATAGGCTTAGGACAAGTTTTCCCTCTCTCTGCCAAGACCCCCTATTTCTATGTAACGGTTGCTTGCTCAAGCTTTGGCTACCACTTTGTATGCGTGTATATTAGTGTGTGTCTTGTTGCATTAGTATGAATGTCTGTCTCTCTGTGAGGACCGGGACTCCCAGGAGCCTTGCTAAAATGGCCATTGCTCCTCTTAGGGAAATAGAAAATAATTGGATTGGCTTTTAAACTGGATGGCTAAATCGATACCAATTGACCATTAGTCTAGAATAAATAAATAAATAAATAAATAAATAAAAACACTGCTTTCAAATCAGGACAAGCATTTAAGGTACACAAAACAAGGTGGTTTACAGTAGTTTTCTACATAATGAATAATGGACTTCAAAAATGGCAGCGATGGATATTAACAGCATTAAAAAAAATAATAATAATAATTAAAAAATTTTAAAAAAAGTTCTTACTTGTTCTTTTTTTTTTTTTATCAACATACCACAGTAAAGTTGTGTTGGAGATCTGTTCTGGTAACGTGGTGTGAGTCTCCCTCTTAAGGACAAACTGAGGTGTTACAACTGTGAGATAAAATTTACACTAATGGGATATGTACAATGTAGCACAATAAGACAGTAAGGACAAGATATTTGCAGAATTCAGAGGAAAAAATGACATTTTTAGATATAAGTGCCAATGTATTTTTAGTCTGTGTGTGCGTGACAACTTCTAATCGCCTGCATATGATTCCTGAAGGCAGCTGGTGAATCACTGCACCTCTACTACTTGTGTGTATGTGTGATGTTCACCTTCTAGGTATGTGTGTGTCTGAGAGTGTATGTGTGTGGCCAGGTGGGTGGTATTGGGTTTCCTAAGGAGCTACTAATTCTTCACCTAACACCCTGACCTCCTTTGTCTGTGACCCGGAGAGACAGGAGGAAGGCAGCTCTTCATCCACTTCACTGGACCTGGTCATGGATGACTAATTGTGTGTGTGTGTATGTGTTCGTCAAATGGATCACCGTTGAATGAACTTGAATCTTTATAAATAATCCATATACAGTGCAGAGGGTTTTTCCTTTCACTGAGGAGAGGTAGAAGAAGAGCCGTGAGGAAGGCAGTGCAAAGTTTTTCTCTCCAACTGAAATACAGCAAGAAAAACATCTTGTCTTTCCTGAAGTTTATGAGAGTCCTGAGGGGGCAAATCAGTGATAACACCAAACTATGAAATTCTTTCGCTCAAGTAGAGTGAAACTGGAGAAATGTAATAACTAGGGATGTTTTTGTTGAAGCCACCCATATTCAGTGGTTTATATCTGATAAGATTAGTGTAGTTTTACAGCAGCTCCTCTCTAATTCTCATATTTACTTCCTTGCAGCACATTTCTCTGTGATGTAATTTGTTGTTCATCTGAAAGATACTGAATCTCATAGATGACTCATGGTTTTTGGAGGTACAGTCTTGAGATACTGTGCCATGTGGCAAATGCTGCCGTACAGCCACCCACAGAGCACCCAAAGTGCTCTGTATGTCACACGGAGTGAGATGCGGAGGTATGTGTGTGTGTGGGAAGGGGCTGTCTGCTTTTCCGATCTGCTTCATTTCTACCGGGGCAAGCAGCTGCTTGAAAATGCAAACCCTCTCCCTTCCATCATTCTGACACAAACAAACACGTTTTCTGAGACGTTTGGTTCAGGAGGGTGTAAGGTGAAATCTCACAGTGAGAGGAGGTGAAATGACAGAAACTTCATGCTGTATATATAATTAATTTATATGTTTGAACGGGACAGATTAAATAGTGCAGAGCTTAGTGTGATTTCATTTGCATACATATTGATATATATTGCTTATGACTAATCAATAAAAACTAAATAAAACTGACCAAAACTCACTATTATGACGGTAAATGGTAAAATTCAGTGTTGCTCATTTAGGGTTTTGGTTTGTTTTTTTTTAGGATTTTCAGGTTTCAGAGAGACCTTTAAACAGATTTCCTGTAAAAAAAAAAAAACACAAATGAAGACAGCTCTGCAGCTGGGACCTTCCTGTGTGAATAACATTTGCTCCAGTCATTGCCGTATGATGTGAATGCTGTACTCCACCCTCTGCTGTTTTCACTGAACTCTCAACTGAACACCTCTTTTTCGATGTGTGCCAGTAAAACAAATGTCAGTCTAAAATATATAGACTAAAATGAACTTGACAACGTGACGAGACGCCACATGACTCTACCTGCATTCATAAAGGTGTCCGTAATCAACTGTGATAAACCCTCCAAAGTTGAGCACTACTCGATGAGGTGTGTGTGTGTGTGTTTTGTATGAAGTTACTGTGGTAACCTTTTAGCTCCCAACATGCGTCTGCCTGTGTGAATGCATGTGAATGTGTGCTTGACGTTGCCATGGCCCCTGATGACCTTGGCCTTTCCGGGCCCCTATCTCCTCTCTCTCTCTCTCTCTCTCTCTCTCTCTCTCTCTCTCTCTCTCCCTCTCTTTCTCTTGGCTCCCCAGCTTGTGGCTGACTGAGCGGCAGCTGGTTCGGACTGGTGTGTCTATATGAGTTCAGACATGCTCAGTGACATCTGATTTGTTTTAGCAGACAGCTAGCTTAGCGCGCTAACTTGTTTCTACTCAGCCAGGGCTTGGAGAAGAACTCAGATCCTTCGCTAATGGTAAATTATGAAGGTGAAATACCTTTTGCAATTATAATTTAAGTTCATTTTAATGACTTAATGTACCCAAGCAGCAAAAGTTAAAGCACACAATGTACAAAATAATTTGAATATAAATGATGCATGAACATGATAGTAGCATTTTTCACATTCACATTTGTCACATTTGGTCATTTTTTATAAATTGATTTTACGTTTAGTGTGTTTTATGTGTTTATATTCGAGAAAAGTATATACAGTATGCACATCAAAATTGTGGTAAAATTACACTTATGTACTTGAGTAAAGGTTTGTACTTCAGTGGGACCATATAATGATGCACACAGAATGGACTCTGAAGGTCAACACTGCATTGTAGTATCGCAGAGACAGACAGAAAGCCTTTTTCTTTAAAAACTGTGAGGATCTTTCAGAGTGAGGAGGGCTGTAGACGAACTCTCTGACCGTTTGCAGATGTACTGGAACACCTCTAGAACACTTTGGTCCAGACTGAGAGTAAAACCTGTTTGTACGTGATGCAATGGCCTGCCAGGTCACAGGTGTGCATGTGCAACTGTACATACGAGTGAATGTTATCAGGAAAACCTCTGGTTGAACTCTTGGAGGATTGCGCAGATCTAAACTAAGACAGCGAGCAAGTGTACAAATGCATGTGTATTTGTAAAGGACTTAGCTAACATCAGTCATCAATCATACATGTCCAGGGGACTTGAGGGAGATTTTTCTGCTCCTATGTTCATCATAGTGCTGCTTTTATGATTGAACAATTAGAATGATAAACAAATGAGTTGTTTTTCGTGTTGCAATGTAAAATACATGCTACAATATCAGAGAATCATGGACCTTTATCCTCTCTACCTTCCAGACCTTTGCAGCCTCCATGCCTGAGGCATCAAACCTGTCTGTCCGTCAGCGATTATAAGCCTTCTAATAGTTCGCTCTATTTAAATGACAGGCCTTTCATCTGTCTGTCTGCCCTCTCCAACTACATGACTTTAATGGCCCTGACATCATGTAAGCCTCAGCAGCTGGCTGTTTGAGTGCGTGAGTGTGTGTGTGTGTGTGTGTGTGTGTGTGTGTGGATGAACAGGGAGTTGTTGGTACCTGCATGATGGTGTGGCTCTAATCCATGTTTGTTCTGCTCCAGCACCAGGAGAGAATGTCCCACACACACTTACTGCACACCTGCAGTCTTACGCACACACAGACACGCACGCTGAATTCGAAAGGGTTGTTCCTCATGGTGCATAACAAAAAGAAGTAGTTTATACATCCTGTTTGTCCAGAAGTAGATATTTTATCATCAGAAGCAGTGATTGTGATCTTCAAGGCTTGAATGTGCGTCAGTGTTTTGTAACGCAGATACAGTGTGATATAATAAGTTAGTGTATTTTATTAAAGTGTATTTAATGCATTTGCTTTTTTTATCTAAGTAGTATACTAAAGATGTACTTAAAGACAGAATGTTTGATGTATTTACAGACAGAAAAATAAGACTTTGGGCCAAACTTACTGCGACTCATGGCTGTTAAAGTCTGACTTGTACGTCTGGGAATTGAAACGTACATACCAGTCAGTCAGTAGGCTAATCTAAGAAAGAGGCAGACAAGAGGGGGAGAGACCACCAACATAGTTACCGAGTCTATCTAAAACTGTGTGTGTGTGCGAGCAAGAGAGACGTTATCGCTCCACAGCTTTGATATGAGACTGAGTTTGAGCTGAAGTGGAAAGATTTGCACAGTTCGTTTCACAACTTCTCTTATCTGCGCTGACTGAAGTAATGCCTGATACTACCAATACTGCTACTGTGTGTGTGTGGGTGTGTGTGCAAGCATGCACAAAATATGAGAATATCAGTGTGTGCATCCATGAAATCTATGGAGGGAAATATATATGACTGGAAGCAGGAGCACATAATGTAATACTGCACTACTGGTAGTGCAATATAGTATTTTATATGGAGGTTTGTCAATGATAAAAAGAATATAACGAGCACAAAACAAGATCTCACACTTTTGCAAGTTCAGCAGATTTTCATGCTCAGAATCTGAGCCCATGAAAAAATACTTGAGGAGACAATGGCCTTTTTTTTTTTTTTTTTGGCTCACATGGCTCTAAAAGAAACTCAGAGCCAGGTGTTGGGGTCAGATTTGTTTCACAGTGATGTCTGGACAGATTAGACTGGAAGTAACCTGACCATATTTGAAAAGCAGGGTGAAACTAAAAGACACTTCCAGGTTACATCCAATTGTAGAGTTTGCATGTAAGGCTGAATGGATGTTTTGTGCTTTGTGCTCAGTAGTCTGGTAATTCATAAACTTCCAGGAGCTGGCTACACCACCAAATTCAAGTTAATCTTATCACAGTGTTAATAAGTGGAGTGTTATGAATCATCAAATTAAAACAGGCTGCACCACTCTAACTACTTCATTTGCAGAGATTAGTTGTTGCTAAATATTTATAACCACTAACCAGTTGTACCTGTTACACAGCTAACTGAATCAACCGACACAGCTAATGGAAAATATTACCTGTCAGGAGAGGTAAAGCAGTTACGGTTGACATGTCTGCTTTGACACTTTTACACCTCATCAAAATAGTTTTTAATGATGAACTGAAAGACTTATGAATAACATTCTAGAGAGACAAAATAATATATTTTAAGTTATACAACAGTATGAAAATAATAAAGGATTAAATGACTTTTAATGCCTTTTGAAAGTTATGTTAATTGGAATGGTGCAACGCTTTCTACTAAGTGATTTACACATAACTAAAGTCTTTGCGAGTTGTCCGTTGCCTGCTCTTTTCTCTCTGCTACATACGGAGTCAGGTGTGTGTTTGGAGGCAGGCAGACCTGCATGTTTATCTGAAGCCTCTATCAGGCACAGACCAAACATTTGCTCTACCTGCTTCTCCCTCTTTCCCTCTTTTCCTCCCTGTCCCTCTCCGTACCCTCATGTCTTTCCATCTAAAGAGGCAGCATGCCACTAAATGCCCACAGCTATCAAAGACAAAGCAGGAAAGCGAGGGGGACAGGGGCTTTTGAAAAGTGTCTGTATGCACACGTGCATGTGTGTGTGTGTGTTCTTTTGTCTGTAAGGTACTGTATTCTCTACTGTGTATTTTTACATTTTTGCTATTATTTACTATTTCTACATTTGCATATTGCATTGCATTGTATATATGTATAATATATTTACTTTTTCACAAGATGCTCAACTGAGGACAACATTTTCTTATTTTCATCTACATTAAATCTATGATTACACTATAACCAAATAGTAAGAATATAGTACTTATGACTTTAAAAATGACTGAATGTCAGAAATATCTTGGTAATTATTTCACTGACCGACATATATTGCAATATGATAGATAACAGTATGCACACACACACACACAAACACACACAGACACACACACAGCACAGCACCTTTAATAAAAATATCATAGGAACATTAGTCCATTTTTGTCTTTTTTGTTGTGTCTTTTCTTTGAATTACATTGTTATCTTCTGCTGTTTTATTCATTTATTTAGTAATTATATCACCACCAGTCTTTAAGTTTCCCTCATACAGGTAAAAGACATTTGTACCATCCTGTGGCTCCACAAATTCTCCTTCTGACCACTAGATGGTGATACATCCTCAGCAATAAGCACTGAGCAGGACAGCTTCGTGCCAAGAACTGCATTGGTATTTACCTCACTGTTTGGTTCATTATGGTTTCTTAACCCTTATGTGTAAAGGTAAAATTCTGAAGGTGTTTCTAAGGGACTCTAATAAGGGACATGAACACATGAACATGAAAACGGATTCAATGCTAAAACACTCATTATTGGTTTTATTGACACTGACTTGTGTTGTCTTTCCAAGTCTTTGCGTTTGTGTACGTGGGCCCGCATGGATGTCAGTGTGTATGCGTGCCAATGTGTTTATCACTCCTTAATCTGCCAATTGTTACTGTACACCTGTGGGTAACTGCTCTCTTTACATTGGCCTGCCATGCACACACACACACACACAAATATAGTGGAAATTCTCTCTCCATGTTTACCTGCTGTTTGTCTGAAGCAGCTGCTGTCTCTTTGTAATAACCACACACACAAATAGTATGCACGCACTCACACACAGCACGGCACCTGAATCTATGAGACCTTCCTGCCTTGCCTTTTTTAAATTGAGTAAATATTTGCTTCTGAGTGCTTCAAAGATATCGGCTGCATTTTTTGTTTAATCTACTGTCATTTAAACCGCTTGTACAGGAGAACAGGTTGACTCTAATGTTTTATAGGGACAAAGAGAGGTTAAAAGAGAGCATGAGCTGGTGTAACTCTGGGCATTGTCCTGTTTTGGACATGATGAATGTACAGGTACTACTTTTGACATTCTTTTCTGCTATCAAATCCCTCTCATGTGTGTCTTGTGTGTGTATCCTTTTGGTTGACTTTGTGTTGAAAGGTATTCACAGATTTTACTTATTTGGAGGTGGACCAGAAATATTCCCTACATACATAGCTGTTATGTACCATACCTGTACATTAGCAGGAGGAGTAGATCATTTCCCTCTCCAGCTGAATTTGACACTGCATCTTCTTATATAGCACATAAAAATGCTGATATCGGATTCTTCCATTTTTCAAAGAAACTCCTGCTTATGTTGTTATGCTTATGTGTTAGCAAATAGTTACATGTTTACATATGCATCAGACTAAGAGCAACATAAGCATTGATTTGTCATGTCGAGTCATGTTAAGCCCAGTGTTCACCCTGTTTTGAGCTCTGTTTTTGGTCTCCACCACTTACCGAAGGATATATCTGACCTTTTTGGCTGTTCACCAGCTGTCACTTTTCAATTTCAATTCAATTCAATTTTGTTTATATAGTGCCAAATCATAACAAAAGTTGTCTCATGACCCTTTCCATATAGAGCAGGTCTAGGCCATAGTCTTCATAATATTATTTATAGAGATCCAACAATTCCCACCATGAACAAGCACTTGGCGACAGTAACGAGGAAAAACCTTGAACAGAACTCGGCTCATGGTGGGCAGCCATCTGCCACGACATGTTGAGTTTAGAGAGGAATAAGACAAAGATGCACAGCAGCAATAATAATAATAATAATTCTAACTATAATTGTGATAGAAATATGACTAATCATAGTAACAATAAAATGATATACCTGCTGTTTAATGCTGAGAAGGTAGCAGTCAAAACAGCCAAAAAGAAGCTGAGACTGGAAAGAAGGTTGATGTGAGACTGCATAACAACAATAAATTAAATTAAAATTAAACAAAGCTGTGGGTCATAAAACCAAAACAACAAACTGAAAGAGGCCAAAAGCAGAGGGGAACTGGAAAATCATTCCATTTGAAATCAGTTTCAAAGGTCCATTTGAAAATAGTTGTTTGTTCCACTGATAATAAAAACTATTGATTATAGAAAAGAAATTGTAATTTTTGATAACTTAATAATTAAGGTTGAATCTGAACATTTCCTGCAACAACACCATGACAAGCGCACGCTAAAACTAAAACTAGACTATTTCCTCTAAAGTGTTATTCCCGTATCAGCCCACTGAATGGTTTACTTCCTCGAAACTTAATTTCACTTTCCAAAATGCTAATAGCATGGACGTGGAGTTGGATCTGGAGCCCATGACAGCCAACAGGAGGAAATTAGAAAGTGGTGATTAAAGATGATGGTTGTTAAGGACAGAGAAATGTTTCCCTCCTTCCCACTCTGCCTGTCTCTCTCTCTCTCTTTGCCTGTCTTACGCCCATTTCACTTTGCCTCTATCAATGGGAGCTTTCACTTTGCTTTGCATGATAAATATGATGGTTGCATATGTGTGTGTGTGTGTGTGTGTGTGTGTGTGTGTGTGTGTGTGTGTGTGTGTGTCCGACAGAGTCCAACAGTCCACTCCAATGCATGAGTGGCTTGGAGTGTTGCCAGCATGTAAAACCTAGCAACAAGATTTGACTTGGCCCACTGAGAGAGGGAGAGAGAGAGAGAGCTGGCATAGACACAGTATGGGCATATGGATCTTTGTTTGTTCGTTTTGGACCATTTAGTCATTCTGTCACTCCAACTGGACTACTTAGCGAATTGGTGCTACTTCTGGTTCTGAATTGCACACACACACACACACACACACACACATACACAGTCACATTCGCACAGACACACATTCGCAAGCCAAGGCTTGACTCTGCTGCTTTACAGTCTGTTACTGTTCACATGACCTGAATGAAATGAAGAACCTTTTCCAATCAATCCTTTTAACCAACATGTGTGATCCCTGGCTCACGCTGATGTGGCCTTCAAGCTAACGGGGTCTATGCCAAGTCAAGTCAGTTTACAGCCTCTGGGGCTTTTCCTGACCATCAACACTGAATTGGCTACAGAGGTAAGAAGCTTCAGCATTGATTTCCATCCACTTGAATCTAATATAATATATGTTTGGCTAAAAAAAAAGGTCTGTTTTTTACATTTACTTTGGCAATTTGAGCCAAAATTTCTAAATGAAAAGACCAGATGAAGTCTGGATTTTGAGTCATTTATTTAACAAAATGTGTATATAAAACAATTTAAAAACCTTTTTTCTTTAAAAATACTAGACTTCTGGGTAGGCCACATCTCTGTGAGACCTCAACCTTTATGACCAGCGTTTGACCACTTTTATTAAGTTAGCTAGCTGCTAGTTCAGTCTAATGGTCTAATGACCAGCGTTTGACCACTTTTATTAAGTTAGCTGGCTGCTAGTTCAGTCTAATTTTTCCTGCTGTCAGTAACTATTTTATGAATAAAACATTTCTGTGTTGAGAAACGTGAGAAATGTGATACCAAATGTCACGATTACTAAAACGATGGATATATACCAAGTTACCTTAACTTTGGATTAAGGTTTTAGGTCTCGGACAGAATGGGTCATTTGTTGCTAGAAGCTTGCTTAACAAAGTGACTGGCCAGGGGTGCTGAGGTGAGAAAGTTTGCAGGATCGTCTCTCTTCTTCTGTCATTATTCACATTTCCGTTATACAACTCCATAGATGATAAAAAGGAGACATTTGTCCAAAAGTATGTAGTTTGGATTGTTTCTTATCCTTCTGTACCAGAATAGATAGATAGATAGATAGATAGATAGATAGATAGATAGATAGATAGATAGATAGATAGATAGATACTTTATTGATCCTGAAGGAAATTCAAGCATCCTACACCCTCCCTAACATTTGAAAACCCTTCCCATCTTCATGTTTTTTGTACACTTGTATAGTGCTTTGCAACAACTTAGCTGTTCTGCCATCTGCTCCACTGAACTGAACCGCAGTTGAGCAAACTTCTTGGTGTGTCATCTAGTCAACATGGCAGCGTGTCAAACAATCCCCCAGGGTTCCTAGACCAGCTTCAAACCTCTGCAAGAATTAAACCATTTTTTAAATTAGCCCCGTTCAGAAATACTCTAAATCTGTCATGCTTTAACGTGGTGTCACATTCCCTGAGATTACCATCATTACAGTAATTAATGCTTTAATTTTTGGGTATGTTTTGAAATGAAACCCAAAGTGCTGTGATTTTAATGTAATATGGGACTAATGTGGTGTGGAACATTTGGTAATCTGGCTCCCACATGCCTTGGATCTGTCGAATGGGTTTTCATCTGCTGTAATACAGTTCAAACACTGAGCTACTGGAGAAATAGACTTTGTGTGCAAGTATTGAAACATTTTTAAAGAATAATTTTTTCAGTTTTCTATTTTTCTTGAGGTGTACAGTTCAGAATGTGACAAAGGTTGAAAAAATGAAATTGCATGACACAGTAAAACCTGATGATTTGAAAAAAAAAATGCAGCCTTAACAACAGATGGAAAGTAACTAATTTATTTCAGTGCTTAAACTGGCTTCTCCAGTTTTGTCTGTAACTAATTTAACACCACAGAGGCAAAATGGAAGAGAAATAATGGGATAAAAAGAGTATGCAGATTTCATAACCTGTGACTTGTCTTTTTTCGAAATGAACCCTGTGAGTGAATAAAATGAATAAGCTTTTTTCTTGTCACCAACAGATGAATCGCTAACTAGGTTACAGTTTCACATAAATGACTTAATGGGCTGCACGTCCTGCAAGCTCCACCTGGCCTTTCTTTGGCCTTATACAAATCATTCAACCACTGTTAGTGATAATGAATATTGCCAGTCGTGAGGCTACGATAGAAATATAATATTAATCCAGAGCAGATGAATAACCCTCTGTCTCATTCCCTGATGTAAATGTAGTCTTTTGTCTGAGAGGGTTTGTATCTTGTTGTTAGGCTTTGTTTAGTTCTGATCTGTTCCTCTCCCTGTTGTTCTGTATATTAACCACTGTACTGTAGCACCTCTCCTATTGGCTCAAGGTCTGTATAAATTCTCCTCTAATAGGTATATGACAGCCCTATCCCAGATCTGATTAGACGCTTTGGTTATAAAAGGCTTCCTTTCCACCTGAGACAGCAGGATCACCACCCTCTTGTCAACACAAAGGTTATCTCTCGGACACTTGGGACAGATTTCTTTCCTTGGACCCTAATGAATCAAGTTATAGAAGGCTTAAAGAACCAAAAAAGGATTCCTCCTGACTTTCTGTGCGCTTTCGAATTTCTATTTTCACTTTACTGGTAATGCATCCCAGATGAAAATGTATTAATTACTAAGAATGATCATCATGAATGAATACATTGTCAAAATGTGTATTTTTCTTCTCATATGAAAGTGGCAAATTAAAGATTAAACATTAGAGGATAAAGCAAGATTTGGTATTCTTTGCGATTTTTTTTTGCACCTCTGTTTCAGAGTGTAATTCACACATACGCCGCCTTTGTGAATAACTAAATGACATAAGAAGCTAACAGCAGCTACAGTTG
The DNA here is from genome assembly GCA_028641955.1 of Protonibea diacanthus. NCBI lineage: Eukaryota > Metazoa > Chordata > Actinopteri > Sciaenidae > Protonibea > Protonibea diacanthus. The sequence continues at coordinate 22,425,494 of CM053979.1, read as the reverse complement.
GCAGCAGTTTACTTTACTGTCCACCAGGAAACTGCAAATCACAGAACTGAGGTGAAGCAGCCAGAGGGAGGTCATACTCACATTCACTATTCAGTGTGAGAACAGGCACAGAGTGGGAATAACATAGACACTACTCGATGTAGCATCAAAATGATTTACAATCTGTTATTTATGGTAGAAAAGCTACATACTATTGCTTGTTTTGGGAAAAATAACTTCTTTTTTTTTTTTTTTTTTACAATATTGTTCAGTTATGGTAACATTAATGTTTATGAGGATACAGCAGCATCAAAGGCAGGAACCTCTGATAATCACAAAGGTTTAAATTATCTTCATATACACACACAAATGTGAAATGATGTTTGTGGTTATGCTTATTATTTGATATTTAATTAATTAGTGAATGTTTTCATTTAGTTACCCTTTGAAGTTCAAGCTCATGAAATTCTATATATCTGGATAGATCTGCGCGAATGACAGATTGAATTGAACTAGAGGAGTCCATTAAAATTCACCTTCAATTTTCAATCTTGTGTGTATTTTTAGTCTGATATTATTTTTATTCATATATTCTGATGCACTGTGAATTGCATTGAAGTGCATTCAGACAAAACAAAGCTGCAATGTCTAATTATTGTATAATAATGCATTAAATTAGATAGCAACATATTGAGAAACACACTGTCAGCAGACACACACACACACAGACACACCCTGAAAACCCCTGTGTGTGTTGATGTATACAGTCACATTAGTCCCATATAGCAGAGGTGTGAGGTAATAACTGAAGTCGTTAACAAGGTGACAACACAGACACACACACACAGACACCCACAGGGAGCAGCAGCTGTCTGTAAAGCATCCTTTATAGAGTGTGTGTGTGTGTGCGAGGATTGTTTATGTGAGTGCACACACCCCGAGACTAAATGTATATGTGGCTTTATGTGTGTGTGTGTGTGTGTTTGTGTGTTTGTGTGTGTGTGCGTGTGTGAATTAGCAGCAGTGAGTCTAATAAACAACTGTTTACACCCATCAAGAATTTCCTGTACTTAACAAGAAAGGGTTGGTCAGGGGTCATCAAACACACTATGTGCAGCTGTGTGTGAGTGTGTGTGTGTGTGTGTGTGTGTGTGTGTGTGTGTGTGTGTGTGTGTTTAGTATAAGAGGTAGTGGTGGAGTTCCAGTCTAGTAGCTCTGTTCTCTGGAAACAGCTTCCCTTGTATTAATCATACAGGACCAGCAGGTCCCTAGTTACCTATCTCTGTGGTAGTTTTTGTGTTTGAGTATATTTTTCTCACGTCTCTTTGTGCAAATAACTGCATGTAAAAAATGTGTGTGTGTGTGAGAGAGAAGTAAAGCAAAAGAGATGGAAAGAGTGACAACACATTATGAATATGTTCTCATTTCAAGACCATCTGTTGGTTCAAACTGAATGACCTTCATGTTCCCATATTACTGTTGGTGTTGCGTTGTGTTAGTGTTTCTGTCTTGTCCATTCTTCAAGGCCATTGCAGTAATTACATGAGTATATGAAACTGTACGTGTATGACTATATTTTTCTATTTCGAATCATCTGCCTCCTATAGAAACTCTCTATGTCGCTGTTCTTCCAATAGCAATCACTTCCACTAATATATTTTTGACCTAGTCTCAATAATGCCAGGCTTAACCTCATTGTAGCATCATTGTGGCAACAGAATTATTGTACATTATCAGTCTGTGTTGTGTGTTTATTGTAACCCAAGAAGGGTAATTTAATTTACACTTCCCTGATTCTTCTTGGCACAGTAAGTGCCAAGAAAAATAAGTTTTACCTGTCTGAAAATCAGATTAAACATTGTGTTAGCCTGTTATTGTTATCCCTGATTTTACTACAAGCTGATAACTGTAGTTCCATGCAATTCTGTTTCAACAGCATTCATTTGTCAAGTTACAGTAAATCACAGGCGTTGTGCCCACTGGAAGTAAATGCTGTTTAGTTTTGAATTTCATCGACTGGAGCTGGATTTCATCACTTGTTGTGTGCAGTTAGTTTGTTTACACAACAAACTAAATCTGATCAATCTTAAATGCCAGGAGAGCGACCCCATAACCAAATACGAAAAATTCAAAAACACGGAATTAAAGTGTCACAACACGAAGGGAAACTCAATTGCCAGTTCTCAATCCATGCTAAAAATGCTGCTAAAGATGTTTACAGATTGTAGATTCATTCCTGAGTAGATTTTCATATTTATATTCTCACACTTCTCTGCTTCAGTGACTTCCAATTAGATGATTCAGACCATGGCAAGCTCTCTGTTGTTTTCCTCACTGCTTTTTCTTTTTTTCTTTTTTATTGTTTTGGGTTGACTGAGTGGGACAAGGGAGGGCTGCCTCTGCTAACACTGGAGGAATTTACTGGATACACTGGGAGGTGTGTGTGTCCTGATTCTAAACTGTCCCCCTCCTTAGTGCCCTTGAACGACACAGCTCACTGATGCATCTCGCTCATTATCATCAGACACACACACACACACACGCACACACACTAACGGCTGTCTGTGAGAAATGCTCAGGAAAGAGGCTCTGGATGCAGCAATGTAACCTCTTCAACTCCACTGACCAGCTGGTGGGTCAGTCATTAGAAACTTGTGTCATTTGAACAGACTTAAATTCACACTTCAGTTCACAAGCAATAAAACCCTACACATTTTCTAAAGAAACCAAGTATGTCAGGCTGAATTCCAGGAAAAACTCTCAACAAAACCGTAGACAATAAAACTATTAAATATACATTTTTGGCATCACTGTTGGTACTGTCTCTTTGGACCTCAAAACTGCCTCTTCCTGGTGGTCCAAATTGCCTGTGGTACTAATACACACTCCTGTGGTGCTCTGAGCTCATCAGTTTGGGCAGCCTGGCTAACAAACTGAGCTAACAGCGACTTCACATAGATCTCCGTACCCGGAGCACAAAGTTACATAGTGCAAGAACAGAGGTACGTAAGACGGACACTGTTCACCCGATTACACATCAATGTAGCATCAAGATGATTCTAAATCTCCAGCCCAGTGGTTCTACACAGCCCTGTCTGTGTAATTGGTAAATACATTATTAACTTGTTATGCCAACCAGGATTTGTGTAACTTCAAATAACTCACCCACAGACATTCATCTTACTCATGCTGTTGTTGTGAAGTGTTGTGTGTCGCTGTCTTGAACTGGTGTGCTCGCTATCAGAAACGATGTGTTCTCTATGCATGTTAGCTACAAAGCAACAACTTTAGCGAACATTTGCTAACCCTAACATTAGCTACATTTCTTGCTGTGTCATTGTTTGCACTATATCATGGTATTGGGTTTCAATACCATGTCATCCTACCAGTAGGAGAAAAAAGATGTCTTATAGTGTTATTCTAGAGGGAACAAACACATTTTCTCATTTAATATGGAGGACTTGTTGGTTTCAAGAATTACCTGAAAGAAGAGTAAAAAATCTGTTAAAAAAAAAAAAAGATAAGGAAGAAAAGGAAATATTATTTTCTTTGTGATCACAATTTGAAACTGTCATTGTTAAAGAACTCACTTTCTGTTTTTTAAAAAAATGCTTCTTTCTTCTGTTCTGTCTAGTTCTCACACATGGCCACATGCATAAACACAACTTTCACAAACACACACACACACACACACACACACACACACACACACACACACACACACACACACTCATACAGACCTGATTAATGGTACCTAATTAGCAATGGTAATGACCAGGTGTCTGAGAACCAGCCAGCTTCTTCCAGCACGAAGGGGCCGAGGGGGGGGCAGAGAGTGCGTGAGTGTGTGTGTGTTAAATGTAGTGTGGTGTTCATGGGGGCTCCCAGTTCCCAGAAAATCTATTCCCACTGACTGTCACTCCCTCTCTCCCTGTCTCACTCTCCCTCTGTCCAGAAAACACACACACACACACAAACACACACACACACACACACACACGCACACACACAAAACGAAAGGCCAAGATCAATTAAGGTTTTGGGCAACAAGGATGGGAACTGTGTTGGATGGTGCTGATGGGATGGTGGTGGTGGGGTGACTGCAAGCTGTTGTTGGTGGTGCAAATGTTTGTGTGTGTGAAGGTTGGAGTTCCACAAAATCATAGAAGGAAGTTATGTCAGGGGGAAAACTATTGATTTTTTTTCAACATGTATAAGTCGTTGTATAAATGTCAAGACTTTAACTTAACTTCAACTTAACTTGGTAAAGTTGGAAGCAATCAACATAGATCCAAAATCAGATACTCCCAAAGGTAAGCAATATTCTTAGGTCTTAACGCAATATCCACATGCTCATATCTATATGTTGGAACAGTTATCATTGGGTGTAAAGGCATGCTCGAAACACATGTTTAATTACATTAAAGAGGCTGTGGGCATTGACAGGTGGGTGCCATCACAGGTGACTGGTTTTAACAATGCCCCACCCACGCTCCACGCTTTAGCCAATTGGTGAATAAGGCGAGAGCTGGCGGAGTCCAACAAGATGGCAACGGCTTTTTGGAAATCTTTGGCTAACGTCATGTAGACTAAGTCCATTTTTCTTTATACAGCCGATGACATACAGTACATAACTTTTTCACCTCCACACACCTGGTGACTTTCACACCCACAGCAAGTTTTGAGGTGGGAAATTGGAGATACAGTTTTCCCTGAATATTGATCCCTGTTCCCATCCACACATGACCCTATACGGAAAATGTTTCTGAACATTTCAGGAATTGCCTGCATGTGTGAAAAGGGTTCTAGATTTAGATGATGAGAATTTTTCTCATTATTAACATAGGACACATACAATTATGGTATTGGAGAAAAACAAGGTAATGTTTTATATTTGGTTGATTTCTTTTTTAAACTCTGATTCATATTTATTTTTCTTGTTGTGAAACTCTCCTCGAGTATTATTATATACACAAGTTATATAGACATTATTTCTGTGTATATCATCAGGTTCACTGGTTCATCAGGTTTTTTCAAATGCTGATGAACCAGTGAACACACACACACACAGACACATAGGCATACACAAACCCTTCATCAGCGCACACACATTTGCAGACAGACACACACACAGACCTCCTGCTGTGTAGGATTTGGTGATAACCAGTGTTAGGTAGGCAGGTGAGAGGGTCATATGGCAGCAGTGGGAAAAGCTGTTATCAACCTACCCTGTTCCCACACACACACACACACACACACACACACACACACACACAGACACACACACATACACACACACACACAGGTTTATCACCCTCTCCCGTTCCCACACACTCACCTTACATCATTACCTGGCTGCAAGAGCCAATCAGCCAATCACACCCCGAGGCAGCGGTCAGGTGACTCGATCAGGAAACTTTAGGAGGGGGATGAGGTTACACACACCCCTGCTCTGATAACAGCTCTGTGTCTATCCCTCTCGCCCTCTCTCGCTCTCTTTCCTTTTCCCTGCTCTGCAATTTACAGATTCAGTTTCACCTTTGCTTTCATGCTAAGCTGTTGGATCCCAAAGCCTGATGAATCTGTGTGTGTGTGTGTGTGTGTGTGTGTGTGTGTGTGTGTGTGTGTGTGTGTGTTTGTGTTTGCTGTTCTCAGGTTAAACACTTTGACATGTTGGAACAACCAACAACAGAACCTTGTCCCTTGTTTACTTGAATATCCCAAATGAAGAAACGGACAAGTCTAATTATTATAGTACATTAGTACAATAGCACATTTTTATGTGTTTGTGTTCGTTAGTAGAACTTCACGTCATTTAGGCTGATTTCCTGAATGTCACGTTTTTCTGAGAATACATAAAAGAGCAATGTACAGTACAGCATGCTGCACGAAACAATATGAGATTAACAAGATGCAGAAATGAACAGTGTGGGGGAAATTGCAGTCAAATCAAAGCTACAAAGAATGAGTTAACAAATGTGAAATAAGTTTATGGTTAAGATTTATTTCCTGAAAATGTGCAGTATAAAGCAAAATAGCACAAAGCTGCTCACAGTCATAATCCAGTAGTCAGGGGCCTGTTAGCACTAGAGGGAGACAGAGAATGAGATTAAGAGCTGACAGACCTTGTGGCCTTGTGAAATATGCACATGTAGATTTGAATCTAATATTATATTTGAGATATTCGATGGAGATTTAGGAAGAGTGGGAGTGGGCATATAAACAAAACTGACATGTCATGACATAACATACTATGACAGGACACAAAGTCACGTGTGACAGACGCGACATCAAGAGATCAGTAACCTAAAATGACACAGATCACTCATAAAAACAACATAATATGATAAGACAGTGTACTGCAGAACAAAATGACATCATAAAACAAAACAAAACAAAACATAATGTTGCCATGTTTGTTTATCTGCACCTCAGTAATGCTCAGTGCTCAGAAGGTGAACTGACACCTCTCCAGCTACCAGTCCACCCTCTGAAATGTCTGACATCCATAGGTTCCATGAGGTTTTCTGAGGTGACAGTATAATGTAGAGCCCCCCGTGTGGATTATACTAGAAAGGTTTTGAGTTATTGTTTTGTCTGAGTGTTTGTTGGTAATATTGAGTCATGGCATAGGCCAATCCACATCCCACATAACAACATATCATGACACGTCACAGTGTCCTCCAACACTAAACAACACATGACGTGATATAGTGCGCCATATGAACAAAATTACATGATATATAACTAGTAAAGTCGTGACCCATGTTAAACGTCTTTAACTTGATCACAAGGTTTGTTTAGACTGCAAAAAATAGTTGCAAAAATCAGTTTAACCAAGAAGTTTGGATAAAACCTAAGTTTGATTTAAAATCTGTCATCATCTCAAGGTCAGTAACCTAATATCGATCCATATTCATGTTTCCTGGTCTGACTCTGGTCCTTGAAGGTGCAGTCTGCAGTGATGAGACATTTGTCAGAGAGGTGAAGGTTATGGTTCAGTGCTGTGATCTGTTGACAGTGAGTGACAAGACCCCTTTCCTGTCTCCTTATGTGTAACAGGACCCCTGCACCTGAGCCTAGCCCTGACCCTGTGACCTCTGATCCTTCCTGCCAGGTCATTCTCATGCCACCCTGACCTGCCATGAAACCAGAGAGCACCACGGGAGAGAGGAAGCAAGCCAGCATCAAACGGTTAACCCAAGTATTATTAAACTTTTTGGTTCATAACTGAAATTAGAGACTAACCCTAACCCTCTACCCAAAAGAGACCTGAACGGAAACTGAGTTTCTAAGCACAATGAAATACAAGCACCAAAAGTAAAGAAGATTTATTACTATCACTTTGTCATTTGCAATGTGTAGTGATTTATATTATATTTAAGTAAGCCAGAGGACACTTGTTTTTAACCTGAACAATTATTTATTATCTTGCCAAAGATTTATGCGAAATATTCATCCATTTATTGTTTTATACACATTTATATAGTTCAGGGTCATAGGGGAGTTTGAAAATACATCAGGTGAAATAATGGATGCCATTGCCTTCACCTTTACTACTGTAATATGAAACACAAATGATGATTAGAATTCTAAAACAAATGTAAAGTGTCCATTTCTTTTGAAAGAAGTCTGTAAAATGTGAAGCCATATCTGGATTAAAGTAGAAATAAAAGTTAAATAATTAAATAAATAATTAACTTCGGTTTGGGAGCAGCGCCATGCCTCAACCACACCTCTAATAACTTGTCGAGCTACTTACCTGGCTTACCCTCCTGGTCCTGTTTGTCTTAGTCTTATCAACCCACCCACCCTCCCTTCTTCCCTTTCCGTTCATCTATTCACTTTCCTACCTCATTCTTCTCATTGAGTCCATATGCATACTTCTGCCACATTTCCTTCTGCTATAGTCTGGAAGCCTGAAGAAGCTCAGGTGGAAATACACCTGAGACCCCAACTCCGAAGTCTGAAGCAGCACATTCTTCCAGATCAGGCGAACAGATGACATCCCCCTCCACATCTACGCCCATTCCTCTACCCTTAACCTCAAACCTCACACATTTCCATTGAGCCATTAAGTGAATGATATGGTCCTTGTGATGTGTACTTCACGTACGTGCCAGAGCTGATATGAAATTATTGTTATCAAGTATCAAATATATATACAATATATGCAAAACATTTCCAGTTTAGTGAAAAGACCAGGCAATTAGGCCAAAAGTGGGAAAACATGGATTTGTAGAGAACCACATTCAAGCACGTCGCCATTTTAGAGTCTTGAATTCATCTGAGCTGCATGTTGTTTCACTGACAGGGAAAACTAGTACACCTACAGGAAAGAAACTCCACTGAGAGGGAAGCAGGGCGGAGGATGCACTGAGAACCTTCAAATTTTGAGGTATAAGTGCTCCACACTGATCCCTTCTACAATCCACAACCCTAGGTTTAGCCAGAGGAACAGAAATGCATTACGCTCCACCGTAACTTCAGTCAACTTCACATCCTCATGCTCATGAGGCCAGTTTGATTAAGACAAACAGATGCACAACGGTAATTTACTTTTGCTTTTAAGTCACAACACTTGATGGAATGGACTAAACACAACCTCCATGTTAGCTCCCGCCTTCTTGATAGAGAAACATGCCAGATATCCAAGGTCACTTACGCCCGGCGTGTATCAAAGCATCTGGATGCACTGAATGTACGTTGTTACTTTGATGCTCACTGAAGCTGAGGAGTGAGATGGAAGATCAGCATCTTGGAATCGTCAAGGTCAGATGTTAGAGCTGTCGAATCTGTCCTTGCTTGTGCGTGCGTGCGTGAGTGTGTGAAACAACAGCACACTATCAAGGCTTCTGTCTACCACTCAGATTCTTGTTTGAAAGTGTCCCTGCAGTTTAATTAGAGATGACAGAGCAGCAAAAGCCCAGCGATCAACATAGGAAGGAATGAATTTTTCTTCTGTCATTTGGGAGCAATGTGTATTGACTTCATGATCCTGTTACTGTTAGAGCTAAATGCCTAAATCTAAACCTTCATCTGAAAACTCTAAAAAGCCTTAACTCTAAACTAAATGGTTAATCTAGGGACGGGATTTCTGTGTCCACGTGGGATGCAAATCTCCACAACGTGACTGTATTAAACACGCACTGTCCAGTCCTAGTTTGTCTGGGATTTGGTCCCAGCAGGGTCTTAAAATTGGGGCAGGAACAAGACCAGACTATCACTGATATCACTAAGCTCTTCTCAAAACACATTTTTTTTTTAATTTCACCTCTCCTTTCTGGCAAAGAGGAAGTGCAGGAGGAGAAAGATCCTTCATTGTTTATTCTTGTCTCCTTCCACTGGTCAGCCCTGTTCCCATTTCACTCCCCTGGGGTTGGGTGGAGGAAGTCTCCTCTCCTCTGTTGATGTGGATGCTATAGATACATGTTTATCTAAAAAAATTATTAAAAAGAAAGAATATGCATTTCATAATGGTGCACATTGGTTTTCTACATATAGAAGTGACTTAGTTCGGTAACTTAATGTAAATATTACTCCTGCCTTTGGCCTTGGTCTGGCCAGGACTGGGAGGCTACTGAGTCCGATTCTGTTGCACACCAGCAACAGCTACAACAGCAGTTGTACAGTAATCAGTGAGGCCCAGCCCCCTGAAAGATTCTGCTCCTGGCTAATGAATCTTAGCTTAGCTGTCGCTAAAAGTTGATCGATGGGTGGATGTTATGATAGAGTAGGTTGAAATTGTTATGGGGACACTGACATCTCTCCTTGAGATAGGAAGCAGTTATATATCTGTTCTGAGAAAAGCAGGTGCCATTCTGACCATTTCTATGGTAGCCAAGGTTAGAGGAGATCTGTGTGACTCCCTACACACAACAGATACAGTATAGCATCTACAGATTGAAGGTAAATATATTTCACAAGGTCCAAAAGACAATAACCAACAACCGAAGACAATGACCAACTGGCAAATACCTTATACCGCAGAGTATTTATACCATTATCCTGAGGGCATATATACTAGACAGAGTCATGTCATGACAAGTGTATTAATAAATCCTCATCTTGGACTCCTGTGCACTTTCTTTCTACTGAATAGACTGACCATTGATGAATCATATTCTTCACATCAATAATTATATTTTTAAATATGAATACAGAGACATGGAGTGAATTTTTTTTTTTTTTTGGCATGTGTTGGTAAATAGGTGCATGATATGACCCAGAAAGTGATCGAGAAGGATTAAAAAGGCATTTTTTGTTTTCCAAGTTTAGCTAAATAACCAAAGTCTAAACTTCGATGAACGTTAATAATGGCATTTTGGGTAGTAATATATAATATAATAGCACCACTATTTTTCACTTTGTCTTCCAAGTTTGGCCAAGCTGTGTTTGTGTTTTTCAAATCTGTCTGATCATCTGACTGCTTATGATGATCTAGCAACTACAATTCAGCAAATAACAATACAGTTTTATTATGGCTGATATGATTAAGAGGTCCAGTGTGTAGTAGGATTTAATGACATCTAGTGACAAGGTTGCAGATTGCAACTAAATGAATACCCTTTGCCTCGCCCTCCCCTTCCAAGCATGTAGGAGAAACTATGGTAGCTGCAAAACTCTAACCATGTCAACAGACTGTATGGAGGACCCATCCCGTCTTTAGACATAAAATGCTTGTTCTAAGGTAAGGAAAATGAAATGTTTCTTATTTTCAGATGTTTTATACACTAATGCAAAAAATGTTCAATTTCTAAATCAGGACTTTTAATAAAATGAAATAACTCTTTAAGTACTATCCAAATGTGATGCTTTCCCTTCGACTGTCTTTTCAGGATGGTAGAGCAGCTTTATGTGTCATAAGAACTTCCCTTTGGGCAATGTGTTTTGTCATTGTATGTGCGTGTGCCACAAGGGGTTCCTGTCCCACTGACCTCAATGGAAAAATAACTTGATATTAACATAACTGCTTCCGTTTTCTCCTGCTCTCCTTCTCTCAGTCTTTCCACCCTCTGCTCTCTCTCTCTCTAGCTCTACCTGGTTTCCGCTGGTTCGATCCTACCTTTGTCTCTTTGTAACTAATATGACACATAAAAGGCCTCTGACAATAGAAATGGTGCTAACTCCAAATCAGGCTTCACCTGATACTGAGGCTTTACTCATGAGCCTCAGGGTGTGTACACAGAGTGTAGGAGGAGGGAGGAAGGAGGAGGCGGAGGAGGAGGCAACCACAGCTTATTTATCTTTTTCATGTGGCTTTCTCTTTTTTTTAAGAAGCTATCAGGCTCCCTCCTCAGTAGTTGTGTGATTGTTATTCTGTTCAGGTGAATCTTTTGTCCGTCGGGAGGAAGAGTTTAATACTCAGACCCCTGGGGTTAATAATAGGTTTGACCTCACAGATAAACCCATGTGTGTCTTTGCCTCTGTGTGTATAAAAGTGTTTGTACATGTCTGTGTCTGCTGCTTCCTCTCCTCTTTAAGTTGATAGCCTGTGTAATAAGTTGTTTTATAGATAATACCAATTGTCTTTGACTGTAGCAGCGCTGCGATAAGCTGCCAAACACTCTGTGGCTGCTTGACTCTTTGTTCTTCTTGACGCGCCTTGGTACACGTTATTATTATCATTAAGGTTGGATATTGTTAAGTGGACACCTCTGTAGGCACAGGGTAAAAGAGATAGTGCTTTCTGTTCGTCAAATAAGAGCTACAGTAATCCTCATGTTTTCAGTTAACAGATAGCTGCTGTGTTGAAGAAAAGACTCTCAGAGCAAAGGATAAAAGATACAAATGAGGGAAAACTTGTATCGCGCACTCTTAAAAGACAGCGTCATAGACACAAACAGCATTCAACACTGCATTAACACACAATCTACAATCCTATGTACTGTACACCACCACGCTGACCAGAGCAGAATGTGTATGTGTGAATTCACCACTGAAAATAGCTCCTAACAAATATTGTATTAAACTTGAGTAATGTTTTCTGCAGGTTAATTGGTGACTGTAAATTGCACATCAATGGTTGTTTGTCTCTACGCGTTAGCCCTGTGTTGAACTGGTGAACTGTACAGTATGTACCTCTTGTACAATGTAAGCTGGGATCAGCTCTAACCCTGCAGAGGTATATGTATATGTGTGCTTTAGTTGCTTTATTTTAGTTTCATCCATCCATTTTCTGTAACCCCTTATCCTCATGAGAGTCATGAGGGGCTGGAGCCTATCCCAGCTGACCTGGGGGTTGAGAGGCTGGGTACAAGTCACCGGCTCATCAAAGGACACATGGAGGCAAACAACCATTCACACTCACATTCACACCTGCGGACAATTTAGAGTCACCAATTAACATGATAAGTCCATGTCTTTTTGGACTGTGGGAGGAAGCCGGAGTACCCAGCACATGGAGAAATAGAAACAGAATAACCCCAGCCAAGGTTCGAACCAGGTACCTTCTTGCTGTGAGTCAACTAACCACTGCACCACCATGCCCTTTAGTTGTTATCTGAATATCATTTTGTTTGAGCTCATTGTTTTAAAGAGGGAAATTATTTTAAATAAACAAATAATGATGCAGATTTCACATTTACAAAAAAATGTACTGCTTTAACTTACAGCCATTATAAATACAAATTTCAGCGTAATTCTTCACAAGTATAATAATTTCTATCAATATGTATACATATACTACTGCTCAAACATTTAGAACCACCTGTTATATTAAAATGTTCTTTCTTTTAATAATGGCTACTCAAATATAGATAATAATATTACATAGACATAATTTACAAACCTCTGTTATTTACACCTGAAGTAGTTTTGGATCATAGACTTCCATTTAGCCAAAGTTTTTTTTGCTGGATTTGCATTTGTTCTTTTCTGAATTATAATTTATGGATTGATTTAAATTAGTATTACCAAATGTAAAATATGAGAGCGAAGAAAATAATGCATACAGTACTTATTACTTGGCGGGGCATTGCACCTGCTTCCTTCTTGGATCTGCCCCTGGTCATAAAAAATGACACTGTACAATGAGGAAAAAATACACTCCATTGTGGAGATCAGAGAACAGTTGAGGACATTTTAAAGAAAATGGGGTCCTCTGGTGGTGAGGATCTTTCAAACATACTTTCAGAAAAAAGAGAAGAGAACAGCTAATGGGAAACACCAAACAAGCGATTTATAGTGCAGGTGAAGCAAGACATTTTTTTCTTAAATCTACAGAAGATCAAAAATTCCACTCCACTCCACATTATGGTCTTGTTTGACACAAATGTCCATGTAACCACCATAAGATCCTAAACTGCTCTCAGCTCAGCCCTGTTTTTGAGAGGGATCTCAATTTCTCAGCTTACACAGTACACAGACACACACAGACTGTCTGACAAGTAACCAAATAAAGTTTTTTGGTGTTTGTCATGACTTCAACTTTCAGGGAAACGTTAATGAGGTGCCAAGAAATAAGTCATGGTATTTTAAGTGTGTGTGTGCGTGCTTGCGTGTGGGTTAAGTTGACACTGAGGTGGAGCGCTGAATCCTGTCCAACAGTGATAAGGCTTTTGATGACAGGGCTGCATTAACCTACCTGACACACACACACAAACACACACACGTAGTATGGTTGGGGAGGGACAGGGGAGTGTGAGAACACGCTTTAAGAAGCCTTGGCTCTCTGTGTGTGACACTAAATCCCATTCATAGCAACAAACACACTGACAGAGAGGCAGGCGTGAGATGGAGGCGCAGAGAGGAGGTTTATTACACACCAACATGACATACAGGAGGAGGAGGAGGAGGGAGGAGACTGTGAATCTACCAAGACACACACTTGGCTGTCATCTTTGTACAGAGAAGGGGAAGAGACGATGGGAAAAGCTTGCAGCGAACGATACTGTGATACCCGCAGGAATGTGTCCAAATGTAATCCAAATATCCCTCCAAATAGGTCAGAAACACAGTAAAACCTGTTAATCTAAGACTGTATTGCAGAAAAAATATCAAATATAACTTGGATTTACTAAATAGAGAAATTATTAACCTTCTTTGTTACGGCTGTTTCAGATCAAATGCACATGGGTGGAGTTTATTTGAGGTAGAGTGCAAAATGAAGAGCAGCACATAATCCCACAAGGCAGCAACTTTAAAGACGCTCCCAGGAGAGGTCTCTAACTGTCTCTATCTTCAAGCTGTGTTGCAGTTCATTCCAATAGTAAAGTACACAGTACTGGAAACCAGTTTTGACCAGTTCAGGATTGGTATGAGGAACTTTTCGACTGAACCTATTCTATGATCTGCTGTCATGGGTATTTTCTCTAAACAAATACTGTAGGTATGTTAAATATTTTGGTAAATTAGATAGCAAGGCCTTATAAATGAAACACGGGTATGCTGATCCCTTCTAGTCAGTGATGATTAGTGATGACCATACAATCTTTTTATATAACTTACAATGCTGTGGGCAACAGCTATTATGTGTAATAAATCATATTACAATGTGGTAGATAGTGTCCAGTGGTTTAAGGGTAATGGCAGTATGAGCATACATGATCTTTCCATAATCCAGTGTAGACCACAAGGTGGGTTGTACAATGTTTTTCCATCTTAGAAAGGAGAAACTGTTTTGGCCAAGGGTTCCATTTTGAATATCATAATTTTTAATAACATGAGTTTTATAGGAAAGTCTTCGATCTAACTAAATTCCTGAACATTATTAATGCTGTCCTATATCAATTCAACCTCCATTTGGAGCACTAGTAGATCAATAGTTTAACTCACTTGTTGTCGTTTGGATTTCAGAACTAAACAGCTTTGTTGTAGAGGTTATCAAGACATATATATAGCAGACCTGAAGGAAGCCTTATTTGCGGTGGTAAAGGTGGTATCATCAGCATATAAAGTATAGTGCTGAGCTGGAAAATAAATATTATTCATGGACAGAATAAATAGCAGGGGTACTAATATTAATCCTTGAGGAACACTTATGTATATCAGCTCTTTGGAGATTTGATTTGAAACCATTGTCAACAACGACAAAAGCATGCCAGAGAGATATGTTTTAAAACAGCTGTAAGAAGAATCAACAAAAACCACAGAAAGAGGCTTATTTAACAAAATGTTGAAGGCCTTCCTCCTGTCAGGGATAGATTCCCGCTGGACGCACATTGTGGAGGTTGGAATACTGAGGAAAGAGACAGAGAGATGACGAATAAAAAGAGCAAGATGGGTGGAGTAAAAAGAGATTATGAGATATGCGTGATTCTGACTATCATTCTCCATATGGTGCAGTAATGACAACCCTCCACCCCCAAACCGACCTGCTCCGCTCACCAACATGCCTCAGGGTTTCTCCCCATGTGTGAGTTTATGTGTGTGTGGGTGTGGACGCCCTGTACCTATCTCATTTACCTCCTCACAGCTTGCAAGTGTGAGATAGCTGAAGGCCAAAACAACACTGAAGCACTTTTTTCTTTTTCAGTTTTTTATTATGATTAAAAATTGTAAATAAAACTGCATCTGTGTATGTAAACTAAACTAAAAGTATGTATGTAAACTAAAAGTAAAATCACTTATATAATAATAATAATAATAATAATAATAATAATAAATAATAAAAATAATAATAAACATTATTAGTATTGTTGGACTGCAGTAAAATAAAGTATTTTTCAGTGAATTCATTCTGTCCCATTGTTGCTTTGTGTAAACTCAGGTAATGCTTAAATACTATAATAAATTCTGAAACCACAGCTGGAGAATGAAGGGGATTAAAGATGGTGCTGATGCTAAAACAGTTTTTTGTTTTGTTTTGTTTTTGTCCTGTTGTTGTTGATCTAAGAAACGATGATATCACTATGTTGTTGCCAAATTGTAACATAGCTTATGCAGAAAATGTTAAATGTTAAGTGGTATGCATGACTGTCTCCATCTATCTATATAATCAGAGACAGCCAGGCAGCCAGCCAGCCAGACAGCTGTGAGAGGCGACAGTTGTCAGGCCAGCACCAGAAAAACCTCCTTTTGCATAATTGAACTGTAACCGTCTGTCCTGTCATCAGCAACATCAACATCCAGGTATCTCGTCATTAGTCAGCTATAACTGTCTGAAATATTATCACTTTGTTATCACTTTGTCAGTATTACATAGCCATCTGCTGTGAACACACATACGTTTAAATGATCTGTTTATAAAATGAGTATGTTAAAGTTTAGTGGTTAGCTCCTAAAACTGAGCAGTTGGCATTTTTCATGGCAGCCAATTCTACTGATGTATGAATGTGTGTGAATGAGTGAATGAGATATGTAGTGTAAAAGCACTTTGAGTGGTTGGAAGACTAGAAAGGCGCTATATTGCAGTCTTGTTAACGCCTTACGAGAGGCGTTTGGGGGGGTGCGAAGGCAAACGTGGGTTCACCTGCAACTGCCCCACCTGTGGAAAAGAAGAAGTTGTCCTAGTCCGATTGACGGCAGAGCAACCCTCAGACAGGTGCATTACAGGAGGTACAGTCTATTTTCCATTTACATTTTTAACATTCTCTCAACCAATGATTTAAAAATTCCAAAAAATGGTAATATTATGTGATAATTTTCTAGCTGACAGGAGGTTAAGAGGCCCTGTAAATATAAGTAAATAAAACTGTACTAAATTGTAACTGTAAACATGAATTGATAGTATAACATAGGGCCATAATGGAGGACTCTGATGTGGGCAACAGGCTGTGACAACCAACAGGCCAATTGCACAAAAACATGGCGTTACCCTTGTAGAAGGGTAAAGTAATCCTGTAAAATTAATAAAATCATTACATTAGCTCACAAAACAAAAAGAACCAAAAAAAAGAGGACTGAAAAGATTCTTCTAACCTTGGATCAGGATTTTACAGTGAGCAAGTGAAAGAGAAATGAAATAAGGAACATGAAGGGTTTCATGACGATATGAGTTTTCTTTCAGATCATGATTTGTGATATTTCTCTGTTGTGCTCAATGAGAGAAATGAGCAGAATAGAGATAAAATACTCGCTCATCCAGATTTTAAAAAAGCGGGACAGAAGCCGAGAAGAGAGGGGTAAAGTGAGAATAACGAGTGTAAAGAGGGAAAATAGAGCCGTGGAAGAGAAAGGTAAAGAAAGTAGAAGCAGGAGACCATCCTCCATGTATAAGATGGAGCTCTGCGACCACCAGAGACTTCCCCTGAGACTTACTACTGCACACACACACACACATACATAAGAAGGGTACCATGGGCTATAGGCTGAGGGCTGCCTGTCTAGCTGCCTGGCACACAGTTACCTGAAACTGCTTCAAAGCTGAGGTGAACCTTCCCCCCTGCTTCTCTCTCCCAACACACACAGGCACACACACATCTACATGCACACACACAGACAACACACACAAGCCTTAGGCTAGTAATGCTGTTCCCTCTGTGACAAAGTGAGATTGTCACTCAGTGTCCGAAAAACTGGAAAAAAAAATGAGGTTCACCTGAATAAGAATGTTCACGTCATGCTTCACTTATGAGTCAACTCACAAGTATTAATTCATCACATTGTAACATGTTTTGATCATGTAACAAGTAGAGTGACTATGATCATCATCATTTAGGCCCCATTTAAACTTGCTATTCATGCATTTACATGTATTTGGTTTAGATTTAAATGCACCTCAAACTGCTTTCCAAGGGTTTTTGAGCCTTTGAATATAATTTTCAGAGATCTGAGCACGTGACACATTCATAGTCAGACAACCGCAACTAATATACAAGAAAAACTCGTCTCAAGTCAGACAACCAACAATCAAGCAACACAATAGCGCTAGTAAGTGTCATAAAGAATCATAAGAGTTTTGCTGCCTAAAAGAAATGCAGTGCTAAAGTGTAAATAGCATATATAAAAGAAGATAAACTAATGCTTTTAATTGCAACAATTAAAGTAATGTGTGATATTTTAAAATGGACACATAGGCCCATATATATTTTCTACGTATATTTCAGATCATAAAGCAGTCACATTTGTGTGGTTAAGTGGCTCATTCCAGTGAGAAAAAAAATTCTGCTGCAGGTGAGATGAAATAAAACTTTATATTCCCACAGTAATTTGCTTTATTCATGAGTACTGAGGTAAACAGTCAAAGAACCAATTAATAGAAAGCAATTTTCATTTGATTGATGTGCGATCGTTCAGAAGTGAAATGTAACCACATCGACTTTGTGCCAATAACAACATCAAAACACGGAGGAAGTCATGGATTCACATTTTGATTTATCGCCCTATTTCTTTGTTAGATAATCTGTCAATTACAGGAAATATTTCACTCCCTCTGAGTTCTTCTTCCTCCCTGTCTCTTCATGCCAATTCTTTGATGTTAATTTGACGAGTAGGATTAGACCAAAAATGCACTTCCACCGCTCATCTTAATGAAATGGCCTTGTTAAGGCGGAAACTGAATCTATATTTGGTGTCTAAAAGGGTTGTGCGGTATGTTAGTGCTACTTATTATACATCGAATGAGAAACTGTCGGAAAGGCAGAGAGAAAGAGAGTGTCCTTTAATAATAGTTACTTGTAATTGAGTTAATCCAACCAGAGCTATAGCGGCTGTTATGATTTAGCCAGGATTAAAAGACATACCAAGGCTAATTGATCTCCGGTATCCATAGCAACGTAGTCCTATAAGGACATGAGAGGGAATACAACTGCTAGCACATAGATAAACATATACACTAATTGGCCAAAAGTATGTGGACACCTATCACTATTCTCATTCCAGAACTATTAATATCTTTCCACAAGATTTTAGAACCTGGCTGCAGAGAGTTCCTCTTATTCAGCACTACAAGAGCATTAGGGAGGTCTGGGTAACATGAAGTAGATCAATAAGGCCTGGCTCACAGTCAGGGATTTCCTAAGGTGTTGAAAAAATACAAATGACAAAATACTCTGTTCTTTGATCTTACTGCCCAATATGGAGACTGACATCAATCATTATTACAAAAACAAAACCATTTTCTGATCTGACATTACACAGTAATACAGTAATCACAGCAACAAGGAGCACCACCGAACCAAGCGGAAACAATGGTCTGGTTAACAGTCTCGCTGAGGCTAGATACCTGGGTCTCCCCACCAGTCAGTCAGTCAGAACTGAAACCTCTTGGATGAGAGGTGAAATGTCTTCACAGATCTACAACCAAGTCCAGTTTCCCCTGATTGAACTCTTCTCAAAAAAAAAGATGACCTAGATGACTGAGAGCCTTCACAGATCCTGTTACAGTTAAAGTTTGGTTGGGTTCACGCACAAAATGACTTAGTAAGAGTTAAGGAGAGTTTATGGCTTGGTTGTAAGCTGGTCTCCAATGTTATAGTCTGACTTTGTTGGCCCATCCGTCCACCCCAACCTCTTCCCTTTGCAAACTTTGAGGCTCCATAATACGGTCATACTATTTCCCTCTCTGCTCCCAAAAATCCCTGCTAGAGAGTTTTGTCACTCCAACATAGACTCATGTTGTTTTGGGGCATTTGCTTAAACAACTGACGTTGTCATTTTTCT
Organism: Protonibea diacanthus; assembly: GCA_028641955.1. NCBI lineage: Eukaryota > Metazoa > Chordata > Actinopteri > Sciaenidae > Protonibea > Protonibea diacanthus. The sequence continues at coordinate 22,405,973 of CM053979.1, read as the reverse complement.
TGGGAGTACAGTCGTTTTACATTATCATGTTGAAATTGAAAAGTTTCCTTAACTTTTGTCACAAAGTTAGGCACACACAACCATTTCAAATCTTGAAAACAGATCCAAACAAAAAGTACACACACAGCATAGGACAAGAAGTATAATGTGCGGTAAGCATGAAATAGTTAACTCTACCCAGTGTTCTCTCTTTCTCTCTCTCGCTCTCACTTGCTCTACCTGCTGTGATCTATGTCTCTCTGCCTCAGGGGAAACACAATCATCAGTCAGTGGATCCACCCATCCGTCCCTCCATCGTGCCCAGGGGCCCCCCGGGCCACTCCTAACCCCAGAACACTGCACCCTCCCTGGGATGAAACCTGGCCGTGCGCCCCCTCTCCCCTCCCTGGAGCCTTCGTGGAGCCGCTGGCTTCGACTCGTCTTACAGGGCGTCGATTCAGCCTGAAATCAAACCCTGGTGAGAGAACACAGGCCTGGATGGACAGACAGATAGATGGATCGACAGACAGTGAGGTGTATACGTGGGGAGCAGATGAACGGATGCATCCAGGCCAGGTTGAGGGAACAAGAAGAAGTCCACAGGGACACGCGCTGATGAATAGAGGCTGGAAGTGTGTCATTTTCCTGCGGGAGGTGGGGAATGTAATTTTGCAACCCTACCAAACTTGATCAAGCCTGATTCTCCTACTGTATCCAGTTTTTGACTAAAAAACATGAAAACTATGAAACAGAGCTGTGGGAAGCAGAGTGTCTGGAACAGGAGACTCCTCTATTTACCAGCTGTTGTTTCAGTGAACACACTCACACACACACACACACACACACACACACACACACACACACACACACACACACACACACACACACATCCAAGACCGATTCCAGGGAAAAGCTAGAGCTACTGTAAACAGGACATATGGGAGATAGGAACACACGTAAAACTAAAATGTGAGCCCATGCTGCATTTAAAAAAACGGGTACATGTGTATATTATTAATATTATTTGATATATTTAATGCATATTAAATGTGCTTTGGAGAGGAAATGTGGCCAGTGTTGTGCGCGCGTACTGTAATATCATCTTCTGTCCTAGATTACTGTGAAGCCCTGACACCAAAAACAGTTTCTGCTGCTCTGCAGGGATCATCTCAAACTATGTAAAACAGGTACACTGACAGAACTGTTACATTTTGGTACATAAATGTGGTTAGGAGAATAAGCCATAAGTAAAATGACAAAAATGAGAAAGAAAATCTGTAGACAATTAGGTTTTTTAGAGTTTCATGTGTGTGGCAGTATTTAAATTACTAGCTGGTGTTCAATATGTGCATATTACTTACAGTATATGTATGAATGATAACATACACTCACCGGCCATTTCATTAGGTGCACTTTTACAATCATCTCTGCCTTTACAGAGATAATATAATGTCAGTTTTGACTGATACTGTTAAAGATACATTCATTTAACTATATGTTTATTATTGAGGCTGTAGTTTGTAATGGTGTTGAACACATATCACTATATTGAGAGGTTTTCCTGATTGTTGCATGAGAGGGCCATAATATTGGAAACACATTTCAATATAATGCACTCCAGTAAAGCAGCAGCACCACCCACCTCAATAATAAACATAAATTATAGTTATTACCTTTTTGGCAGTGTTGCCAAAAACTGCTTTGTGAAAGGAAGAATTCATGACAGGGTTATATTGGATCACATGAGGCTGTACAGGTGTACACATATTTTATTTTGTCCTCAGAGGGCAATTGGTTTCCCGGCAAGGGAGAGTACAATACATAAAAGAACACTGACATAGAGTACAGTAAGGTACAGTACAGTGAGCCTGAAGTCCAACAACAGTAGTTGGTATTATAATACACTCAGCCAAGTGAGTAGCTTTAGGACACACTCTGTCCCGGCCTGCATTCAGAAGAGAAATGGCTGTGGCAGCGTGGAGCTTGTGCCTGTTACTCTGAATGAAGTGGAAACGTGCTTAAGCATAAGGCTACAATATTGTTTGTGCTTCATGCATGGGCCTTCATCTAATTACAGTTGTAGAATCATGACAGTGACATACTTATGCTGACTGTCAATACATCCTGACCCCACTGTACAACCATACCACACATATAAAGACATCCCGCCACGCGTCAACAAATTATATACAATATGTGTGATTGTCAGCAGATAATTAACAGTCAAAGATCTTCTCATTTAGCTGCACAAAGATGAGTGCACGCTGAAAGTGATTATTATCTTTGTGTCAGTGAAGCCACCACAGTGGTCAGTAGTATTGTCATATTGACATCAGCCATAGCTTTTGGCTTCTGAGTGAAACCGGTAATGAGGAGATTCATTTATGTCAGTGCTGTGGGATCCACTCAGTTGAATGTATAGTGTCATAAATCACAAAATCATTGTCAAGACTAGAAATATTATTATTTGTCAACTGAAATCAGCTTTTATAACTCTTGTTACTTTCTGTATTTATGGTTTTTGCAGTGCACAATTTATGGACCGCAACTTTTTCTTTTAGTCATCAAGTTTCAGGAGGAGCCAAATAATGAAGATTATTGCTGCTCTGTACTACTGAATCCTTCTCTTCTCTTCTCTTCTCTTCTCTTCTCTTCTCTTCTCTTCTCTTCTCTTCTCTTCTCTTCTCTTCTCTTCTCTTCTCTTCTCTTCCCTCTTTCCCAGTCCACTCTCACCATTTCAAGCATCCTTCTAGAAGTTAACATGGAGGGAAATAAACTTTGAAGCTCTGCAACCTCCAGGCACGAAGGAAAATGAGAGAGAGGGGGGAAAGACAGCAAGAAATGCAGGTAGATGAAGAGAGAGTGAGGAAGAAACTTGTTACTGAATGTTTCCGTGCAACTATCAAGCAAATTTTACGCAAACTTTTGAAAAGTCTCAGAAAGTAAAATGTGAATTTGACGCTCTACCATCAGCTGCAGTTGAAGTTGATGAGAAGGAATTGGGTACATGGAAGATAGAAAACAGAAAAAGTTTATTTTTCCTATTCCTAAATCAAACACTAAACAACTGTAGTCTCTCCATCTGTCTACGTAGCTTTAGCTGAAATCTTCCAGCTCGAGCCGCAGTATTGGGTTTCCTGACATTAGCGGCCCCCGTGGCGGCTCCGAGGCTGCTGCTCTTTGAAGCTTCGGCGGTGCTGCTCCGGCTCATTTGGTAACAGGTTGGGAATGGGCCGCTGGCGAAAAATGAGACCCCGGTCGCCTTGGAAACAGGTCCCCCACCCACCTTCACAACGTGGTTTGGAGGGAACGTACAGTGACATTTAGCTGGTTTCTCACCGGCAAGCCAACAACACATGGAGGGTTAACAGGTAAATACAAAGATTGAACTATGATGAGAATGTGCGCTAACAGATCCCAAAAGTGTATGTGTGCACTTTATGTGTATATTTGTGTGAGCATCTGGTTATAAATACCAAAACAAAAAGTGTTTTACTCTCCGGTTCTCTGGTTCACACTTAAAAGAAACAAGTTGATACATATGACCAAGTTAAAGAATAACTGAAGATTTTACTACAAAGTGGAAAAAAAGTGGAAAAACAGCTCCTGGCTTTTAGTTGGAAGGTCGTCAAGATATCCTGTTACTCTCCTCACAAGGAAACCAGCCCAGAATCAGGCCCCCAGGCCCATTTTGGGTCCCGACCCGTAGTTTAAGAAACCTGGTTTTGGACAATTGGTTTCGGTGTAATGAGTTTGTCTTCACAGTGATACCTGCTCATTACTGCGCCATGGCGGGGAAGTAAAAGGAGCTAAATGTTACAGAGTGTTTAACGCAACAGGCCTCTGCTAACTGACCAGCCAGGAGCAGCTATCAGTTTACTGCAGCTATGAGTCTGAAGGCACCACAGCATCCTGGGAAGTGTAGTAAACATCATTTCTGTGAAGCAGTCAAAAAACATTTGGTCCTATTGCTTATTTGCCTAATTCATTAATAAAACCTGTGGAATTACCAGTTCGTCACAAAAAAACTAGTTTCATTATGTCAGACACACACAACTGATTCCAGTTCACCTTCATCATCATCATTTCAGTTTTTAGAACAAATGCACAAATGTACTCTCATTTGACAGGCGAAAACAAGCAAACATTTTTTTTAAAAAGAAGACAATAATCTGTATGAAAATCACATTAGAAATTGTTTTAAAAAATTACTATAGAATGTGGCACCCTGGTAGGCCATTTGGTAAAGTATGGCCTTGCTGCAGCGGCAGGGTTTGATTTTGGCCTATGGCCCTTTGCTGTATGTCATCCCACCACCTCCTACCATAGTTGATGGTAAACGTCTTTTCTCAGTGAAAAAAAACAAACAAATTATAGACACACTGGGGAAATAATTCTTGAAAAAAAGAAAAAGAAATCAATCAATATTAAAGTGATGTGCACATTAAAAAAAATCCAATATGTTTTGGTAACAAAGTGAAAGGATGAGCCTCATTTTTTAGACAGATTGTCATTCACTCTCTGAATCATTATCAATACAAAAGCATGTCTTTATACTGGTTGCTCCAAAGTACTTTAAAGTACAGTTTTTACATTATTTGGTATTTAAGGAAGCTACTCTGTTATTATGTGCTGCAATTTTTGTTGCACTTGTCAGCAACTCATAGTGAAGTACTTTGTTCTCCGGTGTTTGGTGCTGTGGGACTTTGTCCTCCAGTACTTTACAAAAAATTAAGTTCCTCTGCAGTTTAAGCAGTTAATTATAACCATAACTAATTATCAGCTGGTTGTGTCATTTAGATGGGTAAGACTGTAAGCAGGTCGTGGGCATAATCAGAAACATTTTTTTTTTTTTTTTTTTTTTACTGCAAACAGCTTTTCCCAGCAGTAATCAAGCTGAGAGCAACCTGATGCAAAGTAGTTTACATGTCAGTCTATATACTCCCCCTTTCCCTCTGTACCACTCTTTCTCCTTCATAGTCCTACTCTTCCTCTCTTTTTCACTTGTTTTACCTCATCCTGTACATCTTTCCCTCTCTGTCTCCCTCTCTGTGTTGCTGATTAAGAACACAACCTGTTGTTGTCGCCACTCTTTCCTGATTACCCACTGCTATTTTTTTTTTTATCCCTTCATCTTCCTCCTCCTCATCTCCATCTCTTTTTGGCCTAGCTGCTCACTCAACCATACAGTGCGTGTGTCTGTGTGTGTGTGTGTGTGTGTGTGTGTGGCGGTGCGTGGCAGCCTAACGAGTTTGATAGCTGTCACCTGATCTCGGTGATGAGGGTTGCTGTAGTAGCGAGAGGAGCGGGAGCGAGAGGAGAGTTAGGTTTCTCCGCTGTAATTAGTTTTCCCAGCCTCTAATTATACCAGACGGAATTACAAGCCTGATTGACTGTCATTTAAGCATTTTAATTCATGGAATTACCCTTTTTCTCTTTAAAAAAAGAGGGAGAGTTGTTGTTTTGACAGGCAGGCGTGTTGGGATGGAATTGGCAGAGTGCAGACCATACCCATACATCCTGGCAGTTTTGACAGAGGTAAACATACTTTGTCAGAGTAAAGCAAAGAGACATACTGTAGAACAGTGAGTTAAAGTGAAGATCCTGAACGGGTAAACACACTGACGCGGGTGACGGTGGATTCATGACAGTCTAATTTATGATTTTCTTAATATAATTAAAAAAAAAAGAGTCACAGAATGAAAAAAAAACAACAACTTCAGAGAGTAGATCTAATTCGGCCTCCTCTCCTCCCCTCTCTTCTCCTCTCCTTTCCTCTTAACCCTGGAAGCTGTGTTGTTTTAACCCTCATCTTTAATTCATCCCGACTGAGCAGCCTGCACTCAGAGCAGATTAGAGAAGCCGAGAGGCGACACAGAGAGTCATTTGGTTTCTCTTCTGTTTGTAATCTTGTTTTTCCTCTTTCCTCATTCAACATGAGAGGTTTCAATAAGCCTCTGGACACTTTATACTGCACTCCTTCTCTCTCCTGACAGCTTTTACTGGTTATACACTTTATGTGTGATGAACTATTGAGAATGATCAGAACCAAAATCATCTCTTATGCTTTTCTCCTCTGGATGGAGAGTTTCGAGTACAAGCACAAGGTCTTCCAGGGTGATTTTGATTTCTTGTGCCATCAAACTGTTAAATGCTCACCATGAGTCAGCAGAAGATGAATCTTCAGTGTAACAGTTGGTGGGTGATGATATTTTAACCTGTGAGTTTTGGGTTGGATGAAGGTGTATTTTATTCGAGCTTGTGCATGGCTGGTTTTAGCATACATCACATGCTTTTATGTTTTATACGTTTTACGTATATTCACCCAGCTGCAAGAAAAATTTCACCTTGGAAATAATAAAAGGAGCCTTTGCTAGCTTTAATATTGCTGACATTAATGTCATTCTCAAATTATTATTGCTGCCTGTGTGAAGCTGGTACACAACTGGGATCATCGGATCAAGTTTTGTTTCTGTTCTGCCGAGAATTACCACGATGTCACTGAATTTTCATCCTCACCGGTAGCTGCAAAGTTTTACATTCTTTTTTTGGAAATTGTCTATTTTCACATGACTTTATCCACCTTGGATCTGTTTAGAACTTGCTTTTGGCAAATCTGGTAATACTCAGACTCTGGACAGCCCAGTGAATGTCTCAAAGGTCAAAGGTTTCCATGAGTCACGTCACGTGATTATTCCTCCTACATCACTGCTTCTGCTCTGTGAAGCTTGATGAAGCTAGAATATTGGCTAATGGACTTTGCTCTTATACTGTACATCTGATATCCAAGTAAAACACACACACACCCACACACACACACGTCTGTAATTCGATCCCGTTCCTCATATCAGGTGTGATTCCCGTCGACACACTGAAGTGATAAATGAGTCAGCGCCTTGTTTGTCTGCCTGTTTCCGCCCTGAAACATCTCTGTCACCGTCAACAAACGAGGAGAAATGAAACTACACTTGACTGTTTGAAACTGAACTTCTTTTTAAGGGGTGAACATTACAGTGAGCCACTTTTTGTCCTTCAACTATGAATTTATCAGTGCTTCGTCTCACTTCTTTTGTTAGTTTACCAGCAAAGATCACTTTTTGCAGATGGTCACACAACATCATTCTTAAGAAATAAAAGAGAAGCCACTTTTAGTCAGTGTGAAGTTACTTTTCTTCGTTTGTCTTTTCCTCACGTTTCTGCCTTGACATGACAATGGTCTGCTTGTTTTGAGTGTGTGTTATGAGTGTGTGTGTCTTTTGCCTTTGCGGTGCTGCTCATGCCGCTGTAGTGACCTGAGAACTTGCCGATCTCATTAATAATCCGTCTGACTGAACTGAGCACGCTCCATAGAGCTCTCACCCCCTTGCCTTTCTCTTTCCTTTCCCCTTATTGTCTTTTGTTTCTGTCTTCTCCTCTTCTGTTTTCTTTTGTTCCTGTTTCTTCTGGTCTATTTCTTTCCTCTCCATCCCCACCATCCTGTCTTTCTTCTGTCTCTGCCTCTCCTCCTCCTCCTCTTCTCTGTGCATTTCTTGCTGTCTTGCTCTCGTTTTCTGTCTGTCTCTCATTCGCTCTCCCTGTAGACTTCTGCCTCTGATAGAGCGGCAGCCCCTTAACCGATTAACTCTGCAATCCCTTAATAACAATCTCATTCCCTCTATCCCTCCCTCCCTCCCTCTGTTTCTCTCTGAAGCCCTCCCAGTTCATTTGACCACTTTATTTCAACCTCCCATTCATGGGGCTCAGATCACACAAGGGGCTGTAATGACAGCACATTTATTAATTAATTGCATGTGTAATTGCTAAAATTAAGTTTTGGAAACTTGGTAATGATGTGAGGAATTACAGGGATGGAAGGAGGGGACGAGCTTTGAAGACAAACCCCCCTCAAGTTCTTTTGGGGATGGGGGGGGGGGATGGATGGATAGAAAGGGAGAGATAGAAAAAGAAAAGAGGAGAGGGAGGGGTGGGAGAGGAGTAATCCAGGAGGAGAGCCGCACTGTAGGGCTGATCAGAGCTGCGAGTTTTGTCTCTCAGCTAATCTTCTCTTCTGAAGTGGTGTCATGGCCGTCACTCCGCTCTTCCCGTCAGTCCGTTGGTCTGTCCGTCGCGCGGCAGCAAATTCCCCCATTGATTCAGACCGGGCCACTTTAATTAACTTCTTCCCTGAGATAATGGCTAGCTCAGAGGAATCTGCACGTCGCGAAAAAACTCTGAGAAAAACTTTTCCCTACGTCTCAAGGATGGCTAAGACGGCCCCTTCAGCAGCGGCGTAATTTATTTCTTTTTATTGTCAAGACTTTGTCCGAAAAATGAGATTTGAACATGAGTAGTGGATTGTTTATTGTCTGGGGTATTCGGGAGCAGATGTGGGTTCTGGGTCTCTCTGTGCTGAGACGATAGGAACAGATTCCATTATGTGTTGAGTGTGTAATTTCACTGGATGGATGCTCGGATGGGAAAAACGTCCTTGGAGGGATAAATGGTTTATCAGGCACGTGAACTGTCGAGAAGAAGAGCACGAGAGAGATGGAGAAAAAAAGGGAAAGTGGAAGAAAAGAGGTGTCAATAGTGCAGTTCATACTCAGACATATTCATACCAAAGAAAGAGGTAATTTGGCAGAAAACAGAGTCCATATGTCCACGCAACTGGCTTCTTTCATTCAGCTTATTTGGCCACTGATCTTGATTTTTTTTTTTTTGCCTTTTTTTGACAAAGACAGCTTGAAGAGTGACAGGAAATGCAGGGATAGAGAGATGGGGAATGACATGCGCAAAAGAGCCACAGGTCGGATTCAAACCCTGGGCCGTGGCATCAAGGACTGAGCCTTTGTATATGGGGTGGTTGCTCTACCAACTGAGCTAAACAACACCTCTGGCCACACATGTTTTCCTTGTCACTTATTTAATGGCAGTAGGAAGGAAGCGTTAATGGATGGACAAAAAAACACACCAACACCTAAACCACTCATTCACTTGTTGCATGGAGTCAGCTTAAGCTTAGAGGACATGTTCATGCTAACACAGGCCTGTGACAGGCTTGTGTTTCCTCTCTTGTTTTCTCCTTTTCTTGGGATGTAAAAATGTCAAGTGCATGTGTGTGTGTGTGTGTGTGTGTGTGTGTGTGTCACTTCTGTGTAAACACTGAAATAATCTAAAAGGAGTAGCGACTGTGGTCACGGTGTCATAGCCATGAGTGGTAAGTGTCAAATCAGTGCATTGTCACAGAAGCACATTTTTATTGAGAGAAATCACAATCTGATTTATGTTTTCATTCCATTTTTTCATGGACTTGTTATCATCATGCAGGTCCATTGAAACAATGGTTGGTGTAGCAGAAAAAAGTATTTTCCTGGTTAGTTATTGGTGATCTTGTGACAGACATAGAAAGGGAACTTGCATCCGATCCACTGTAATTTTAGTGTTGATCTTATATCTGCTGCCGGTCATCCACAGGGACTATTAGTGTAGAGACAAATGTTGCTGTTTGTGTCTTCATCTGCACACACTTGGGGTTGTGTGTTCAGTGGAGACTTAACTACACTTTGTACCCCTGTGTCTCGATTCATGTAATCAGAATTCATTATCATGCAAATAAAATAGAAAAATTGTTACACTTTCAGACAGTGATTTTTTTTTTACCCCAGAGACTGAGAAATAATATTCTTTTATTTTATGCTCTAGTGTTGTCTGAGTAGGGTGTACCCCACCTCTTGCCCAAAGTCAGCTGGGATAGGCTTCAGCCCTACTGTGACCCCGATGAGGATAAGCGGTTACAGATAATGGATGGATGGTAAAAGGGTGCAAACCGTCAACTGTTCCACACCCTGTTGACCTGTTGATTAAAGTACATTACTTTTTTTTTAAGTACATATATAGTTTAAAGTAGGTTCTCTCAGCTACAGTTAAAAATTAAAAAATCTAAATTAATGCAGCAGAACGTTTTTTATTCCATATATTGTTCTTCCTTGACTATGACCCAGCTCCTACAATACCCACAACGCAACTCAAGTGCAGGCAGTGCTAGTTGTGATTTGGGTGTACTATGCCACTAGTGACTCAAGTGACAAGACAATTCATCAGATTTTGTCTTCATAAACTTTTTTTCTTTTGCAAAAGAATCAGTACTCCCCAAGACCTGTAAACAGACTCCAATGTGTAAAACTGGTGGTACTTGCCTATTCATATTCCTACTCACCTCCCTCACTAAAGGTGTGAGGGAGAAACAAAGTTTGCTGCATAAGGCCTGAAAAAAAATGCAAAAATCCCCATGTAGTCAGTGTTTGGTTTGTCTGTTCTTGGCCAGAGGAGGAGGATCCGCAGCATCTGTAGATATAAAAGGCTCACTCTAACATAACAAAAACACAACAATTCTTATTATATCAGGTATTAAAAACTAATGGAAACATACGTACATGTTTTGAATGTGTGTATATTTTATCCCATTTCTACCATATTCTGTAAACAGAGCACCTTAAATCTGACAAACCGGACCTTTAAGTCATGAACCTAACATCTGTGTTCTTCCTTATTGGAATGAAATGTGTTTCACTCAAGGAGGTTTTTAAAGCTGCTCTCTCAGTAGATCAATCTCTGACTACTGTAATGTGAAAAGTGATCAGTTGTAGAGATGAACCCACAGACAATTCACCCAACATTTCAGTGTCTTTGAAGTGATGATTTTGGTTTTATGGACCATTACTTGACTTTTTTTCATCATCATTGTTTGTTAGAGAAAATGCTACAAACTCTGCCATGCTACCTTCCCAACACCAAACCTGCACACACAGCAAACACACTGCAAATACACCAAACACTGTTCGTGAACAAGTCAACCAGATGAACTTAATCACGTGCTGACAATTCAAAAAAATTAATGAAAGCAGGTTTAACTACTGCTACAGGAATATCATCACACACAGGAGGTTCTTTTTTTTACATTTATGTTATCTATCTGTATTCATCTCAGCAAGTTGTTTCTGGTTTGTTGCCTAAATTATCCAGCAGGCCATGAAGTGACCTTTGAGACAGAGAGGTCTGTCCGAGGTTAATGATAGCCGCTCAGTGTCGTTTTACTAGTGAGAGCAGGTCTGAAAGGTCTGCAAGCCCAAAATGACTGAACATCTCCTCATCTCCTCTACCTGTCTGCTTCCACTGAGAGGCACAAAGAGGGGGCAGCTAATCCATGTTGGTGTAGAGGGAGGAAGGGGGGGAGGTAAACCCAGCCAGCCAGCCAGCCAGCCAGCCAGCCACTCCGATGTGAGGGCTTGTGATAGCGGAGACACTTGATCACATTTATCTGCAGTTTACACCTTCCTGTCTTGATCTCTGAGCTATACAGGGGATCGCCTTTCCTACTCAAAGAAAGAAAGCAAGCAAGCAAGCGAGGATTGGGGGTGGGAGGTGGAGGGGTGGATGGATGGAGGGAGAGAAAAGAGGCCAGGGCCCTCTGTGTGAATGCTGGTTGGGATTGTAAAGTGAGCTGAGCGATGACAGCTAAATGCGCTAATTTTCTACTGGGACTCTGGCTTTGTCTCACAGGGAGGGCTCAGCCACGGAGCTGTGACATCGAGGGTCCGATGAACTTTTTTTTTTTTTTCTTTTTTAAGTTCGGTGACCGAATTTAGGTACAAAATGTTTGCCAAATGCTTGCTGCCTGAATTTGAACAAATTGGATGAACCATATCTAAGCATTCACGTGTTCATTGGTTCATTCAGTTGTTTGAAAATGCTGTATTAGAGATTTATAAATGCAAAACAAGCTAGAAAGATAGAAAGCTGTGAGGAGTGAAACAAAAATCTCAGCAGAGTATCATAAGTTGGAAAAACCTTGACTCCACTGTGTGCTCACACCAAAACCAGGACACATGTGAGTTGATAGAATGGGGGACAACATGGGAGAGGAAAGATGAGTCTCTAGACTGTGTGTGTGTGTGTACGATGTTAAACAGTGATTACAGTCATCTGCATGAGGTTTCATTTTCTTGTGAAGATTTACATCTAACTGTTAACGTGTTTTGATTTCTAGTTTTTGGATTTTTTCATGTGAATCACATGGAAGTTAAATATGATCTGACCACAATCTGTGTACAAAGTACTTGATTTCCACCACAGCTTCATCAGCACGTGCGTTTTTTCACTCATGATTTATTTAGGAAACACAAACTTAGTTTAGAAAATTAATATAGTGAATTAAAACCTTCACAAGAGTGACACAAGTTGTGGTTAATATTGGGAAATGTTTATTGAAATTACTTTGCTCCCATCACCCAAACCCTTTAACTTATCTTTAACATTTATGACATGGCATCAGGTGACAATATTAAGGCAATATTAATAACTAACCCATGCTATATAGATCAACAAGTGCAATCTACAAAAAGCTTAACCTGAAGTGAAGCATCACTTCATGATGAGGCATCGGCAAGCAGGAGCACAGCAGGTAAGGCCAGCAACAGAACACTAAACTATGCTGATATACACTGTGCATATAGACATACACTATAATGCAGAGAGACATTTAAAACACAGTTATCTATCTGCTGACTTCATGCCACAAATACAACAAATATTAATGTGAACCTATGATAATAAATGCAATCAATCTTAAACTTCTAGGTAAGGAAAATGTCTTCAAAAGGACGTTATTTGGGTTTGTTGTTGGGAAACTTTAATGGTTTCTCTTCTGTTTTTTGTAATGTGTTCCCTGACATTTACAGTCATCTAGCATAGTGCCTCCGTGCCAGGAAATATACGGAAGAGAAGAAGAGATCTGACAAACTGAAGTTATGTAAAGAGGAAGTTGGTGGATTTAGAACAAGTTCTAGTATAACAAAATTAAGTGCTTTCTAAAAATACACAAATCGACACGTGTTTTTTTTTTTTTTCTGATCTGATGGATACATTTAGGGAACTGCAACACTTGGTTAAGCCCAGGGAACGATCGCCTCTATAGTCACATGAATGTTGGTAAGAGGGGATGCAAACCCTGGTCTCTGGTGTTAAATTTGGGAGTCAAATATCAGTTTTTATTTTATTTTAAAGCCTAAAAGTTCTTCGGGGTTATATGAGCACCTCTTCTTCACTAAGATTTGTGCAAAATAAAGTAGGAAAAGACGGAAGATGTAAATGTTTCTTAAAGACTTGGACATGCGGTAATTCTCATCACACTATGGTGAGGCGAGTTGGACATTGGAGGCTGGGTGGAGGTACACACACACACACACACACACACACATACACACACACACTCTAGCATGAAAGCCCTACAATGTAAAGGAGCAATAAGCAGTGATAATCCCCCAGGATTCTTCATGGGAACAGTCTCCTGTTGTTTAGTTGTAATTATCCTTTAATATGGACTCTGATGTCGTCTCTGCTTTCTCCCGCACTGTCTCACAGACATACACGCTCACACACATGCATACAGTACTGTACATACAAAGTTTCTCCCTCTCTACAGACACACTCACGCATGTACACACACAGCGTTGCTCTGTGCATCATTACACTCACTGTATTGCCTTACACAGGTAGAAACCTGAAGACTGTGTTAAGCTGTTTAAGACTCTTTTAGCTTCATTAAGACAAACAGAGCTCAGTCAGACAAAGTAGCTTTCACTGAGGCCCACAGTCTGTGGCATTCAGTCATGGATAATTTAACACAGACCAAATGTCAAGTGATTTTCAACTTTTACTTTGATTCTAATCCATTCTTTTCCTCCTCCGATACATTCTACTCTACTCTATTTTGCTCTCCTCTACAGTCGTAATACAAATGTGCTGACTGAGAAATGTTCTCTTGTCTGGCAGCCAACGTCAATCATCTTGCCTGTTTGTGGAAATCACACCTGAGCCAAAAACCGCTCTGCAAGTGGTTTCACATGTCTCTATTACGCCCGAGGAAAGCCTGATTTAACTTCAGAGCCGCGCAGGGAAGCATCAGAAATTAAAAGTGAGGGAAATGATCTGACAGAAATGCTCCTCGTGACGAGACAGAAGTCGGTATTTTCTGTTGGTGCGGTTTCTTTAATGTGGTTTCAGAAGCAGAGCGGAGATGAAAGCCGTTTGGAGTCATCTTTAAAATATGATTTTCATTATCTAAGCATAAAATTTCCTCTGTTGCTCAAGTCAGAATGCAGCCATGCCCTCATGCCATTATTCCATATTGTATATCTCCTTCCTTTTATGCTATTATTCTTTCCTTAGTCTTATTTTCAGCCATGTTTCCTCAGTGATTGGTCAAAATCCCCACCCTGTAGTGCATAATGTGAAACATACTGAACTTCCTGTGGAGGTGTCTTATCATTTTCTGACATTCTCAAAGAACTGTCACATTCACAGACTTTACCTGTCAGATGGAAAACACCTGATCCTGAACTTCAAGAAATAAATTCAATAAACAGATGACCAGATCTATATGCTGCTTACTTAAAGGTCTATCAGCTGCTCCTCTGGCTATTGAAAAAAAGAAAAGCAAAAATATTAAGGAACATTTTCTTCTATAGGATTGCCTCTGATTGAGCTTTGTTGTGACTGCAGTCTGCCACCAGGGGGCACTGCAACTTCATGGCCTTAGCTTTGAGCGAGAGAGGAACGCCTCTGGAGAGAGTGTGGTGAGAGTTTATGACAAAGAGAGAAAGTGTGACAGAAAAGGGGACATGGGAAAAGTAGTTAGGAGGACAGAAATGTTGGGGAAGTGATATATGTGGAATGGACAGTGAAAGACAAAAGGAGGGAGGGGGAGCAGTGAGACAGAGTGAGTCTGGTGAGTTTATAGAAGAGTTTGAGGGCAGAGACAACACTTTCTCCAGTCATAGCTTCATGGTGGGACACTTTTCTGTTGTTGTCTGTCTAACTCTCTTGAAGTTCCGTGGCCTCAAATCAAGTCTGACACATCATGCCGTTATGAAATGTATTTTTCCACACAGAAAAAAAGGTTTAGGTGGAGAAAGATGTCTCAGATTGTGAAAAAAAATCTAGTATTCTGTACATTCAGTATGAACTATGTCTTCTACGTATGGACTCGATAAACAACTATTTGTCACAAAGTGGACTTGACCTGTAAATCGCTCTCTCTGCCCTGACTTGCCAGACTTTCATTTATGACATCTCATTTTGAGGGAGAAACTACTCACAGCAGCAGCCATGACACACAATGGGTGAAACGGCACAATAACCTGAAAAGGCTAGAATAAGTTCAAACTGGTGACAGTATAGAAGGTCAAGGGTCAGAGCCACTGAGCAAATGCCAATACTTTACTGTAGGACAAGAATTATTGACTAAACAGTCAACAGAAATGTAAATAAGTGATATAAGTTAGAAGTAGCTTTTTACAGTAAAAGGGAAAGGACAGGACAAGGCTGCTCGAATGTGCGTCAAGATGCCGGTACTTGCCTACCGTACTGCCAATGGCTCTACGTCCAAAACATATCAACCCTGCCTACACCCTGCTACTGTCAGTCGACTCACTACTTCCTCACGGCAAGCAATGCTCAACAAAACCACAACTATTTGCTGTCCTGTCTCCACAACGAATGGAATGAGCTCCCCATTGACATCAGGACAGCAGGAACTCCACATATGGTTATAAATAATTAAAAAAGAAACATGTTTTCTGTCTCTTATTCTTTTTTTGCTCTAAATGTAGTGAAGTTCCATGTACTTGTGTGATTCTTGCAATTGTTGGGTTGTATCCACATGGCTGAATGCACTTATTGTTTGTCACTTTGGATAACAGGAAGAGAGTTCAAGTAGGGACTGAAGTCAGAGTCTGACTGCACTGTTCCCTAATGAATGAATATGAGAGAGTGATGACCACATTAGTGATCAAGTCCAAGACTATTGGAAAGAGAGTATTCTTTTTGATCCTAACTTTGCATTCTGATCACATGCAAATCTGTTAAGTAGACTGATCAGGCCCATAATTAAAGGAGCCTTCCTCCGATTTTACACTAAAAAGTTCAGATTACTTGATGTGTGTTACTCAGTCCGTGAGTTGTATAACATTATCTCAGCATATATACTATATGTGGTTCAAAATTTAAAACAGAAAGCTTGTATTACAAACAAAGTGTTGGGTTAAAAAAAAAGGCTTGATTAAAGACGCTATCAAGTTGCATCATGGGGAATGTAGGATCCAGAGTTTTTGGAAGTTGACCCATACTTAAAGGCTAAAACTCAAGATATCATGAGATAATTGACCATTCTTCTAAAAATCTGTCTCTTGCGAGTCTACCAGCTTTATAGAAGTGTAAAACTAAATCACTGTAGTTACGCTTTAAGTTACGTAATCTAAATAAAGAAAGCTGAAAGATGCCATAACCTGAACTATGCAACATCAAGAAAACAGCTGTTTTTCTTTAAAACTCAGTTATTTTTCACAACATTGCGGCACGGACGACGGGAAAAAAGGACTTTAAGGGAAGACTAAGAGGAGGAAGGAAAGAAGAAAGAGACACAAAGACGAACAGAGACAGAGTGAGAGAGCGAGTCAAAAGCCTGGAAGTGTTTCCTGAGCTCTGAGTGAGTGTGTGTGTGTGTGTGTGTGTGTGTCCAGGGGTCCTAGAAGTGGGAAAAAAACATCTGTGACCGCAGTGATGTCATTGAGAAGGATGGCAAGAGAGGAGCAATTAACCATCACACACACACACACCCTACACACACACACACACACACACACAAGAGCATGGTGTGGGACAAAACAGAGCTGTAAAAACAGGGCCAGCTTGCGGCCAGTCAGGCCGTTACCCATAATGCCTTGGGTCTGGATGGTTGTCACTAGGTTCCGGTCGGCGTGGCAACAAAGCTTATTAATCTGCTGATGGAGGGCCAGCTGCAGAGGTAGCAGACACACACACACACACACACACACACAAGACACGCACACACACACCCATTTGTGCACAAACGGACACACACACACACACACAAAATAAGCACAAGTAAGTGTTTGTTGCGATTCAGTTTTAGTGCTGTACACTCACACACCTCCACCTCCTCCGATACACACACACACACACACACACACACACACACACACACACACACACACATTCTTGCGCTCTTGCTCACCTCTGCATCACTGTTGGTTTTGAGTCAAACCTCTGAAGGTCAACACTCAGTGTGACACTTAATCATTTCTCTACACACACTATCACAACATGCATCACTCACAGACCTTTCCTTTTTTTACTGCTCAACATTTCTGATTGGTTTTACAAATACACAGAGAAAGAGAGTGAGCCTGACAGTGTGTGCGTGTGTGTCTATTTTTGTGTGTGTGTTTTTTAGTTTTTCTCCAACTTTAATGCTGTTCCCCCAGCATATCCTTGCTGGTTGCCTAGAGACAGGGATTTGAGCGAGGCCCCTTGGTTCATTCCCACACAGTCCTCTGGTCTGTATGTGTGTGTGTGTGTGTGTGTGTGTGTGTGTGTGAGTAACTGTGTGTGTGTGCGCACGTATGTTGAAAGGATATTTCTCTCCTTTGCCTTTTGATTCATTCTCAGTGTGAAGCAGCTCCCTGTGGAGACAGTATGGGTGGGCAGAGAGGAGGAGAGGTGGAGGAGGTGAAGATGAAGAAGAGGAGGAGAAGGGAAAAGAGGAGAGGAGGAAAGAAGTGACAAGAAAGCAGGAGGCTAACTAACTAAGGCAGGATGGAAAGAGTGAAAGAAGGGAAGGAGGAAAAAAGAGAGGAGCTGGGCAGTATGTCGTACGAAGGGATGAAAAGGAGGAGGGAAGGAGAGCTGCTGGTCACACATCAAGGCCTGGAAACAAAGAAGCCAAGAACTCTCCCTCCTCTCCTTCCTCCATCCCTCCATCCCTTCATCCCTCCATCCCTACAAACACAAGTTTCTCTTCTCACAGGAAGAGAGTGAGTCCAATGCTTCAACCGCGTGACAGAGGGAGAGAGAGAAAGGGAGAGAGAGAGAGAAGGAGGGGTGGAAGGGCTAGTTTGGTTTGTTTCTAGCTTGTCTTCACATTAAGGTGTGAATACATGATTCACAACTCATCTGATGTTCAGTTTCGACTGCTTTTTGAGTACAAGCTTTGATCCATGCAGGGTTCAAATCAGTCAACATCACACTGTTAACATTTAAGTTTGTAATACAACCTGTGATTTATGGTGTCATTTTGTTTGCACTTACATGTTCCTAAACGTTGATACAGTGGAGGAAGACAACACCATGGAGGAACAATGGAGTAACATTTGTGCATTTTAGAGGGAAGCAGAAATGAATTGTTGCATACAGCACTGAGAAACAGTACTCAAGTCTCTATAAATATCAATCAATAGCAATGATAACCTGAGGAACATTTTGGTATGATGGATTTCTCAGCACACAAACAAACAAATGAGAATATGCCCAAAACTTAATTTAACAAAAATCCAAAAAGTGGGCAGAAAAAAATGGCTTCCCCCATTTGCTTCCCTTTCAAAATAAAAGTACAGTAAGCTTTGTTATAATATGTGTGTTTACTGTCACACTGCAAGAAGAAATAATACTAGTTTATATAAATCAGATTCCAAAAAAGTTGGGATGCTGTGTAAAAATGTAAGTAAAAAGCATCAAAATGAGTGTATATTTACAAGAAATATATAACATATAATATAATAATATATGTCAAAAAGGATATGCAAATCAATACATTGTGGTTTAATTTATGTTTTAGAGTGTAACAACTTTTTGGAAGTTGCATCTTTCAGTTCGCTTTGATGTGGTTGTATTTCTGATTTTACTGATAATTGTAACACTACTGTTTAAATTTGCTCTAATTACTTCATCAGCGGTTTAATGAAAACAAAAGACTGTCAAAAGTCTGAGGACATCAGAACATTACACTCATGTGATACATGTGAAACATCTCGTTCCTACTTCCAGTCATCTGTGATGACTTTCCACCTGATTTTGCAGCCTGACTGTTTCAACCCAATCAGCCACAAGAACATCAGTGAAGTCAGACTCACTGATGTTGGCCGATAAGGTCTGGCTCACAAACATGTTTACTCCAACAGTCAGTGGTGTTGGATGGGGTTGATGTCAGAGCTCTGCGCAGGCCGGTAAAGATCAACCCAGCCACACCTTTACAGACCTGACTTTGTGCATGAAGGGACAAGTCGAAACAGGAAATAGCAAAACACAATCTGCTGCCACAAAGTTGATCCCAGTTCTGGTGACATTATTTATTAATCGGATGTACTGAAATACAATCACTGTTATATATTTAGTGTTCTCTCGGAAAAACACGTCTTGCGGTGATAATACTGATTTTCCCGATAATAAGAAACACGGCAAATTGCTACTTCAGTGCCACTAATAACAGTTATTACCAATCAAAAAGTAAGTTGGTATCTTTGTTGTATCATCACCTCTTGGAGAATTATCCAAAAATGGCACCCTACCTCTGTCACTCTGACTTATTTTCAACAGAGTTAGTCATCATCTTCCCACTACTGTGTCTTCAGTGACAAAATGACAGTTTAATTCACTTCCCACTTCTCGGATTCTCACTACTTTGAATTTACAACACGGTATATGAACTTTACACGCCAGTGCTGCTCGAGAGGAAGTCACAGGAGAGAACTTCATACATTTTTAAAGGTGAGAAAGTAACTTATTCCACTATAAATTAATATAGCACTAAGCCTTAATAATTTGCAAACAACCCTGTTTGTTTGTGTTCCTTCAGTTTGTCAACTTTTGTCAAAGTTGCACCCCTGCTGCCACCTCTACCTCCCCATCTTTCCTCCTTTCCCCTCCAGTCCCACCTCCTCTCTCCTCCTTCCTCACCTCCTCCTCATCATCACTCCCCCTTCCACATAGCGTCTCCTGATCCCAATCAACCCCCCCACGCACCGCCAACACCTCACCTCCTCCCTCCCCTTTGCATTTCTCCCTGCTGATGTCAGACTTTAAATGAACCACTGTGAGTGTGAGTGTGTGTGTGTGTGTGTGTGTGTGTGTGTGCACATGTTGATGTGTGCTAAAGGGTCAGGCTTGGTTGCCAGGACGATAGGCCCTCCAACAGCTTTCTGCTCCGACGCTTTGAGCCCCGAGCCCTCCTCAAAGCATCATGGGAAAACAATTAAAACCTCCTCCAAATCTCTCTTGCTCTCCTTCTCCTTCTTTCTCTCTTTGTCCTTCTATCTCTCTTCCGCTCTTCATCTCTCCATCCCACCCTCTCCATCTCTCTCTCTCTCTCTTTCAGACAATCTTCACTCATGCTTGAGTTTCTGCCTGAATTGGAAACAACTTTTTTAAACAAGAATTTTTCTTCTATTTTCCACCTGAGATGTCTCTTATAGGGGGGACAGCAGGGGGGCTTTATTCTAAACACTATAGTCTGGAGTCTGTGCGTGAGTGTGTGCTTGTCTGGATATTTTCTTTGTCTAATATTCGGTGTGAAGTGAAACAACCCCCTACTCGGTTATTTGATGATGCTTTAATGATTTTGCAAGTTCACTAATGTTCACTAATAAAAACTAAACGTTTAACTAACTGCTGTTCATTTTTAGTAAGACTCCACTTAAGTGGTTAAACTTAGCTGAAATCTATAAGTTGGTCACAGAATGAACAGCACTGGATACTGCGTTCGAAGATGGTGCCCAAATTATTCCAGTGAATGATCTTCTACTACACTGAAAAAGTTTTCCAGTCTTCCAAAGGTTTGGGCCAAAATTACATTATAATCACAGTCACATCCTTCTTAACCACCTGACTTCCCTTACTTCCTCTCAATACTACAATTTGTAACTTTTTGACTTTTCTGTTGGACCTAATTGTTCATATTGTGGAAGGATATCTGGGCCCAAGCAGTGACCATAATAACAAAATCACTACATAGCCCAGCACTCTTCCAGGCAGCTTATACATATTGTGGTTCAAGGAAAAGTAAAAACACACCATTATTGTTGTATTAAATCACGAGGATTCATTGCAAACTGTACGACCAAACCAAGGATGTTGCAATTATTTGGTTATGTGAGTTTTCAATTTACCACGTTTGTGAAGGTTCGACCACTATTGGTTCAACCAATTTAAATATGATTTGTCTTTGACCTTCTCTACACAATCTGGGATAAACTACAGACCCTGAACAGGAATAAGTTGAAGTGATTTTTATAAAGAATTCCAGGCAGGTAATTGGAAAAGTCTGACTAAATGTTCTCATCATCTTTGCCTTTGCAGCACTTACTCACTATCTTCAATGATAGAATACAAGTTGTGTGTTATAATACTGCTTTATAATAATCACCATAGTGGTTGCGTTCAGTGCAAAGGTTGAAAAGAGGTCAGCTTACTTTTTTCAGATTGCTGTTCACAGGGGCTCATGGCTCCGTTGTCTTATGAAAGCATCAAGTTTGCACTCTGCATGATGCTGCCAACAGTAGCCCAAGACTGTAGGTCACATGAATCAAAAATAAAACAATGAAACTCAACCTGGCCACTCATTGTTTGCCACTGTAGTGTCAGTTATACACAAATAAGATATATGTTAATTTATTTCAGGCCTGTCCAGTGAAATTAATTAGATGTTCATAAAGAGTCAAAGTGAAATTGAAAGCAAGAGCGAGCGAGAGCAGTGTCCTTTGTGTGTGTCTGTGTGTTTTCAACACACTCGGAAATGCTGAATGCTAAAGTACCTCCTCACCCCCCCCCAGCCCCCTCCATTCATTTTCCTTTTGGCTGACAACAGTTCTGCAAAGCTGCATGTAAACAAAGATGACTTGTCAATGAGAGAACACAGTGTAAAAGCCGTGAAAACTGTCTAAATCACAGATAAAGACAGTGAAAATGTTGAAAAGAACGATCCAAAGACTGCCTGTATGTTTGTTTCAGGAGTTTCAAGAGTTTTCTCCAGCACCATACATGTACCATGAGAAGGTTTTTAACAGGCTAGAAAAGGACCCACTCTGTCTGTAGATATCAGCGAAATGAACTTAAGAATTCTTATTTCTAATGAAAACATACTAATGAATATTATTGTATTTCTGCCATATTCTGTAAATAGATCCCCCTAAATATGCAGGATAATTCTGCCCTATAGCAACACCATTAAATTTCTTCTTAAAGTGCTTCCAATCATCTGGCTGAACTGTTTTTACTTTTTTACACCATGTCTGATCTTCTGACTGCTCATGTTTCTTCACCCATCAGACCTTATTATAGCAGCGTTATCATTCTTGTAGTTCTCAGTTGCCACAGTTCAAAAGAGAAGCAGGGAACATGAGGGACTGAACCTCAATGCAGACAACTAAAGGCAGAGCTTGTGCAGTTCAAATGATTTAATTAAACAAGATTCAATAAACAAAGCTGTCTGCCAGGGAACCGGCGAGAAACAAAAGTCCATGTGGCAAGCAAGGTTCAGGAAAGCAAGGCAAAAATCCAAACAACACCAGAACAAAGCACTATCTGAACGCTGGAACATAGATGAACGAAGATGGACTGGCCCTGAGACAAGGGAACACAAAGACTAAATATAGTGAGGCAGAATGACGAGACACAGGTGAAAACTAATTATGGCAAAGCAGAAAAATGGATGGAAACACAAAAGGCAGGAAGTAAATTCACGGACATGAGGTGAGGGGAGAAATACAAAATCAAACAGGAAACACTAAACATGAAACCCAAAGCCATAACACTTAACTGACTTCTGAACTGAAATTCTGAAAATGAATATATGGGAACCAAATCAGGTCAAAACTGGCATCAGTTATTTCTCCAGAATCATTTTGTAGGTGTCATCACGTCTTCCACTTACAGTAGAGTGAGGTCCTGACCCAGTCTTAGGAGTTTTATACTGGTGAGGATCACTGTACTGTACCTTGCAGTCCTCTGTGATACTAACTCTTCTAGATCTGACAGGGTCTTTGTGTACTTTTCTGCATTGTCATTTTCATAAATGCCACCACTAACACATCATCTGCTTCCCAGCTTATTATCTCCACATGTACTTTACAAATTCAATTAGGCCCTTCTTTCCATCTTGTTACATTTCCTCAACAGCTGAAATAATTTTTGGAGCTGCAGTAATTTACTACACAACATTAACATTTTCTGTCGTGAGCCGTCACGTCTTCGTCTCTCTGACAAACTTACTGAAGTCATAGATAATTCATTTGATTCTAAATTACAGCTTTCCATCGTGCCGCGCGCCCCTCTTGCAGGGGTTTGTTGTGACAAGCGGGCGCGCCGCTCGTCTCCAACCGTGATTTCTGTCGGCCCTGATGACAAAGATATCATGCAGCGCGTCTTTAAACATGACGCTGACATGTAGCACTTATCCACTCACTCAGAGAGAACACGACAGCATTGCTCCTCGTGACACCTCCCTCATTTCCCATGATGCACATGTAAGGGGTCGCCTCCGCATGACGATTAGTAATAATAAGAGTTCTTGAAAAATTTGGGATGTACTTTATTTTTGTGGGGGTTTTTATTCCAAGAGGGGAATGGGGTGGGGAGCTGGAAGGGGACAAAAGCTGCCAAAGAGCCATTGTGTCTCAATAAAATGAGACATTTCTTCTATTGTGTGTGAATGAGTCACTTATGATGGCAGTAACGTTGTATAAAGGAAGACGTTTATTTAATTCTGATTCCGGTCCAAATTTGCATTTGAAACAATGAAAAAGCTTCATTTGATGTGTTTGTCTTGGGGGACTGGAAGCTGAGGGCAGAGGAGAGGAGGGGACTAGAAAGGGGAAGAAAAGAGAGGAAAGGGAAAGAAAGGAGAGCAACGAACGAAGAGGATACGGTGGGAGAAAAGAGAGTAGGAGAGAAAAAGAGGCAAAAGAGAAAAAGAAGAGATGAAGATGAACAGGGAAGTAGAGGGGACGGTGAGTGGATAGATGGGGTCAAAGGAACACAGATGAAAGCAAGAGTTGATATAAATAAATAAATTTACTGCTGCTGTGCTGCTTTTTTTTTTTTTTACATGAAAATTGAAAGTTTCATCTTATCTTACACATCGTGTTGGGACACACAATCATCTATTGAGCTAATATTTATGGAAAGGACTTTTTTTTTTGCCAACCTAGCTGCTAAAAAGATTCTTTATTTTCGTTGTGTCACATGAAAAAGAAAGAGTTTGCAGTTGTTTCTATGAATACCATAAAGACTGTGTGAGACTGTAAGGATGTCAAGAGCTGGTGTGTGGGTTGGAAATGAGCGTAGATTTCCTGCCACACCTCGTGAATGTCTTGCTTCTGTTTCTGAGTCGATCGACATATCTCTAAAGTCAGTTTCTTTCACAGGTCAGTGATCTTTACTGTTTACAACCAAACTTTGAACACTTCAGATGGCCTTCTGGAAGATCACTCCATTGAGAAGAAGGTTATTTTACCCTTTGATCGTTAATTTTTTCCATGCACTCATTGTTTGAGTCACTTGAGATGACATTTGAAGTGTTCTTCAGGTCTGTACTTCTGGACTGAGTTTACACCTCTCTGACAAGGTCATATTTGATTTCATCATTCAGCAAATCTTCTTTAAACTTTTTGTTGTGATGTATCAGTAACCTCCACAGGCCTTGTTCCGTGTCAGCAGAGTGACATTTGACATATTGATGATTGTGTATGGTGTCAAGTTTTCCTTTTCTTAGAGTTGGATATGATGTAGTTGGCAGTTGAGGGAGAAATATAAGATAATTTTTAGATAACAAGTCTATCCAGGTTCAAGAGTTACTTACTAAGATTTCCCTCCAGTAACAGCACTGCCAAGACTTTAAATCAGCTGCATAGCAGCAGGTGCAGCCATCACAATCATGGAAATGTATGCAAACTTAACTTCTACTTGAACACATTTTGAAAGCCACATGTAAAAATCCCTTCAGTTTGTACATGCTTCATTTCCTTATTGCCTAAGTCAAATGGGGATCACCTGAAGTTCAAGGTTTTATCTGGGACAAGTTTATTTGATACACATGCAGTGGAGTGTTTTATAGAGTGATTAAATTCATAAAATAATAATGTACAAATGAAATCCTAGTTTCTCATCAGGCTGACATTCTACTGTTGTATCATTATTTTTCATGTTTAGTCCAACAAGTCACTTCAGAATTGATGTTTTATCATTTGAATATGCATCTCATGCCAAAAAAAGCTAAAAGGCAGCTCAACAAATAATGGTTAAACTGTGAATGGGAACTATGTTAAGTATGTGATATGAACTAATATGCAACAAACCGTTGGCAGCCACAGCATGTGGAACAGGAAGAACCAACATGGATTAAATCTACAACCTTTATACCAACTGCATAGTGATACAAATAGTACACAATGTTCTATGATCTAAATGTGTTAGTCTTAAAATATTATCTAAAATTTTAGCACGGCGTCTTGAGAAAGTTCTGCCCTCCATTATTAACGCTGATCAGACAGGGTTCATCACTGGCAGGAACTTCTGTAACAATATGAGAAAGTTGTTAAATGTAATACAGTTGTCGCATCGGCAGAAGTTGTCCAGTATGGTGATAAGCCTTGACGCTGAAAAAGCCTTGGACAGGGTGCCTTTGGGCTTGGAGATGCTTTCAGCAGCTGGGTTAGGTTGTTGTATGACAAACCGCTGGCTGCTGTTCGGATCAATGGCCAGCTGTCATCCTACTTTCCTTTGGGCAGGGGAACCAGGCAGGGATGCCTTTTATCCCCATTGTTGTTTGCTATGGTGATCGAGCCCCTTGCAGAAGCTATAAGAAATAGCCCAGATGTCCCTGGAATCTCAGTTGGTGAGAAAGATCATAAAATAGCCTTATATGCGGATGATATATTGTTTTTTATAACTAACCCAACAAAATCTATACCAGCTGTTTTGTAGATAATAAATCAATTTAATAAATTCTCAGGGTATAAAATAAATTTTTCTAAGTCTGAAGTCATGCCGCTAGGCAACTCATCCCAGTTCATCTCTTGTCCATTTAAATGGTCACCTGCAGGCTTTACTTATCTTGGGATTTCCATCACCCCATCATTAGAAGCAATGTACAAGGCCAACCTTGAACCTCTGTTAAAGCATGTATGTAATGACCTGGACAGATGGACATCTCTTCCACTGTCAATGATGGGAAGAATTGCTTTACTTAAAATGAATATTCTTCCTAGACTTCTTTATCACTTTCAAATGGTCCCTATTTTATTTAATAATAAAACAATTAGAAGGGTAAACGGCTGGATCAGTTCATTTATATGGAACAGAAAGAAACCTCCACTAAAAATGGCCAAGTTGCAAATGTCTGTAGATCAGGGAGGCTTAGCTGTCCTGAATATTAGGCTCTATCAGTTGGCTGCACAACTTTGATGCATAGCCGACTGGATTAATAATGATCCAGAATCGGTGTGGCTAGATCTGGAATCGGTGAATGCGGGCAATGACCGCTCAAGTCTTTTATTTGCCTTAGACTCAAAGAAAACTAAGAATGCTGGGGGCAATAACATCTTGATTACAACAAGTCTGCAAGCTTGGCAAGCAATAAGGAAGTTGGAGGGTTGTTCTAAAATATTGCCCTTGCTAGCTCTGATATACGGGAACATAGATTTTGCCCCAGCCCACTCAGACATGGGATTTAAGTTGTGGGAGGAGAGGGGGATTTTAACGCTGGGACATATGTTTGATAAAGGAGTGATGCTTACATTTGAACAAATCCGACAGAAATATGGTTCCCAGTAACCACTTCTTCAGGTATCTGCAAATCCGCAGCTTCATCCAGAATCAAAGCAGACATGACTTTGACTGCCGGACTTCGAAGATGGAACGTTTACTTCTTGATAGAGGCAAGAAAGCAGTTTTTGGTTGGGGTTATGCTGAGCTCAACTCTGCCAGTAATATGAACTTAGAATATCTTCAATGCAAATGGAATACAGATTTCAATCTTACAATAGATGAATCTACATGGCTACATGGAGCTCTCCATATGTAACAGAACCAGAGAGACCCAGTTTAGAATATTACATCGCTTGCAGATCACACCACAGCTCAGGCACAGAATGAACCCAAGCTTGTCTGAAATGTGTTCCAAATGTCATGTGGAAGTTGGAAGCTATAGGCTGGCTATAGACTGTATATGGACATGTATCCATGTTGAGGAGTACTGGGGTTAAATGGTCAGCAAACTTAATTTGATTTTTAATGTCCAGCTTGATGCTGACCCTCAGGTCCTGCTTCTTGGCTTGTCTGGTTGTCATATTAAAGGGTCTCATCAAAGAAGGCTGCTCAATATTCTCACATTTGCTGCTCGGAAAAATATTTTGCTTAGATGGATTGATAATGTTCCACCTACAATTAGGGGCTGGCACAAAGTGATATTTGACTTACTACCAATGGAATACCTAACATACAGATTCAAATGTAAGATGGATGATTTTTGTAGGATCTGGACCCCTTTCTTTAAATATACAGGCAAAAGACTCACGACCATTGTATTAAAAGGGATGATAGATGGCAATGAAGGAAATGGCTAACTGAGTATAAGGTCAGGCATTAATTTACTTTAAATTATTTTTTAAATTAATTTTCATTTAAATACCCCAGCATTTTCTCTCTAAATTGACATTGTTAGTTTCTTTATTACTTTTCTTTCTTTACAGATATGTATTTGCTACATCGCTGTCACTTAATGTAATGGGGCTGAGCATCCCCTTATGTATATGTGTGATTGTGTATATATATGTGTGTGTACATATACTTGCCTCCCACATCCTCCCAGTGATGCTCTCACAGCTTATTAATATAGGGAGAAGATTTTTTCGAGTGTATTGTACTGTCTATATCACACAAGTAGTCAGAGATTTGTTTTTGTGGCCATGCTGTTTTGTTGTTTGTTATCTGTGTTCATGTCAGAAAACGTAATAAAAATATTTAAAAAAAAATAAAAAATGTGTTAGTCTTTGTTAGATTAGTTAGTTTAGTTACAAGAAATTAAATTGGAGCTCATATAAAAATCATATGTTACCATTAAACGGGATATTTTTTATATCTCAAAGACATTCCAGATATGATGGCAGCGTGCAAAACTGCAGCCAACGACAATAAAATCTTTCTGTAAGTGCACTCTCCTGGCTCTGCTGCTTGGTAATGGACTCTTTTCATGGCAGACATGTTGACTTGTCAAAGCACAGAAAGCACAGGTGTAATTAATAACATTAATGATGCTCACTCGCTGACATGAATTGTACTGGGACACTTAATGGAATGGAGCCACCATTAATGTTATTATTTACACCTATGGTTTCTGCCTTGACACATCAAAATGTCTGCTGTGAAAAGGGTCTTTAAGTCCAGTCCTCGCAATATTTTACATTTTCAAATCCATCCTCCCACCCATCCATCCATCCATCCATCCATCCATCCATCCATCCATCCATCCACCAAGTTCGCTGGGTGCTGCAGACTGGTACAACCTGGCAAATAAAATACTATTTATTCTATGAAGCGATGTGCATCCATAATGCCCAGCATGCCCAGGTAATTAATGTTTTAGATTTAATATTTTATCAATAATCAATGCCAATCTATTGCTTTCTATCTAGTGTTAGAGTTATAACTAAACCCTGAGAGACTAGATAATCACTGTCTTGTTTTAAAATGATGTAGGAATTCCATCACCTGCAGATATCCTTAGGACTGCTCCCTCAGAGGTTGCAGCTGAGTTGAATTTTGTGCACATACATATGAACATATGTTCACGTGTGACAAGGTTACCTTTTCTTCTGGCATTTACCAAACATAATAAATAATGGTATTCCCCTCTCATTTTTGTCACAGGCACAAAATCACAGACCAATGCTGTGTCTCACTTCCCGTACTTCCATTCTCACACTTGCTACATTGAGCTTCCTCTGTCTGTGAATACTGTGAATACCCGTGGATGGTGCGTGGAACGCTGGACAATTCTCAACCTTATTGGTCGCCATTTGGCTATGTAAAGGAAGGGGAGGGACCACTGGCAGTGGAGCCAAGCTGCTGAAGCTGAAGGGGTTGTTGATTGATTGCTGTGAAAATCGCATCTTACTAATGAATGTATGTTTTATAGTCATATTTGGATAGTCAAATGTTGGTGCTAATGCTCTGCATGGTTGCCATTCAGCAAAGAAGAAGAGGAAGAAGCAGTAAAACAGTAAAACAAAAGTATCTGAATTGAGACACAGCTCAAGATTAGCACTGCAAGCTAACAATAGCACAACAACTGTTATTAGCTGAAATTAAACTTGGAGAGAAGTTTACCTGATAACTACAATTCACTCCTTTTTTGTCTCTTTTCATAATCAGAGGGACAGTTCTGCTTTATCCTCTCACTTGACTTTGACCTGAGGTGGTCCTGACCCAAGACAGCCTCAGCCCAACATAACCCCTGAATGTTATGAGGGTGTACAATAGTGATTTATCTTACATTGTAGAGGAGAGCATTTCTGAGTGGAAAATACACACATTTTCTTATACTTTCACTCTACTGATGTTCTTTACTGCAACATTTTCTACAAATTGGAGGACACGAAAAGAAGACGGACAGAAAGAAAGAGTCAGACACACAAGGATGAGGACTGAAAAACAGACTTGAGACTGAGAGACCTTGGAGGAATTCTGGTTGACCTTCGCCTTGTGCGAATTAGTCTGGAGACCAGCCGGCTGGTGTAGCCTGAGGCCGCACACACTACCACACACACACACATACACTCAGATAGAGAGAGAGAGAGAGAGAGAGAGAGAGATGTCAAAGAACCCAGTGTGTCTCAGAGACCAAAGGACACATTACATGTTTGCTGCATTCCCCAAAAGTGATTTGTGTGTATGTGTGTGTGTGAGACCTCTTGGCCAGACTTGAGTGCTTCTGTCAGCTTTAACTGTCTCCAAAAGCACACGACTGTTTCATTAAAGAAAGACAGAGAGATAGACACACACATCTACCCCTCTTCTCTCTCTCCCTGGCTTTCAATGTTGTCTTTATCTCGCTCTCCCCTCTCTTTCTGTCGCTATATCTCTCTTTCTCCTCCTAACTGCTGTTTTGACAGCCATCATGGGCGTGGCTAAACGGGCCTGCAGAAGAAATTTGTCTGTCGGTCAGTCTGTCTGTCTGTTTGTCAAATTTTCGGCTGATAAATTGTCGGGGAGAGGGTGCGATGACGCCTTGGACTCACCCAAATTCTCCTTTCAGCGTCTCTCTCTCTCTCTCTCTCTCTTCCTCTCTCTGCTCACCTACTTTTCAATCTCTCCGACATGCATTAAAAGCAACTGAAGGGAAGAGCCACAATTTGAAAGATAAGAATTTTCATTTGAATATGAATACTAGAGGGTTTCATTTATGTGTGTGTGTGTGCGTGTCTGGTGTGCAGCAGGTATATTTTGGTTTGCTGGGAATGGTTTTTACCTGACTTCAGCTTTTGTATCAGTTGGACATCTTCAGCCTATCAGGACAAGTCTGGATGTTGTTGTCAGGTGAAGTGTTTATTCCAGCACCGTGCCCATAATCTTTGTCTGCCAGGATGTCAAGGCGATGGAAAGACGTGGCCATGAAACATGACTCCAAATGAATGCTAATGTTGCTCTGTATCCGCAGGATGTGTAAATAGACATCTGTTTGCTACTTTACAAGGTGAAAATATGTCAGTGTGTTGTGTTTACAGTTTGTTTTGCTGATCCCCAAGTGGCCAGAAAAATATCTATTAATTTTGCTGTAAACTGACCTCAACCCTGTAACAGATTCTGGCCTGCAGTTATTTTTTCCATTTTCCTATGAGGGATAAAGCATAAAACTGGTAACTGTTATCTACAGTTAAATTGGGTGGTAAAGCTCAACAAGTTCAGCGGTCATTCATTTCTGCTTAGATCGCCCTCTGTGTGAACCACAGATCACTCGAAAAAGAAAAAAAAACACATGGAAAGTTCCTTTTAGCAAACTTTGAAGGAAAAGTAATCAAACTCCTCTTTAACATATTTCTAATAATTAATTCCTATCTTGAGAAAATGTACACCTTTGGCCCACTTTTTACTGCATCAAGTGCCAAAATATACTGATGTTTCTACTGACATCATTCACTGAAATTCAGATCCATGAATCTTTTTGATTTTCAAAATCGCTTAGGTGGGTCATCTTTCACACGTTTCCACCGTCAACGACATGCTTTTGAAAGCATAAAAACTTGAGATATGGAAATTATGTCCACCTATGCAACAGAAACTAGCAATGAAATATAATTCTCTTCTCCTCAGCACCACATCTGTATCCTCCCACCTTCCCCTCCGTTCATCAGCCCTCTCCATTAAAGCTAAAGGTGTTGGGCTTCTGTCTATATTCTCCACATTGAGATGTGTCTCTGCTGATTAATTGCTGTCTGATCGCTGCTGTTGCTGCTCCCTGCTAATTTCTCTCTCCCTGGGTTTTTACAGCCTGCGGCGGCCTGGGTGTGAGGGTTTCTAGCAGTAATTGTGCGGTATTTGTTGCTAATAGGATAATAATTGGAGCAGGTGCAGATAGCTGGGTGGTTATTGGGCCTGGTGAGGGAAGATGGAGTTTGGCACCATGCCAGGGACGCCCGCTGTGCGGCACGACGACGCAGACACGTAAAAACACACTTTAAAAACCAGAGTGCCACAGAGGGAGGGCAATTATTATCCTCTGCTTTTTTTTTTATCTTTCCCATCCAGCTCTATTTGTCTCGCTGGAAACCTTGTACTTCTTTTCACGATTTTGTGTTTTTATTCTTTTGCCTGTTACTTTACCTTTCTCTATATGTCTGCTGTTTCCTCTCTTCCATCTGTTTATAGTTTTTCTGATATGACCTTTGACACTTGTTTTTTTCCTCTTTCTTTCTCATTTTTACAGTTAAAAACTCCATCTCCTGATGCAAGTTTTTTTTTCTGTGGATAAGAATGGGAGTCAGAAACATGATCTGAAAATAATTTACAAGACTTCATTTGGAAGCATTCTGAAATAGTCTTCATGACAAGCAAATATTTCATTGATTTAATTTGGAAAGTATTGTTTTGTTAGATTTGAACACTGTTGTCATAGAGACATAGAGACCACATGATAATAACTATATAGAAGATAAGAAACTCCAACTATAGAGGAAGGCCATGCGCTGTAGTTGAGGCAAAAAGTAAGTCTGACCTTGTGTTGAGATATTTTGCCAAGCTTCTGTTTCCAAGGTAAAGAATAAAAATATCAGCGTTCTAGTTTACCACTCACAGGCACCTGCAGTATTGATTGCACTTCGTTGTCTTTATTCCAGATATCAAAGATGGTATGTGTATAATAAATCTCTAGACAGTAGTTTACACAAATCCCACCAATGGCAATGTAAGCACTTCCACCCTATAGGGACCACAAAGCATTTCATATCAAGAAAATCAGGAATCATATGGCAGATTTGGATTGTTGTGGTTATTTTACTTCATAGTTTCATTGTCACTAAGGTGACATCATTATTAATATGCACAATAGTAAAAAATAAGAGAAAGAAAGCAATACCTGTCCACTTGTCCAAGGCGCACCTCCTGTCTCACTCAAAGGCAACTAGGATGGGCTCCAGCCCTCTGCGACCCTGATAAGGATATGACAAATGAATGAAGAACTCAGCAGTGATTCCTCTGCAACAGATAATAAGAACTGTTTTTGTAGTTCTCAGTAAGCTTTTATTAACAACTACTTACGCCACAGCTGACAGTGACATTCACTCGTCTCAACTGGACCAATGTGTAGAATTGGTACCTAGTAGTGTAGTTGCTGATTGCAATATGCTACCCGTCACACCTTCTCCTTTCTAGCCTGAGTTGAGTTAAAAATATGAAATTTTTTTGTTTGTTCTCTCTGGGCTAGAGTGGAAACATGGTGGTTAAACCAGTGGACTCCATAAAGGTGAGGTCCTGTGGCATCTGTAAAACCTATAAAAGGCTCATTCTAAGGTAACAAAAGAACAATAATTCTTGTTTGCAGGTGACTATACACAAATAAAAACTTAGTGGAAGAAGAGCTCAGATAAAAAGCTATTCAATCTTAGTCACAGAGAAGACTCAATAATCAGTTTAGAATCAGTATTTAGTGTTTAGATTTGATCTGTAACAAATCTGCATAGTCCTGCGTACGTGTAATAAAGTATTGAAGCGCATATATCACTATAGAGTATAAAGGTGGGTCATAACATCATCATTGGGATTCTCTTACAGTATTGTGCTAACCTGCAGACATTTAAGTATGTAAATTAACTATGTGTGGTATTGAAACAGAATATTGCTGCTGTTGCAGTCTGAAAAGTTGGATTTTTCTAGTTTCATTGTCACAGTAACAGTCATGCACCTGCTATTCAACTTACTTAATTTACTGTACTTTTTCTACTTCAAGGTCTCCTGGAATGCAAAATGAAAAAATGGAGAGGAAACTGACTTTGTTTAATTTACAACTTAGGTGAAAAAAAAATCCATTTGTGAAAGTGCTGAGTAACACCTCTAACCCTCCAAACCAGGCAAAGCTACAGTTATGATTAAAGCGAGACATGTCTCCTCTCTAAGGTCACGCTTTCAGAAAGCAAGCCGCCATATTTGGGCCGCAACAGTATTGTTGTGATCACCCCTCCCTCATTCCCCTCTGAGACTTCTCAGCCTTGAATATGGTGATGATATTAATACTAATCGTAATATAGCCGGCGATAGATATAGGCTTTGCCGCTTTGAACTGTAAATGGGTTGTGTTTGGGGGAAAGAGAGGTGATTAAGAGCTGCGAGACGCTATAAGATGGTAAATCTGGGGAAGCAGAGGAGTTCCAGCCCCCCCACCATAAACAAATAATCCAGCGTTGCTTCTCAAACCCCCCTATGCCATCTCAAATCAGTTTGGATTAGGACAGAATACAGGGATCTTCCCTTTAATGTCACACAGAGACATAGAGAGAGAGGGTGCATCTTCCTCTTCCTCGTATACACCCCCCCCCCCACCCTCTCCGCCAGCCTCTCTGCAGTGCGCTGTGTTTAGCCCTGCTTAGCCAAATGAGCTCCTAATAAATGCAGCGCTGAGCCCGTCTGCTGAGGAGTCGCTTATAATTGGAGGGCTTTCTCCTTCGGTTTAGAGAGGAAAGTATTAATGAAGGGGTGGGGTAGAAGGTGTGTGTCGAGGGTGGAGGGTGTGTGTGTGTGTGTGTGTGTGTGTGTGTGTGTGTGTGTGTGTGCGTGTGCGTGAGTGTGTTCGCAAGGTGGAGTGAGTGAGTGGGTAAGTGGGTGACTGTGTGTGTGCGGAAGGCGGGGTGCGTGAGAGTGAGCAGTGTAGGTGGATGGTGTGTATTTATACTTTGTGTGCATGCTTTGCATATACTGTAAATCATACAGTGTGTGTTTCTACCTGTGCCACGTTCATATGGAAATGTGGCACCATGCGGCGCGCAAACCCAACACACTTCATTTTTTATGAAACTGTCGTTATCATTTTTTCTTCTTCGCTCCTCTTCTCTCTCCTCTTTAATCCTGCTTGCTACCTGCAGTGAGAAGCAGCTTCGTGCCTCAATAATAGGGAATCTATATGTTTATAGATACGGCTCATTTTGGTGTTTTAGCGTGCATGCTTTAAACACCCTCTTGCTGATTGTATTCCTCATCCATCTTCCTTTCTAACTGTAGCTCAAAAAGAAGAAAAAAGAAACACACAAAAAAAAAAAGATGAAGAGGGCCGTCTTGTTTGTCCACCGGGGTAATTAATTTCCCTCTGATTAGAAATGTTGACCAGTATGTGTTTGTGTTTGTTGACCGCCATGCACAAGTGTGAAGGCGTTAATTTGAACTGCCGTTGGCATGTCGATAACAAGATCAGAAAGATCATGGTCACGCTCGCACAAACAGAGTAAAGAGAGGTCCACCCTATAATGTCAGGCCTTATCACGGAATTGGCTGACAGAGTATGAGCTCTGACAGAGCAGTGTGATGGATGACAAACCGATGGATGTGTGTGTGAGAGAGGCAGAGATTGAGCGAGGTGTTGGGGAGCCGTGAGGACTTATCACCAATCTGTGGTCATCGACAGGAGGGTACTTGTTGATAATCCTGTTTACCCTACAGCAGCACTGACAGATGTTATGATGGATTGGCTTGTATACTGTAATATACAATGTGTACGTATCCTCACACGCCTCCTCAGTTCCTGTTGTGTTGTGTCTCAGAACATACTGTCTTGGTCCTGTTTTGTCGTTTGAAGGTCAGCGCCTTGAATTGCTTATTGTGTCACTCCAGATTCTAAAGTTTCAGCAGTTTCTGCTACCAGTGTGTGGCTGAGTGAGTTTTACCTACTGATTTTTATCATTTAGAAAGTATCCACAATGAAATAAGAAAATAAGTTTCAGTTTTGCATTTTCACTCTCAAACATCACATTTTCTATTCCAACAAAAGCCCCCTCCTTAGTTCAAATTATTCATTGCTCATTTACGGATTTTGCATGGTAAGATATTGAGAGCAAGAGGTCACACCTGAACAACACTCAAGTAAATGTGCTTTGAACAAGTTCTCAGTATTTGAGAAGAAATCAATCAGTGGAAACTGGACTAGATCCATGATCCACGTTTTACCTCTCAGCCAAGAGGCTTCTTGTAAATTACATTTAAGTGAAACACAGATTACAGCAGAATATCGGAGAGAGCCCAAAGCCTTAAAGCCTGTGAGCAAATTTACTGAATGCTAAAAAGACAAGACAGAAACAGGAACACAAGTCTTACAATAGTTAGTATAAAAGTACAAATAAAATTTCAACTTCTCCGTGCATATTATTCGACCAGTTCAAACTAAATACAAAACCACCCTAACAAAGCTTTATCCTTTCTCTTTCATGTCTCTACGGTATTCTTTGGTAAAAGGCATCAGAGGCTGGCTTAACTGGTTGTTAGCAAGCACAAGTGTTCGCTTTACTGATGTCATCTCACAGGATTTCAGTTTTCAAGTGCTGCTGCTTTTTACTTCTGAAATTTAACTGAAACCCTGTTTGTAGTTTTAGAGTGCCTGAAGTATAATCTAGTTTACATTTCAGACTTTTTTTGTGTTCTGTTGAAGGAAATATGAAAAAAGGACATGCAGCACAACTGCACCTGAAAAGCATCTTAAGAAATAATGAAATTATTCAGTCACTATCAGATTTTAAGTACTATAGACCTACAGATATACAGATTCTACATTCATACTATCAACAGATGTTACCCACAATATTGTCAATATTTAATTGCATGAAATATTAATCACACGTGTTTAAGTTGTCTGTTGGAGTTGAGGAGTTACTCCCACTAAGCTTTCTGTATCTTTCTAGGCCTTTATGGACAGACCACAGATCAGGAAAGACTAATATAGTAGATACGGAGGGAAGAAGTGATGTAAAGTAAAGCAGATTTATATCTGTTCTTAGGGATGATAGGGGGCTAAGTATAGACAATCAGATTTGAATGTCCTGAGGTTTGCCATAGCCTTGCTAATGTAGGCTTTGAGAAGGTGAATATCACTTCACATATGACATGTACAGGCTGTTAGCTGGGGACTCCTTTTACCCAATTCCTTGCTGTATTATCAATAATGTACCAGCTCCAGTTATGAATACTTAAAATGATACCTTTCTTTCATTTACAGATTTCAATTTACACTAGTTGGAAACCGTGTCATCCAATGAAATCTAGTAACTGGTAATCTTTTCACACCTGCAAGATTTTAAATCACATCTTTATTAGAATAATGTACACACCTGGAAGATGATACAAGAGATCCAACAGGACATGATCTGGGGTAGTGATTTCCACATAGTTTCAGAAGTGATATAATTAGCCCTCTGTCAATCAGCGGGCACAATGTGACTAATCAGTATCTACAGACCTTTGGTCATCTGGCTCTTTTCTGAAAAAGTCCTTAAACATAGTATTAATACATGATATGAGTTTGAACTGTCAGAATCAAGACATAGAAAAGAGGTGAAAATGGGCAGCTAGCAGCTTGATATATTAAAATCCTTAAGATAGTGCTGGCCTTCACTTGGCTTAGCACCTGAGAAATCCCAGCCTAATGTATGAAAGCTCTGAATCCAGAAAGGTGGCTGCAGGAGTATCTGAGATAGAGGGGGACCTTAGTGCTTAGTACCTGAAAATCCTGCTCTAATGATCTTCAACACAGAGACAGTAGGTCCTTCAATGCCTACAGTGGAAAAAGAAATTGTCCATTGCGAAGATATCAACGCTCCATTAAACTGCCTTGTTAGAGCAATCTGAGACGGATTGTGTCATGGCAAATGGAAGCTGGAAATGTAAACTTAAGAAAAACTGTAAAACATGATTAGTTCTGACTTTCCAGTCCCCTATATTTATAGTTGAAAGGTTGCTTGGCAGGACCTTTGAACAAATGCTGGACAGTCACTGGCAACAGGGTGATATATTTAGGTTGGGAATCTAAACTCTAATATATTCAGTTCCTTGAAAAATAATTTCAAGTGTCAGTCATTTCATAACATACCCAAAAATCAACATGTTTACATGGCAAAATGCAACTTAGTCTTATTGTAGCCTGCTAGTTATTTCAGGACCAAAAGAGGAGTCTAGGTGACATTGTTATAGCGCAACATAGTCAGCTGAAGGAGGAGGTTGGGGTCAACAAAACATCAGAAGACACTTCTCATTTCAAACCGGCAGTCCAACACTGACTTTTCCCAATGCATTTTATCATTTAATTTGTGGGACTTTTTTCTTCCTGTCATTGACATGTTTCTATCTACCTCCACTCACAAAACAAAATGCAATTTGTGTCAAACTCCCTATCCCAGCTGACTAGCTCTAGGTGGTGAGATTACAAGGTGCCAGAAAGAGGAGCTGAATGTGTGTGTGTGTGTGTGTGTGTGTGAGAGAGAGAGAGAGAGAGAGAGAAAGAGAGTAACAAGGTCATGTTCATAATGCCAAGCTGGTAAAGAGAGAGTGTTACCCTGAAAGGAAGTTGACCCCAAGAACAGAAAGAGCTGCCTACAGAAAAAGCCACTGTATGGGAATAAAAAGGGAAAGACGAAATTAAACGTGACAAACGGGAGAAAGAAACATCCTCTGCTGCGATGCGTCGCTCATCGACGCTCACAATAAGGTCTAGGCTGTCTTTTGTTGATTTCTCTGTCCCTCCTCTTTTTCTCTGTTTTCAGCGCTAATTTGATTTCTGGAAATCAGGGTTTTGTCTCGTCAAGTGACTGACAGTTGCCTTTGCCTTAATGAATGCCGGATGAAAAAAAAAAAAAGATTCTGGTGGATAATGCTGCTCTCTCTCTTGTATCGAGCTCCAATAATTAATTCACACACATATCTGCAACATTAGTTCCAGAGGAGATAATTAAGAAAATGATTTTGGTATTGTTCTCCAGCATCTATCAAGACAACGCCGCTATCTGTTTTTAGAAAAGCTAGTAGTCACCATTACGGTATCTTTAAAGGGCAGCGATTTTGCGTTTGGTAATTGCATGACGGATTTCAAGCAATGCTATTAATTGAGTGTAGTGAGTATGCATTTATCTCCGTTTTATTCTCATCAAGTGTGTGTTGTTCATGTGTGTGAGTCTGTGAGAGAGAGATAGTGTGTATGTGTGTGTTTAAACAAATAAACTATCTCTGCGTCACATTCATTATCATCTTAAGTCATTTATTTTTCTGCTATCTGGCAGCAAACATTTGTGTGTTGAGTTCTTTGTCAAAGCTACACCATTCAGTCACGGTGTTCGGCTGCTGCACTGTTTTCATTGTGTCTGTATCTTGTTCATCGTGCTAACGTCAACTGCTAACATGAAAGACAACTTTTTATCAATACAGTCGGGCACCAGGCCAGATATTAAATTAAATGAATTTAGAAAGTGGAGATATGCTTTTTTCCTGCTTTTTCTACAAATTTGGGACATAATTTTAACTTAATGAAATTCAGCAACAGCACCTGAATTGTTGCAATTTGTATACATTGACAATGGACAACATACAGAAGTTGCCACAGTTGCCCACATCTCTGAAGTTGCCCGTGTTATTCTGGTCACCCTTTCTCTGAATTAAGATCACATTTTAGTCCTGGTTTCCTGTTGCAAAAGTTTTTCATCCTTTCCTCCTCAGTTAGCTCTATGCATGTTTATTTTTTGTTTGTTTTAAAGATGCATGAATTGACCGTTTTGAGCACTTGAAGGCCGTGCAACAAGCTGAAAATATTGAACTATTATCACCTTGTAAAGTTAAGGTAAAGACAGATAAAGAGAGAGAGAGAGAGAGAGAGAGAGAGAGAGGGCGAGGGAGAGACACACAGATTGTGCAGCAGTCAGAATAATAACTAGCCTTTAATGGGGATATGACTAATAGTAATAATGATAATAATAATAATAGTATTTGAGGTAGACATCAAGAAGGACTATAGCAACAGGATCAGCCTATCCCCAATCTAGGTGTAGCCATGCTCCGTGAGAACCTGCAAGACGAGATGCTAATGTGCTAATGTTGCAGAGTGTTGCTGGGCATGTAGTGAGAAGCAGGTTCAAATCTTTTTTTTTTTGAGCTTCAGGCTGCAAAAACCAAAACATTCAGCTAAAAGACATTCAAACACTAATTAACATTAATTGTCTGCATCACTACGATCAAACCCCATCACATAACACACAGTCATTGGAGCCACTGTTAGAAATATTGATCAGCGCAGCTTTAAATTATGAGGATAAACGTAATTTTATTGGTGTTTTCACTTTTTCCACCATCTGCTGAACCAAACACTCCCCTTTCAGTTTGAGGCTGTAAAGCAGTGCAGTATATGTACCCAGTCACAATGTAAGAGCAGTATGGAGCCCAAAACACACGTTTCTCAGCATACATTGGACCCTCTGTGGCTGTGTTGATACACATCAACAACTGTACACATTTATGATGAATATAAGGTGCTGCCCTGAATTCACAGCAGGTTTTCTGTGTGCTGTTTCACTTGATTCCTCACATAAAGAGGTCCTGCTATCTCTTTTTTAAAAAAGTCTCTTGTACTATTGGAAGCAGTTGTGGGTCGTAGAGTTCAGAGTATTTTTCTCCCTCAACAAACAGTTTGTCCCTGTCCATTGTGACAGCTACAAGACCACAGAAGAAGACGGGCTCTTGGCTGACAAGAGAAGAAGTCAAGGCAGCCAGAATGTGCCGGCTATCTTGAATGAACAAGACAACAGGACGGGGGTGTATTCTGTCGCAACATGTCATGTCCAGTTTCGTCAACATGTGTTGCTACTGTTAATGTATAGATGTACATAGAAAATGACAAGGGCAGATGTTCTGACCTGGTATCCATTTGTTGAAAGGAGAGATGCTCATTTTTTCCTGATTAATTCATAAAATGTGTGGTTGGATGTTGCAAAATGAAGATTTTTATCTGAAACATTGGCTCATGCAGCCACGACACTGTCATCATTCAAGAAGATTGGAAGAGAGTGTTGAATTTTTCACCCTGACCTACATGGGATGAAGCTCTACTGTATCCTAACTGAAGAAAACACTGATAGTAAATCTTTGTGATTCCAGGCTGAAATCACCTGCATTTGGAATTTAAATTAAAAAGTAAATTTCAGATTAATCAAAGTTTAATTTGACACCCTGACTTTGATTTCTCCACTTGCCTATTTTGCGCTCTTTGTGAAGATTCTTTGTAAAGATTCTTTGTAAAGAAATCAGATGACCTGTATTTAATCTGTCATTTTTTATCATTCACAGCAGAAATTATTTGGTTTATTCTCTTTTTCCCCTCTTTCTTTTGATCCTTCTTTCTTCTATTCTGTTTATAGGTTCAGCAGAATAGGAAAAACGGTCCAGCCACGGCGTTAGCTTCGATCTCTCTTTAGAATCGCAAATCTCAAAAGGGTCATTAACAAGTGAATAACTGAAATTGAATATGATTTAACAAATGTTATCGGTCTCAGAAGAATTTGACACAGTGCCTTGAAATACTTAGATGACTTTAGTCTGAAGGAAAGATTGATCAAAGATTCTTTTTGAGTGAATGTACATTGATTCCATTTTATTTCACAACATTTCGGCCTTGTACAGAACATTTACACAAAAGGCATTTTCATCTGAACGGCTGAAACCTTGATTTATGACATCTTGAGCTATACAGATTTAAGCTGAAAAGAAACTTCTTATGAGTCTCATCTTCCAGTTCTAAAAACTTCTGCTAACAAAGTTTGACCTACCTAATGTAAACAGTTTCTGTAAGGGTGTAGAGTTCAGGTCACAATACATATCCTGGTGCAATTCAGTTTCTATAAGCAATGCGCTCTTCAGTGTGTCTGATGGGAAGACAGGTATGGTGTTTGCTGAGGGTCAGAGTTCATGTTTGTAAAGTACGGAGTTACTTTAGCGCGCATGCTTGTTCTGTAGATAAGTGTGTGTGAATGTGTCTGAATTCACGTTTGTCTCACATGCATGCTCTGCATGTACGTGAGGGTGTCTCAACATATGTGTACTCATTCATACATGTGTGTGTAAGTGTGTGAAAGCAGGTGTGAGTTATATTTAGTACAAGGTGCGTTCCATCACTCTGACGTCAGTCAACAAGACAATTGACCAAACCCTGATAACTAATGGCCTGTCAGTCACAGAGCCAAACCCCTCCCTCTTAAGCAATAACCACCACCTTTTTCAACACCACCTGCCTGATTGTGCATGCAAGTGGACGTGCATGTATGTACTGCATTAGTGTGTGTATGTGACTGACATCTTTTGTAAACTCCAGTCTTTCTGTTGGACAGCAGGTCAGACAGGCAGGGCCGATAGGCCACGTACACTGCAGAGTGTGTCAGGCGTGTTAGATGCATTTGAAATTCATTTGTTTTTCAAACATCTTAATCAAACATCAGGTGTTTGCATTGATCAGGTAATAGGATCAAACTATTCCCTTAGAATGCATGTTAAAAAGATGAAATGAAGCTTTGTTTCCAGATTCTGATTGTATTCAATTTTATATACATAGCACCAAATCATCAACAGATTATCCCATGGCACTTTCCATATTGAGCAAGTCTAGGCCGTGCTCTTTATAATAGTATTTACAGACACCAGACAATTCCCACTATGAACTATTACCACTAAGTTCCTGGAAACAATAGCAAGAAAGGAAACTTCCTTTAATTTGTATTTATTCTCAGTGTGAAGCTATCACAAAACCTTAGCTGAGCTACTTATTACTCTACAATGGAAAAGGATACACTGTGGTGAAACTAACAAAAAGCTAGTTAATGACAAATAGAAAAAGACATAAAAGATGCTAGTACACAAGATTTATTGTAAGTTACTTACAACACTAAGTGTACTATCATAATATATTTCAAATATTTTTCAACCACTATTTCATCTCAAGTTGCCAAATTGCCAGTAAGTCAAACTCATAAGACAGACATAAACCAAACACGGACATTTTAAGAAATAATGATGTGCACGTAGTAGCTTCTTACAGTTAAAAGTAAAATCTGGCATCAGAATATCGTCTCACCAGCATGTGGATGCACCACCATGTTTTTCTAAATCAATCCACTCTTCCATCTGTGTTACCATGATGAAATATATAACTATGATAAAAGCAGATCAAGTTTTATGTTCATGTTCTTGCTGATGGATTTATCAGCTGAATTTCACTTTGAAGTAAAGTGAAATAGGGACAGATATTTAAAACACTGGTATGCTTTGTCAAAAAGTAAAGAATGCATGGTTTTGTTGTCAGGGTCATACATAATTATATTTATGTTTCACTAGAATTTTAGTTGATAGTTGTTTTTTTTTGTGCTGCTGGAGCTGAGTAAATTCTGGATGATTGTACGTATACGGGGAAACTGCTGATTGTAAGGCAGATGCCATTTATTTTCATTTGAGATTCATAGAGGTGTGTAAGGCAGAAAATGGGCTTAGAGACTGCATAAACAAAGTTTTTTTTATGCTCAGTATCTTATATAAATCATTCATAAGCACACCACCAGAAATGATCTTACGACTAAGTTCAAGCATACATCTGGTGTTGTGCTCTTAGATAGAAGAATGGAGATGTTTTCTTCAGAGCTATGTCGCTACATTAATGAAAAATAGTGTCAGAAGAATGGTGATAGTTGTGGATGAAACAATTAAATTAAAATGACACGCTGATTAATGAAACAACATCAGTCTGATTATGATGCAACAATAAATCCTTAAAGCGCTCAGAGAGATTTGAATCTACAATTCCATGACAGCTTTGAATCAACTGACGGAGATCGTATGATGCAATAAAATGCACCAGGACAGCTAATGAGTGGTCCACGTGGTTTGCCAAATGAAACTACCACATGCTGGTAGAGGCTACCTCTACGTAGAGACCTGCTACTTCCCAAAATCTTGATACAAATTAAAATGTTTACTAGCTGTAATCTGAATGCAGCTCAGACGATATTGAGATTAGAAACACTAATAGATATTGAGATGCTGGGGCCTGTTCCAAGAGGCACTTTACTGAGTTTATCAGAGTTTTATCTTTCCTGTGTAAAATCTCAAGCATTAACTCATGTAAATACATTTTACTGTGGATGTTTGCCTCAGATTGCAGTTTGGCAGTTACATTAAAGAAGAACAAGAGGGGAAAATAAGTTTAATTGCGTCTATTGTACATGGAGCAACTGTTTCCTCATAAAAAAGAGTTTCAATCAGAGGTGAAATGCTGTGTTTACTGCCCTAAATCTGACCATACTTCAAGATTTCATACCAGAAACATGTTTTCTGATTCATATAGCTCATCTAAAAGTCTTTCTTTCCCTCTAGAGCACACAAACACACACACCCACACGCACACACTGTTTGTTTGCTCTCTCTGCAGTTCCAGGTGAAACAGGTCTGATATTTGAGACCCAGGTGCTGCAGAGAGGAAGAACGAGGAGGTTAGCTGTGTTCTTTCTTTACTGCGCCAACAAACCAATAAATCAGCTTCCTCTGTGTGTTTTCACTTCCAAACATATTATCACGTTTTTACATCGTACCCTTTGATTTCAGGCACACAATCTGTAAAGACAAGTTGTGATTGTCTCACTGTGT
Source organism: Protonibea diacanthus (assembly GCA_028641955.1). Lineage (NCBI taxonomy): Eukaryota > Metazoa > Chordata > Actinopteri > Sciaenidae > Protonibea > Protonibea diacanthus. The sequence goes on along the minus strand of CM053979.1, from coordinate 22,361,978 downwards.
CTTTTGAAGTAACCACTGTGGTTCGAGTTAATCCCATTACTTTGATCTGTTGATATTAAAGTTATTATGGAAATGACTGAGAAGAAAGTTTTATGATAACCACTTAACTCTGTGGTTATCATTTTTTTTTTGTCAACTGGCCGTGGCAGCAAGTTGATTCAGAACCAAATATTTTGTCAAAGTAGTTTTACAATAGATCAGACTGAAAACATACTGGCTTCCTGCCAATATAGCTGGCAGGAGACTTTCAGCCACAGACAGAATTACCAGCATCTGAGTGGAGATAGTGTCAGTTTCCAAACTGCCCTGAGGGAGGAGCAACAATGCAGCAGGTGTGTTAAAAATGGGACTTGATTACTCGTACTTTGCATCCAGCTGTCAAGCGTGTTTTTAAAAAGTTTTGCAATGTCACAAAAATGCAAATGAAGTGATTTTCCATCAGCTAAATGGAAGCAAAAGGACAAACCTTTGTTACTACCCTTGGAGAAAATGATTGTATTGTGTAAATCACCATCTCAGCCTAAAACAAAAAACAAGAACAACAAAAAAGGAAAATAATTGGGGTTTCCTGGTGGCCTCATGGTTTAGAGCAGTGGTTCCCAACCTTGTCCTGAAAGGACCCCATTTCCATGATTGACTAAACTGACCATGGACATATTTTATGGATATTAAGTACTATATTCAATGCATAACAAAAACAGGACAGAACAGTGGATAGACTACAACTCAGTTAAGTTTTGAACACAACTGCAGAAATTCTGAATTTTGAACAGACCTGTCTGTATGCGCATTTTTAAATTAATCATACTCTTTCAGCTCCTTATGACAACTTCAGCATTGTCTCCTTCATTCTTCCATTAGCTCTTTGGTCGTTTTAACTGAGTGCTTTTCTAGAAAGAACATGGCTGTTTAGCAGAGAGGGAAGGCTCTGTGAAGGCTACCCCCGATTAGGAACCAGTGGTTTAGGACAGAACATCTAACAGGGACATTGCAACCTGGTTTTGACCTATGATGCATGTTACACTCTGTGCCTCTCTCTCCCCACTTTCCTACATATCAACAATGGAATTAATGAATAAGTGAAAAATAAATTATAAAAAATAATAAATTAATATGTAATTTACTTTGAGCAACATGACTTTCCTGGCCAAGATAAAAATCAGGCTGATGAAACTTAAAAATAAATTAATTAATAAATAAAACTCACCCACTTGACGTTGCAACAGCCCATCTGAATGGGGGGTTATATGGTTTTTAAAAGTTCAGTACTGTAAGGCACTAACATTCCTTTAAGCGGATTAGTCAATGAAATGTCAAAGGTCAAACAGGAAAATAACGAAGTGGAAAATGTTAAAGAGAGAAGGAAAATCATGAGGCTTATGCTGCAAAATGTTTGTCATGTAAATGTCAGGCCTGATAAACACTTCTTGTCACTGTAATGAAGGCCTTCTTCATTGCAATTTTGTTGTAGTACTAACATTTGGTAGCACAATGTGCAGTCAATACTCTTAAAAGAAATGAGGCACAAACCAAAGGGATGAAAGTTATGAGATGGTTGCATGTGTTAACAGTGTGTGTTTGCAGATCTTGTGCTGCCTCTCAGCTGTGCTTCAGTTAATTTGGTAGCCAGAGCTGCCACTGTCAGGACCACATTTTGCCTGTGGGCTACAGTATTTTATGTGGAAAAGTGTGTTGCTGCTTTTGTTAATATGCTGTCGCTGTTGGTGAAACAAACAGCTGGTCGGCCTGCATCTAACCTCTATATCAAGCCTCTAAGTCCAGCTGCTGACAGTTACAATTGTGATTTTTCGGTACAAGAAACGTCAAAGTTCCACAAAGTCGTACCTATGCTGTTACCATGAACATGGTAGTTCTGTAAAATGTGTATCTGCATGTTATGGGTGCTTGAGCTGTACACAGATATAAACTCAGTTTGATACATCACTTGGGCATCACTTTACTGTCCAGGATTAAAAATAAAGTGAGGACTAAGAATGATGCAAATACACCTCTAACACTTTCTCTAATGGCAGCTGAGAGAGAACTGACCATGACCCTGGACTTTGATGACACTGGGATTTTGCACAAAGCAGAATCAGGAAAAATGTACCACATGAGGTAAGACTATGTCTTCCTGTTTGTTTGCTGTAATGTTTGTGACACCATAGCTGTCAACTGCTTTCAGGATTTTTGTGGCTGAGAGCAGTGTATTTCCTGTTAATGTACTTTTTTTTTTGGCTGTGCCTGTGCTGTGAGGTGAATTTATATCTAGTTATGGTGCGGTTGGCTTTGAATGTTTCTCTTCTGTAAATCCTGCTGAGATGCAGGCGAATGCATCCTGTTGAGGTAAAAGTGATTTGGTTTATCAAGTAGTGATGACAGCTGTTGAAAACAGGAAGAGGACACATAATTGTTCTCAGGAATGCCTCTCTCTACAGTTTTTTTAATTAACGCTACTATGTAGAAACAACACACCTGAGTTTTGAACGCTGCATGTGTTGAAAAGAGGAAGAGAGTTTGCTCTTCCATGGTTATACACTATTCAAACTCATCTCAAAGTGATTAAATGAAGAAAAAGTCATAACAAGTTCTATTCACCATAAGCACACTATAAATAAATCATAAAATAGCTTATATAGTCTATGGCTTGCCTTCCCTCTTGAACATGGCCAGTTAACAGGTTTACTTGTTAAAGCGAAACACCTGTTCTGTTTGCTGCCTTGCGTGTACCTGCCCTGTTGGAGGTGCCGAATTCTGTTCTCAGTCTGACTCTGAGCGTATCTATTGTCTAAATCTGACAAAAACAATATGTAGGGCAAAGTCGTAAAGATCAGAAGACTCTCTCTCTGGTTTACATATTTTATATTGTAATGGAAAATCAAAGCAACCCTGAACATGATAATTTGATAAACGTCAGGCCAACTTCTGAGAACATGGCGTGCCAAACAGTAAATCAAAGTGTATAACAATTAGGAGACATGCACTAGATAAGATAAATGGATTTTCTGGCACTTGGTATGTACAGTGTGTACTCTCCCTTCTTTTATCTCCTGTTTTGTCAATCTGTGTGTGAGTGTAGGCGCGCGCGTGTGTGTGTGAGAAAAAGAGAGAGAGTGTGTAAATGTGTGATTAAAAGGTTATCCTGTCACACCTGTGAGGACTGTCTTCTGCTTGCAACACATCTCTTACACGCCTTTCTTGGCCCGTGGCCACCTCCACATGAGGGAGATTCCTCTGTGTGTGTGTGAGAAAGAGCGAAAGGGGGGGTGAGGGGCGGCATATAAAACTGATATATGCTTTGTATTTTGTTTTATTACTGTATTCAAGTTTTCACGTTTCTGTCTAGCACGACACACACACACAGGAAAACACAGAGACACACATGCATTTGTTTGGCACACCTGTGTGTGTGTGTAAATCCCATCATCAGTAGCAGCCACTCACTCATGTGGCTGATCAACCAACACAAGATAAGGTTTACACACATCCATAAAGACATAAGACTAAGACAAACTCAGTTTTATGTTCATTTTACTTAAATTATTTTTAGGTTTTTGTCTTGGTATCTTGGTGGCTAGTTGCATGTAGTGGTAATGCCAGTCCAGTGGCGTGCATCAATGAGTGTGTTTTATGCCACCACTTTATATGGCTAAGGTACCTCCATATTAAACTCCCTTGTTCATCATTATAGTCTTTTTTTCAAGCAGCTGACGTGTGATCACGCAGACAGAAGTTGTATTCCGGTTATAGCAGTAATACCAGCTAGACATAATGAAGACTAACGAGCATTCTTACCAGCTCTGTAATCTAGTAACCTATAACCTTGACTGCCTTTCCTCTATATAGACATATGACGGCAGCAGCTATCTGTTCCATCAAATGCTCGTTTATTTGACAGTTTCTCCTGCAAATCAACAGCCATGTTGGATAATGACACATAGAAAACAATTTGATTGCTGCAGACCTCCATTCATCAGGTTAGTTTTTTTTCTAATAAAAGCTTGCACTGGGTACCATTTGGGCTCAGTGGAGCAACTGTTCTGGATTCATAAATATTCAGTAAACACCCAATTATTTTTACGACTTTCATTTATCCTGAACCATGCTGGTCTAATTACAAAACAGATAGCTGAAAACTGTCCCTAGGATAAAAGAATTAACAATATCATCTTTTATACTTCTGATCTGTTTCATCAGTGTGTATATTATTACCCACTGCAGCCAACTACAGGTCAGATCTTTCAGTTGGAACCAGTGGCGCGCTAAAATAATCAAACTGGTATTACACTGGGCAAAGTAAACACACAGCACCAGATGGAAAGACAACTCTATTCAACACATGCAAACGAAACCCCCAAATCATATCTTTTTACTAAGCTACCAAATATTTAGTTTGTAAAAAATAAAGCTCAGATAGAAATCAGTCAGGGACTCATTACTGGTCAATATTTACTAGAGGAAGGGAGTTTGGAGCAGCAGTATCTCCTGTTGCTTTAGAAAGATGACCCTGTGTGTATTTGAATTCAATCAGTTTTTCAAGAGTCATATGCATTTCATCTCTAAAGCAGTATTAAGTTGAGTCGATATGTTGAATGTGTCATCAAAGTGTTGCCCTAACAGACACTGAGGAACATTAGCATTCATGGTGAATCATGTTCATGGCCTCTTGGTGAATGTATGTCCCAATATTTTTCAATCTAGTTTGGTCTCCACTAACTGCTCTCTGTTTTATTCACTAACTAGTCGGTACTTCTTTGCTGAAAACAACTGTCTGCTCCGATTTTAACAAAGTTGATGAGAACTGTGGGAGACTAAAAGAGTTAAATTGTTTGCTGGAAAAAACAAAATCAGTAAAGTGAAAAATGCTAAAATACTCTGTGGGGTTAAGGGAAACTGCAGAGTCAGGTGATAATTGTCTGTGGGTTTGTCGTTACAAGCGACCCCTATCACATTACATGTATCCATTTAACCCTGTTGTAAATAATAAATTGCAAACAGAGCCGAATAAATTTTTAAAATTCCCTTACTCCTTAAAATTCCCATTACAGGACAAAATGCTGCCAAGAGGCACTGATGAGTTTCTCACTGTTGAGGATGAAAAGCAGGAAAAATTGAAAGTGAAGCTGCAGAATCTCTGATCTGCTTTATAATGTTAACAGCTCAGTTTGAATCAAACCAGTCACCATGATCTAAATGATCCTGAAAAGAAGCTGTCAGTATTTTATGATAGACACACACGGCTGTACATGCACCATGAATTCACCTCTTTTAATAAATCAGGAGTGGAATAAAATCAAACCTTTCAGAACGTATTTATTTTACACAATCATTTTGGAGTAGCTCTGGACTAAATGTCAAGCTCACTTATTTCTCAACATCTGACATTTTACTGCCATAAAAATGATTCTTGATCAGTTCAATTAAAAACATTCTTGAGTCTAAAAGACCCACAAGTACCAATAAAATCACTAAAACACTCATTCAGTCAGTCCTTTACTGGCGAGACATTTATTTATTTTATCCATTTTATCCCCTCCTGATTGTTTGCACACATCCGGCTTAAAGATTCCTTTCTCCCGATGTGCACAAAACTGTACATTCATCCTCTTTCTGAAGCGTGACTTTACTAGAAAGCTTATGATAAAGGATCAACAATAGGGAAGCTTTTATTCACACGCGGCCTTTCAGCCTCCTCTTTACACTTTACACATAATTGTTGCAGCAGATTTCAGTCTCTTGTTCAGTCTCCCTCGGTCCATTTTTAATAATCTACATATTTTCAGGGGTTACAGTGCAGACAAAAATAAAATATCTCATGTACAGTGGATAAATTGCCATACCTTACCATTTTCCTTGAAAGTTGCTTGGCATGCTGAAAATCTCCCTGTTGTGGCTCAAATTGCAGATGTAGCCTGAAAGAATATAGAAATGAATGTAAATCTGTGTGTGTGTGTGTGTGTGTGTGTGCCTGAGGAAGCTCTGTCTGTCCTTTGATTCCAGGGTGAGACGGTTGCATTTCAACACGGCAGCTAAAATTGCAGTGGTTGACTAAATATGGATGTGCAGCCGCGACATTAAAGAGGGAGACATAATTGAAGAACATAACTACAGGACATCCCAGAATAAGGTGGGGTGATGGTTGTCGCGGTGACGAATCGGTCTCAAGATGGGGTTGGGGGGAGTCCTGCTCCTCTTTCTCTCCCCCTGTCGCCCCATAATTTTCATGTCACTCTGCTTCCTTCTGGATTTCTCTCTCACGCTAGGAAGCTTCCCAACATACATACATCCATGTTTATTTTTTTTTTAGGCTGCAATCAAAAATCCTTTTTACAGAATGGCTGTATCATCACCTAAAACCTCCCCAATATTCAGTTAGTCTGCACCTTCAGTATAGTTTTGTGTAGCCTGTCTAAGGAGTCAAAAAATAACAACAAAAATATAAAGACATCTCTCTCTAGAAAGAGTGAAATCCTCCTGGGGGAAATCAGACTGTACTAATAGTGGACAGAGCTTTTGGGCCTGAAAAGTGAAGCCAAACATGGAATTATCTTAACCTGCCTGCGTTCTAATGACCAACAGGGGGCAGTGCACTTGGCTGCATCAAAAAACGTCTGATCGTATGTAAGCCTATGAGTAAATGATGCTACTTCTCACTCTTATTCCACACAGCATGATCTTCATTTTGTAAATTATGAGTTTAGAGTAGAATAGATGATAAAGCAGGGTATGCTTTAGCGTGTGGCTAATTCTCAGTGTGTCCAGCGCAACACACTGAGATCACGAAGCAGTGCTGACCAGATATGAGTCAAGATTCTGTCACTGCATTACCTCAAATGTTTTCAGAATCATATTTTAGTGTGCTGTTTAGCTGTAACACAAGAATGTTTAGAACTGGACAGGTCAGCCTTTTTTCCTGTTGAAACGTAAAAACGTAAGATGAATATGCACAAGGTGCAGTGCTCTACTTTTAATTACAAATGTTGTTAGATTAATGAACTTGATGTTGGAAATATGTGAAATACTTGACATTTACTCATTTGGCTGTATTTAATTGTAAAATCTTTTGACTTTTTTCGGTTAAGGTGGTGTGTGTTTGTAAAAATTAAAATACTTTTCTTTCCTTAGTTAAGATTTTTTTATCCTTGAATTTTGTGATCAAATTCAAGGATTTGACACTCATCCCTGCACTGTTATTACAAAAAAAAATCCCAAAATAAGGTGGGCATGTATAAAATTTGAAAGGGCAGTCATCTCAGACGGCTAAGTTGCAAGATGATGATGCTATCGAATAGCCTTGAGACAGACGATGGTCATTATTTTTATATCAGAGTATTGAGATAAGGACCATGTGAAACCACTGAAAACCAGACAGCGACAGTGGATCAAGTAGTTCTGATTGTGTGGTTGGTCGAGAGTTGATGAGGCTTATGGGTAATGATGGGTTGAGGCATTCACAATCAGTGATGACAGCAATCACATAATAGGTCCTTACTTCACCTCAGAAAAGGTAATACCAGCCTACTTGATATACCGTAGATCAGCTGTAATCAATGATCGCATTAACCTGGATGGGTGGCTGTAAATCTGTAAATCTTCCACATTGAACCATGTGACCAGGCCAGCTCTGTGGAAACTATAACAATGAAGGTTAAAGTTCATTCAACTTGTTCCATCTGTGCTGAACAACACAAGTACATCTCATCAGTTCAGTTGCTGTGTCAATAGACAATATTAAAAATTGATAAGAACAGATATAAAAGTTCAATATTTAATATATATTTAATATTTAACTTAATATATGAAGCATTTGCAGCTTTTTGAACACAAATATATTTTAATCAAGGAATATCTATATTTTATCAACATGTCCCTTCAACCAAAATAGCATAAATAAATATTACAAACAAAAACATAATTACCTTGTTCACATGACCAGGAAAGTGCATTAGATTATTCTTTTTAACAGAAATGGTAACGCCCTGTCTTGTCAAATAAATTCCCTATGGGAGACGGCAACACACAAATGGTAAGTTACAATAACTTGTGTAAATGTTGATGAAAACAGAACTACCAAGTAGAGAACTGCACGGGACTGGTTTTCTCACCCCGCGCATACCATTACCGCCCGCCCCCGCAACGTGTGCACAACGCGTCCGCCCAATCCCGCAATATGTGTGTCCACTCCTGCCCGCAACCCGCGAAACTCTGAAACTTTATGCCCGCACCGTAATAGAGATACAGTGATTTTGTGTCTTCTCCCGTCCCGCAAGAGAAACATGCCATTTATTATATTAATAAAGAGATTCATCAGGTTGTTTGTTTCGTTCGTCATCGTACCACCCCTGCTTACACATCTTTTGACGCATGGGAATAGCGCTTCTTTTTAGTTTTCATTCATTTTTTTAAAAATGAAATAATGATAGCTTTATATTCTATTCTTCTCCAATGTAGTCAAAGCTAGCAACAGGGCTGCTTGAATGACCTGCTAAACTATCATTTTAATGAGAACATGACAACGCAACACGCATTAAAATCTAACTTTAATAGATAGGCAAGCCTGCATTTTGATCCCGCACAACCCCGCTGTGTTGTATTTCCGCCGCCCGCTCCCGCCCGTAGCTTCGCTCAAACTTCCCGTTCCTGCGAGATTTGCGTTGGGTCCCGCGGGACCCAGTGGCACCCAATCCTGATGTAGACCTCTACTACCAAGTGTGCACCCATTGTGAAACATTGAAGGAAGGAATAGGATAAGAGAGAGGATAAGTGAGTAACTACTTAAACTGAAAACACGACGGGCACATCGTCACATTGCGGCTGTGATGCTATTTTGGTCTGTTCTCCACTCCACGCGACTTCGAAACCCACCACGAGTGTTCCAGAAATGGAGCATTTTGCCTGCCATACTTTGTTTACTTGCTCAGATATGGTGGTTTATTTGCTTCTGAACATGTAAATGCATTGTGGTTAAATTGTTTCCCATTTATCTGCTTTTACAATCGGAAGTTTGCATAGGGAGTTTTATTTTGAAATGCGGCTGTATTTTTTTTAATTATTTTTTTGGCCTTTTGGCCTTATTCATGATAGAGACAGCTGAAGAGTGACAGGAAATGTGGGGACAGAGATGGGGAATGACATGTGGGAAAGGGCCACACAGGTCAGCTATATTCTTTATGCAGTTTCTGTGTCTGACTTCTGGCCAGCTTGAGATGCTCTGTGCAGACTGAAGCGGGCTGCTCATGGTGCCTGTCTAAAATAGAACAGCAACAGCAGAAACGGACTGCGGCGCTGCTGGTTAGGTTTGAAATAGTTACTAAAACGGCCACGATTAGCTCCGGTGGCAGAGGTACCATGAATTGTGTCGCATTCCCCTAGTGGAATTTGGCTGTTAGTTAGAACAGAAGGGAGCTGTCACAGTCTGTGACTGAGCCACTCAACCAAAAGGTGCGACAAATGTAAGCAAAGATCAGTCTATACGAGTTGAACGACGAATACGATGTTTTTTACCTTGAGCAAAAAATCTTCACTTATCTGTGGACGAAGTATGCTGCTAGCTACCTACAGACAGAGTGCACATTTAAACAAACAGTGGAGTATAAATCTATGCAGATCATAAATGTAGATGCTAACATGATATAGGAATATTCCAGTATCACACACTTACTGTCTGTACTTGTGACTCGGAAAATTATCTTCACAGAACAGTGCAGCTGATCCGTATGCTCAGTTTGGTCCAAACAATTCTAACTTTCCCAAAAACCCACAAAACACGGCAGTATTAGAGTCGACGGTGCAACTTATTAGTTGGACATTTAGATACATTGTGGAGGAAGTGCGACTGTTGGGAACTATTGTGCGTCAGGAGTTTGAGCAGTTTCTACAGACATTCTCTGGTGTTGAATCCATAGTAACTTCAGTTTCAAGTTGACAACAAATGCCTTGTCAACAACAGAGCCAGCAACAAAACTCTTTTCAGAGGCTATTCTTTTATATATACGATCATAAACGCAGATGCTAACATGATATAGGAATATTCCAGTATCAAACACTTACTGTCTGTACTTGTGACTGAAAATTATCTTCTAAATTATTATTAACAGTGCAGCTGATCTGTATGCTCAGTTTGGTCCAAACAATTCTAACTTCCCCCAAAAACCCACAAAACACGGCAGTCTGAATTCAAATTTGAATTCATCTAATACATTTTCTTTTTAAGTTCCAGAAAACAATGTGTGTGTGTAGCATGACTGGACACATTTCAGCATCTATTCGCGCGCACACACACAACCATTTGCCAGTGTGAGAACAGGAGAGGCCCCCAGCCATGACTAACACATGGTGCTACCAGCCACTGCCAGGACCCATCTGTGTATATGTGTGTGTGTGTGTGTGTGTGTGTGCGTGTGCATGCATCATAAATTAATAAACATATCTGACAAGTGCATTGCAGACACCCGAGGGCATCATAATGTTTGCAAACAACTCCCCCTTTGTCCCCCCCCACCATTCACACACACACTCACACACACACACTCCCTGAGGAGTAGCGATTGTTTAATGATTCAATTAGCTGTGTGGCATGCTGCGAGCTAGAGGCAAGATGGAGTGATAATTGATAAACATGTTTAATCCTGAGAGAGAGAGAGCGAGAGGAGGGGTGGAAAGATAAAACCAGACAGATAGAGCGCTCGCACACACACAAACACACACACACACACACTTCAAATGTTTTTACCACACAATGGCTCATTTAGTTCTGACTTATGTTCATAACAGAGCAGTCCTGCCATCTGAATAAGTTTAAATCACATTAGGCATGTCGCCATCCACCTGTTTTTAGAAAAGTTATATTAAAAAAAAAAAAAAAACAAAACAAACTCTGATGTGGAAAGTTATCAGGAGAGAGAACACACAAACACTGACAGGAACAAATAATAATAGATATGAGTATCAGTTTGATTCCAGATGGGGACATCTGGGGACTCTCTGAAACATACATGTTGATCAGGGAAGATAAAAGCAGTCTTTGGTGAGAAGCAGCAATGAAACACCCCAAAGTATTAGAGCTAATCAAATCAAATCAAATCAAATCAAATTTTATTTGTATAGCCCAAAGTCACAAAATACATTTGCCTCAGAGGGCTTTACAATCTGTACAGTGAGTGACACCCTCTGTCCTTAGACCCTGCCTCTCACAACCTTAGTCATGGTGTAATCATGAAAGAGGCTGATGGAGACAAACACTGATATGTGCTTAAAACTTCTGCAACATTTTGTTTTTTGTCTCGTCCTCTGCTAGTCACACTGGCTTCTTTATTTTCTCATTTCGATTCTTTCCCCTAGAACTAAATACAATCCTCATGTTTCTGTCAGTTACTTCTGTACATTAGCTCATTTTATAAAAAATAACTTTGTTGTGATTCAACAACTACGGCTCCCATGAGGCTCAGACAGAGGTTCTTTGTTCCTTCAAATGGTGCAATCTGCCGCAAACTGGTAGCTGAGTACACAAAATTTTTGGCATTCAAGCAGTGTAACAGCTTGGTTTCATCGAGCGTGACTGTGACGCGTTCTGGCTGCGACGCAGCCATCCTGGATGGATGCTGGTGATTCCAACAGAAGCACCTAGAAGCATCTCGCAAGCGGCTCTCGAGGTTACGTACATGACTGGTCTATTTCTGATGGAAGGTACGGATAGATTGCACTGGCAGGAAGTTGGAGACAGAAACAGCATGGAGAATCCGGTCAATTTCCAAAATAAAACAGGATATTGTTTGTAGAAATTGTTTCCTGAGTCTTTGGAATGTAAGCCAGTACTATTGACAGAAGTCTCAGCAGCACAAATCTCAGAATTAATGTTATTCTGAGGTGTGGGTGTAGTGCCCCTCCAACACTAGAGTTTAAACCCCTGTATTAAAAATGTCAGAATACTGTAATTTAAGCACCATGTAGGTGGGATACAAAACAAATATTGACAATAGATGATTTAGTACATTTAACTGCTGTTTCACGCCATCATCTATTTACCAACATGTTGCATTTACTGAGGTTTATTTGTTTACTTGTTTCCAACCATGTTTGCAGCGAGGCGGCCTTTCAGCAGGCTGTGCAGTCTCAGTGGAAAGCGAGTTTAAACAGCTGCTCTGTGTGTATGTTTGCCTGTGTCTACATGGGCCTGTATTTATGTGAATGTGTGTGTGTAGGTGTGTGTGTGTGTGTGTGTGTGTGTGTGAGGGGTGGGGGAGTAAACAGGGGAAGTCAGCGAGATCTTTTGTATTGAAGAGAAACGTTGACTTCACCTTCCTGGTTGGCCTTTGGCTGAGGGATTGTGGTTAGAGCTTGTCAGGTGACCCTGGGATCAGGAAGGTCACCGACACTGAAAAAGCAAATGTGTTTCCACATGGGCAGTTTAAAGGTAAAAAATGACTTCAGCCTGATCATCATATTATTAATTGTGATTTTTTTTTCCCTCTTTACAGTTCCTGTTACACACGTACAGCTACAACACATTTTATGTTACTGTCCTCATTTAATAGATGAATTAGTGGTTCTTGTGTTTTGGTTTGAGGTCAGAAGTTTTTCACAGTGCACTTTCAAATGATACTTTAATATGCCGCAATATTAAATTGTCATGTTAACAACATCATTCAGTGAGTACATGTAATATATATGTCATTGTAACCTACAGGAGAACACTTATTATCCTGTATGTTCTCCTTTTCAAGAAATTAAATCACCATTCCAGTTCATGACCATCATTTTACTGAATATTTCAGTTCTCTAACAAAAACACGAAAATACTCATATCGTTTGTGACGACCCATACAGTATGTGCATTTTCCAATTTGGTTTCCCTACTGGCAGACAGCACTCACACCTTGACCTGAATGACACTATTAAACACACAGCTGCATTCACAAAACTGGGAAAAAATGGCACTTTCAAGAGCAGACACAATTTATTTTACTCTTTATTTATTTATTTATTTGCCAATATCTGCTAACCTCAGTAGCTACAAGAAGGAGTTCATATTTGTGCAGCTAAACTTGTAACATATGATGTAAATGTGTTCTTAAAATGTCAGTCGTTTAGATTTCAGTTCTGGTTGATTTGGCGACACTTACTGGAGGTAAAAGCAAACGTGGTTTAATACTACAGGATTCTGGGACCTGCCAAACAAACCGCTAAGCAATGATTGGCCTTTTTACATTTTAGGAGCAACCGTGATCGTATTCATGCACACAGCATGAGTCTGTGAACAGCTAAGTGCAAGTAGTTGGCTGAGAATTTGGAGGTGTTGCCTCACTGTGGCAACTCCTTCTCTTGTTTTGTAGAGTGATGACGGTAAATGTCAAGCTCACTGACAAATACATAACATTTCAAGTCACAAGTCACAAGTTAGCTTGTGTTGAATGCTTTTTATGCGAAGCTGCAGTGATTCGCATTTGCATTAGCAGTAACTTAATACAGCATTTTCCCCTGAAATTTCTTCTCAGATAACCGGTTTGTAATAATACAAATATGGAAATATTACAACACTCCTTAGTAGGCCTCAGGCTCAATCACCCACTTGTTTTGACAATATATTTTCAGCAACATTTTCTTCACACTTGGTTAAAAAACCTTGACTGGTGTTAACATTGCACCATAAACTGTTTCTGTATGAGCACTTCAGACTGAAGAGTTGTAGTATTTATATCATCTTCTTCATTCCACAATCAAATAACAGGGTGATTTATTTATTTGGCTGTGCTAATGCTGTGGAAACTTGTAGACATACAGTATCTACACACCCTTGTGGTCTTTAAAATCAGTGCAGTGTCAGGCCGCTTGTTCAGCTGCAGCTGAAGCTGTTTGTGTTCCCTGAAGAATTTTGAGACCACATTTAATCTACTTGTGACCCAAATCAGGGTCCTGACCCAGATTATGAAACACACTGATGTCGCTGATTAAAGGCCAAATCCCAACATGTCAGTTTCAGGACCCCGAGCCCTCAGAGCCAAGCCCGCCCTGAAGAGAACCCACTGTTCAGACGGAGACACACTCACTTCACCCTATTAGCCCCTCGTAGGAGAGAGAGCGTGTTTGTGTGTGTGTGAGTGTGTGTGAGGACAAGAGAGAGAGAGAGAGAGAGAGAGAGAGTATGTGTCCTGCTGGGTGGCAGAATTAAAGGAGAGGTCTGTTTGAGAAGAGCCTTTGAAATGGACACACATGAACTTGCTCTCTGTCACACACATACACACACTTAGGTACTCCTGTAGCACCCTTTATTGACCATAACCATCTGGCTGTGCTCCAGAGAGAGAGAGAGAGAGAGAGAGAGACAGACAGAGAGAGAAAGAGAGAGAGAGAGAGAGAGATGAGGAAATGAGAAATACAGTTGGCTTTAGTTGAATGATACTTTTCTTCAAACGCTTGACATACTGTTTTCTGGAAACAGTAAGTGGGAGAAACACTGCTGTGCATATTTAATGGGCTGCATAACCAGGGAGTAAGCCCAAGTGGCAACCTCAGTGGCTGGGAAATGAAGCCAGTGCGGAAGTGCTAAAAACTGTAATTCCATGAGCAGCCACTTGAGACAGGCTGCAGAAGTGAGTCCCATATTAAAATGTAAAAGACATGTTTACACTCTGGTTTAAAAAAAAACAGTTGTAGTCTCTATAGCTAATTTTACCATTCATGACAACTGTACTGAGTGTGAATTTTTTTTGTTGTTGTTGTTCAAATTACATGAAGGCATAAAGTCGCGAATCATTAACAGCACGGCACTTTAATTGACAGCTAGGTGCCATTATAGATGTCTTATTAGAGCACCCAGACATCCGCTGATCATCCAAACCTTTGCTGATTTTTAGATTAGCCCAGAGGCGGAAGAAGCAGTACAGCCAACATGGCAGTGGCCAGTGTTACATATTTTTGGCTTTAAAATGGCGTTTCGTAAACCTATAGGTGACGTCACTCATGTTCTGTCCATTCTTCATACTGTCTTTGAGTAAACCTAGGAAAACTTTTTTGGTGAATGTTAAATACCTACAACAGAGATAAAAAAGGAAGAAATAATAAAAAAGGATGAGAAAAATGTGAGGTAACTTAGAGAAGGAAGAACACAGAAGAGAAAACTGGAAAACAGAAAACATACAACAACAGACAGAAAGGAAAAGACAAGGACATGACAGAGAGAGAGTAAATCTGATTTAAATCATAGAAATTATCATAAAATTGCTTTACTTTAATTTGTGGTTGTTTTTTCAGATATGAAAATCAGTGGATGTTTTTGTTTTGTTTTTGAGTGTGAAGATTTGACTTGACGGGAATTGAAATGAAAAGTAACAGGGGAAGATGAAATCTGAAGAAGAAACAGGCTTCCAGCTGGTCATGACTCCAGAATATGATGAAAAATGTTGTGGTTACCCCATTAAAACCCCAAAAATAACAATTCTAATTTTCAGGTGGACATTCTTAAAGGTCCAGTGTGTCCAATGTGGGAGGCTCTACATATGGCAGACATAGAATATAATATTTATAATAATGTTTTCATTAGTGTATAATCACCTGAAAATAAGAACTGGTATGCTTTTGTTACCTTTGAATGAGCCTTTCATATCTACCTAAAAAAGCTTTAATTCGCTCAATATAACTCCAGCAAAAGAGAGCATGAGGCATGGAAGAAGAGAGTGAGGTAGGAGGGAACACAGTGAAACAGGTAGAAAAAGAGCATAAGAGCAGAGGGAAACAAGCACAGGATGACTGGCTGAAAAAGAAAAAGAATCAAACTGACCCTGTTCGATCACCAGCCCCCTGTCTCTCATAATTGCAGCATCTCCAAAACAACCAAAACAAACCAAATCAGGCCTAATGTATTTCCCTGTCACAACTGCCTGGCGGGAGCCAAATAGCTGCTCCCAGAGAGAAATGTCTTTTTGAAAAACACCACTGGTAAATATGCCTCTCTGCATGGCAGATAGCAGTCTGGGCCCTCCCCCTCCCTCATCTCTCCTCTCATTTGTTCTCTTTCACTTTCCATCTGTTTATTTCCAAGGTAAAGAGAGACAGCACTCTGTGGATGTCAACATTTTTCTCCTGGAGTCACACACACACAAAAAAAATACTGAATAAAACTAAGCTTTTTTTCAAAAGCTTAGTGTAAAAACTTCAACAGTATAAGATGGTGTCGTCTGCATAAAGACGAACACAACCGGCAGTTACACAAGATGATGTCAATATAAAAACAGTGCTGCTGCAGTTTTCCAGCTATGGTTCTTTTGTTCAGTACTGTGGTTCATTGTTGAGACACGTGGATAACTTTATAATTAACCGATTTTCAGATATTTCTATATTTGTGTAGGTATAGTAAATAAAGCAGAGTGTACATTCCAAATCAAAATGTGTAAGAAGAGCAGTCAACTACATGTTTTTTTTTCTTCTCTCTGTTGTTTTCCAAGCCTGCAACCAACACAGATTGTGACACTAACATACTGCCTCACTTTCATATTTAGATGTCATGAAATAAGGCAAGTGCCACTTTCAGTTTAGGCCTACTGTATGTTCAAGGACAAGAGCTGTACTCTGCTATAGGATAGAAAATTTTTCAAAAGATCCACCTGAATTCCAAGAATCCTGATAGAGCTTGGTGACACTGGATCTACAAACAACCAATCCAGTTCACCAAACAGCCACAGTATTACTAATCTCCAGTGTAATCATGATATACAGGTTATACAGGTAATTATGATATACAGGTTACATTTTAAGATTTGGAGAATTTCATTATTTATATTTATATTTAAGTTTGTGGCTATGCATATGTTTTATTAGAAAGCTTTCAGAAAAAATAAGCTTAATGTCTAAGGGCAGAAAATACTCAATGTTCAAAATAAAGGTCCTAATGTTTTACAGTGCAGCTTTCACAACTGATAATGGCAAACTCACCTGAATGACACATCACCACCCAAATAAGAGACGTGTGACTTCATGTCTGTGTGCCTGTATGTGTGTTTGAAGGCAGGTTGCATGTCATAGGAAGGGATTAACAGTATTTTAATGAGGGTTTAATGTTTATGTTCTCAGGCTGACACAGACAGACAGACTATACTATACAGATGTACTATATCAATGACAGGTCGCGCACACATACACACATGCAGGCAGACATGGCGAGACAAACATATCAGAGTGTTTTAATGCCTCTTAAACAGTATTAATGACATGACAAGCTTATTAGCGGGTTAGAGGACGTCAACCAGCCACTCAAACACAGAAATATGCAGTATTAATGTGCATGTGTTTATGTAGCTAATCTAATTACAGGAATGAAACAGAACTCACTGTCACCTCTTGTACTGTTAGTCCAGTACTTCATCAACCCAACTCATGACAAGACTTGACTAACAAAACATGTTATAAGACACCTCTCTTAGAGAAGTTAAATTCATCGGCATCACCCTTTATGTTTGCATGGATACATTCTATTAGTATTATTTTATTCTTTTTACAAAATGTTTTGTGTAGTCCTTAAATATAGACGGTTTTCTTTTTACACAGTCAATCTTACCATGAAGGTGCATGAGCTTATAAACAGTGGTTTCTGTTGTCACATTTTCTTTCCATGTCACCTTTTGTTTGCTGGAAAATTTGCCTGTGCTCTTTGATTTTCTGAAGGTGACTTTTGTCTTTGTCTTATAGAATCATTTTATATTTGACACCTAAGTGCTAGTTGACTGAGATTCTTCTATTTCTTTCATTGTTCTAAGTTTTTTAAACTCTTGGGCTCCCCAAAAAGAAGAAACAATAAAAGTCCAAGTTTGGGCTGGTCAATAACAAGTAACAATGACAAAAATCCATTAGCATTTCTAATGCAGCAATGAATGATAGACGATAGATAGAACTACAATATGCTTTATTTGGATCCATAAAGTGGTTACTTGTCTTCTCAGGTCACAAACACACAGTACCAAAAAATAAAAATAAATGAAAATGATCCAAAGCAGCAACAACAAAATCTATAATCTAATATATTCATAATTTTATGTTTTAGTAACTATTATACCGAACCACATAAAATCAAATTAAAATTCACTGTCTTGTCATCAACCATTCTGAATGTGTGTGCTCCAGTGTGTCTTATTTCTGTCAGTAATGCATGTAACATGTACAGCAACATGTATCATGGACTGCTTTCATATGATATTTTGGAGAACTGTGTATAATTATTGTATGTGTTCTCACTGACCGGTTGTTTAATGAATTTATGTCAGACATCAGTAAAGTTGAATAAAGCTTTATTTAAGGTGTACTCATACACTGATTGGTTACTGCTTGTACGTGTCACCTGATGATGTTGGAGTTATGTATTTTGAGTGAGCGACCAAGTGGAACAGCAGCTACTTCAGCTCTGGCTAACTACCAGAAATCAACTCTTCTTTGCCACTCTAAAACAGTAGTTGCCAGTGCCTATTGGCAGCACAGTGGACATGAACCACCCTACTACTGACACAGATTGTTTAGTAATTGTTGCATTTCTTGGTTATGGTAAGGGTACAAGGGTGTTCAAAGAATATCAGGGTGAGCCAATCAGAGTAGGGTGAATCGTGACTTTGCCATTCTGGAAAAATGGGAAACAAGATGCTACTGTAACAGGAAGTAGTGGCGGTATTAAATGACATGATATTGGATTGATGCGTAGCCTTGTGTACTCACATTCTTTTTAACCTTTCCATTCTTAGACAGGACTAGAGCAGTCAATAGAGGCAGGAAAAGAGGAAGACATAAGGGGGATGATATGCAGCAAGGAGCTGCATGCTGGAGCCAATCCAGGACTGCTGCGGTGAGGACTGGTACAGGGATCACATGCTCTGCCAGGTGAGCTACTGGGGTACCCCACCCTCTCAATACCTGATCCAGCATTTCAAGCTGTATCGGTGGCATTTCTGAGACTGGTATTGGAATGAGCCCATGGGACTCTTTCTCATCATTACTTTCCGCATGACATAAACATGGCACATATTCCCAGCCCTCCTTACGTTGTGTCAGTTAGCGGAGGATTATTACTGTCACTGTTTTGATAATATGACTTTAAAGCTGTCTGTCTCTCTGCCTTCCCACCTGACCAGGTAAGTTAATGTGAGCCACGCCTTAGATCAACCTCCTAATGCCTCTCACTCTCTCTGTCTGCTCTGCAAACTGTTTCCCTGCTGCAAGAGCCAACCTGCCCCTCACACTTTGTTTTTCTCAGTGTGTGTGTGTGTGTGTGTGTGTGTGTGTGTGTGTGTGTGTGTGTGTGTGTGTGTGTATGTGTGTGTGAGAAAGCGATGCAGGGTTAGGGCGTTGCTCTGGCTAGTTTACTCTCACAGAGCAAACAAATCACTGATGTGTTTTTCTAACCCTGATAGCCGCGGCTGACACCATGTCAACAACAGGGAGAAAAAATATTTCTTCCTCTCGTTTTCCTCTTTCTTTTTCTTCTCTTTCTTCTCCATCCTTGTATTCTCTCCCCGCTCACTGTCTTTCATTAGGATCTTTCATTTTCATCATTCTTTTGTCTTCATTCAAATCTTCCAGTTCCTCCCTCAAACTCTCTCTTTCTGTCTTTATGCCGACTGCGATCCTCCCTTCTCTTTCTTCTTTTGAAGAGACAGAGAAAGCTGTAACCACAGAGAGGTTATATTTAAAGGAAGTGACTGAGCCCAGCTTTACACAACTGTTTGGTGATCTCTGTTGCCAATTTGTATCTGTAAGTCTTTGAGGATCCTGTTTGTGTGTTTGTTTGAGCCCGACCAGGTGTGTTGGATGCGAGCCAAGGCAAAGATTAAAACCTCAATCCCATTTCCTATTATACATATTGATGTTATAATAGTTTGCTTTGAAGTATTTTTTTTTCCACTTGTATTCAAAGGTTAGTTTGCGTAGTCATCGAGGTGCTGAGTAAGTTTCGTGGCCCTAGGGTTCATGAAAACCTTTCAAAACAAAAGTGTTACATTCAGTCATGCTGCATTACATAAAAAGCTGGATAACGGTGACCATATGGCTGAAACTAATAACTGTTATTAATTTCAAATAATCAGATGATTATTTTCTCAATTAGATAATGAATTTATTAATTCAAAAAAGTCAGATAAAAGTCAAACATTTTAATTGTAAGGTCCTAAAGCCAAAGTTGATCTGTTGAAATGTCCTCCTCATACATACTGTACCTGATACAATCCTCATACTGGAGAAGACGAAATCAGGGAACAAGTTTTTATCTTTAAAGATAACTCATAAGATTTATCAATTATGAAAACCTCTCTATCCTTGTTTTTGTTTGTTTTTTTTTTTCAAAACTCACGCTGTCACTAAGACTTAACTCAAATATCATGAAGCCATAGGTTGTTTTAGTTTCAGATCTACTATAATTTCAAACATAAAGTAGATATGTTGTTATCGGAAAACCAATGATTTGATTTGACTGATTTTCCTAACAAGAACACACCATTCTTGTGTTATGTAAAGATTAAAGCTCAAGAACATGCTTAGAGCTCTAATTATGTTATGTTTACTTTTTCAGGACGGATTGGAGATTTAATTCCAAGACTGAAATAGAAATGTACAAGTCTTTTTTTTTTCTTCCCACAAAAGTGGCTCTATCCCCACAACACCCTCCCCACTCTTAATGCTGGTTGAACTCCTAAATAGTGGTATGTTAAAACCTTGTTTAACTGTTATGAGTTCTGAATCATACCCTCACTTCTACACACATGCATGCACATACACACACTGTGTTGTTTTGACTGGTATGTCAGAGTTAAGAGATCAGTGCAGACCACCCCAGAAGAAAGAAAAGGGAGACGAAAGTAAAGAAAAGGATTTCAAATTTTGTAGGTTAAAGAGTTAATTTCATTGTTATGTTTCAGAACAAAACTTAATACACAATCTTAAAAGGTATGGAATACGAAATGTTTTTTTTTCTTTCCTTTTTTAAAATAGATGTTGAGGGACCAAACTTTAGACAATGCAAAAAAAAAAAAAAAAAAGTTATTGCTGAAATATGTCAAGAAAGCCAAGGTCCTCCTCTCTGTGATGAAACTTGAAAAAGCATTTCTTTTCTGATGCTCCACTCAGTGATAAATGCACCTGTGTTATTAAAATACTGGGTATTAGTGGGTAATGAAAAGAAGAATGTTCCTTGACCCTTTTACCCTGCAGCAAAAAGATGAATCAAACAGTTTCTAACTTTTTTAGCATTGTTCCCAGGCTTTAACTTCATCTGTGAATAGCAGCCGCTACATTAAAAGCTTAATCTGAGGTCCAGAGAAAATAGCAAACGAGACCCGGTAAAGCTGATTAAAACATAAAATACATATCAATAAGAAAAATACAGAAGCAGTTTCACAGAAGTTTACTTTTTTAAACGTGTCCACTGATTGGTTAACAGTTTATGTGATGTAATGTTAAGAGTGCATTGTTTTGCTCTGTCTGGGCTGACTCCGGTCAGTCCAGTTTGTGTCGTGTGCTAAGCCTCTCCCTGCGTACCTGTGTTCCCTCCTGTTTAGTCTCAGGGCAGAGACGCCCTCACTCTGGACAAATACCTTCCGGAAAACTTCCGCCCCTCCCCAAAACCACTTCTATCACCGGCCCAGACAATACACACTCACAAAGAGCATGAAAAGGCCTGGGCCACACGCAAGCATGGGCAGTCGCGCACACATGTGCATGTACGTGGGTATAGCTTGCAATGAACGTGCACAGGTGATGTGCAAATAAGTTAGATTTAGATTTAGAAGCTTATGATCATGTTTCCCCCATTTTAGCTTTCCTTCATAAGATGCCACACGTTTCAGTGTAAATCAGAAAAAAAAAACTTCCTATGGCTTCACAACTGATGATCAGGACTCCTCACACTCAGTTTAAGATTCGTCTAAAGATGACAGAGTGAAAAGTTTGACATGACCTCATATTGAATGTAGTCTGCACTACAGCTGTCAGACAAATACAGCAAAGTAAAGATATACACTTCTGAAATGTGGAAAATCAGTCAACCAGTCAACCAGTACCTTCAAATTGTACTTGAGTAAATATATTAGATTTGATTTCACTCTCTAACACAAAGAAACAGCCTGGAATGTGTTCACCTGCCTTTACAACTGAACTTAATATACAAGGTAAACGTGATGGATCCCTCCTACACACTTCATCAACTTGTGTTGCACACATGCACAAACACACATACACACACTTCAAATCAGACAGTTTGGAATGAGCTTCGTCTGCTGCAGTGTGTTGACAGTGAGTCCAATGACAGACGAGACTTAACATTGGCATCTGTTTCGACTGACAGCTCTGACCTCATGTATTGAACCTGTTAGTGGCTTCATGTCGACTGTGGTCACTTTACCTGTGACTTGTTTCACCTGGCAGCTTTACATGTTTCTCTGAGCTGCATGAGGTTACACCAGTTCTTTTATATGTCTGTGGTTTGAACCATATCCAAATCACTTCAGTTCAAAGAATGACACTTATTTTTTACATTGTCCATGTTCAGTGGGCAGGGTAGAGCATCTTGTGTAAATAGAAAGGGTCTCAGTAAAACTGTTGCAAAGCACAAACACAACAAACAAGTTGATTCTGTTTTGTAATTGCACAAAATGAGTCCCTGGAGAGGATATTTCACAAATAAAACCTTAAAAGGAAGGCTTATTCAATAATATGTTGGGTGCCATGCCAACCAGTGGTGTGAATGACATACTCAATAACTGTCTTCACTGAGAATTTTCTAATTTGGTCCAATTCAACATTGGTATGTTGGGTACTGTTATTGCAATCATGACAATAATACATTACATATTGTTACATATGTTACATATTCTTTGTCTGTTGCTGGTTACTGCCGCAATCATAAGCTTCTAGTTACATCAAGAGAAAGAAGCTCCAGTGTTACTGATATACTGTATGGCAGTGTCACCTCAGGACCTATTAACACAAGATTTTGCATATTTCTTCTCATAATTTATGGGGTACAATAAGTAACGAACCAAATCTGCTTATTTCAAAGATGAAATCCAGAGGTTTAGTAATATGTCATCTTGTCTATTCCCACAGTGCTAAAATGCCACCTCCACTTAGAGATTACAGTCAAAAGCAGGTGAACTAAGGCACACTGGGGTCTATTACAGGTGAATGAGCATGAACTTGGCATGCTGGGTAATTTACTTGAAATGATTAAGATATCACCATAACTATAATACTCATTTGCCATGAAAATGTGTGTGACACAGTTCACACAAGCTGTTTTTGTGTCTTCACTGAACCAGCATTTCAGGTCTTGGATCCTGTGACGGACATGTTTTCTTTGTTTACAATAATTTCGGAAGTTCATTATTGTTAAATGCTTGTTTCAAACCACCATCCCACAAACCACAAACCGGATGAGTGACAACACATGTGGGAACATTTCTCATGCTTTCTCACGCTCAAAGGTCTTAATGCTAAAACATCCAGTGTTTCCAGAAATTGTGAAAAACAACTGCTTTATCTTATCTTATCACGCCACTGTCCCCTTATATTTTATAACATACTATACTGTATGTTAAGATTTGCTGCCTGCTTCACATGTTCTTTCTTTGTGGATGTCTGGGTGCCAAATGCAGCTTCCTGTTTTGCCTCTGAGAGCAATAACCTGAAGTGGTTTGTCAACTTTGAGGAACCCATTTCATATTTTGATGTCATTGTTGAACCCGAGGGAAGTGTCAGTCTCAGGGTGGGTCAGGATTGGGCGTACTGAACCAGGATTAAAGTCTAAAATTAGGCTGAGGCAGGAGAAAGTAACAGGTAAGTCTGAACCTTCTGAAAAACAATTATCATTTCCTGTCTGGGTTCAGTGGAATATCATTTTGGATGAGTTGACTTGAATGGAATGCACAGTTAGCATAAAGTTTTAAAGCCAGATTTGAATGGAATGCCTTGTTAACTGAAAGGATTAATAAAAGATTTGACTTGAATGGTCTGATGACTTAGAAGAGAGGAAGAGAGTGACTCGTCTGAGAGATATCTGGAGGCTAAGCAGTGCTCACACACAAAATATACACATATGTTAGTGCATACACCCCATCTCTCTCTCTCTCTCTCTCTCTCTCTCTCTCTCTCTCTCTCTCTCTCTCTCTGTTTTTCTCTATCGCTCACACACACACAACCATGACTTCCTCCTGTTGTGTGTGTTTTGTCAGTCTAATCTCTGGTCTAATCCTCACACTGCTGCCAGACAGACAGGCCCACCCAGGTGAATGAGCCTAAACTTAAGAATATGTGTGTGTGTGTGTGCATGTTTGAGAGAGCCACACAGCTGGTGGATGTCTCAGGTCATGTGACTTAGATGACACTAAGATTGGGATGTGTGGCATGGAAACATACAAATATAAGCAGCATGGAAAGAAGGGCAAGGAGAGAAAGCGAGGCCCGTCCAGTGATGCTTGCAGGACCAAAAGTAAAACCAAGCAAATCTTTCTGAGTTCAACTGGGGTGAAATTTGACCTGCAAATTTGTTCCCTTGACCTATCGCAGACCATCTTGGCAGAGCTGACCTTTAAGGGAACGGTGAGCCAAAATCCAAAAAGCTATTGTAGATGTTCAATTTCATTAAAAATCCTCTGCTGGAGTCTAAGGTGATCCACAAACAGACAGGTGTTGAGGTTACAAATACTGCTGGCTAGCATGTGTCTGCAGTTAGCTTGCCAACTTGTAGTCACTACATCACCAAGCTTCCAATACTGCATAAGGATATGCAGATGAATTCCTCTGCGACACTTCTGTTGTGACTGGTTCACTGTGTCAGGGGACTCAAGGGCATTTCAAATGCTTGCGAAGTTGTTCAGTCCAAGTCCAACCTGAATATAGAAGAAAGACTTGATTTGCCAAGTGCATTGGTAAGTACAATTTCTAATGTTAGTTTAAATTGGTACTGATCTATCCACCTATGCCCTAATCCTTTCTGAGGACTACATGACATTGGAATAAAAGCTACTGGGTTCATCATGAAGCCTTTTTGGAAACTGGAATTATAATATAATTCTTTTCATGAGCCCTGGCACTGTGTGCATATCTATAGAGAGTTTATGTCAGGTCGGTGTGAGATCCTTCAAAAAGAAGCCGATATTCCATCTATGAATCTCAGTAACAGATCTGAGTTAGAGTTTTGATGTTACAAACATTACAAAGGTGATCACTAAACTTCACCTTAAATAGTTTACCTTTTAAACCATAAATCATAAAAATGATTCAGTTATTATTGAGGTCATTCCAAAATAAATCAGATTTGTACTATTTGGATAGCTGCGTAGGCATGTTCATTTCACACTACATGGGAAACCAGTATTCAGTTAAAATGGTGTTGTTTTCAAAAGAAGGAGTTACAACTAACTGAAACTAAGCAAGTAACCTCTCACTATCGGTGTCAATGTCGCTGCTTAATTGGCATTAAGAGTTTTCTAAGAAAGATCTCTCAGACACTCAGTGATTAGAACATTTAAAATAAAAGATGTAAAAGCATTCATTCATCTTGTGGTGACTGTTTTCAGTGTGTCTTCACTTTAAGGACCTTTACTTCTGTGAAAATGTGTGTTACATTAAATAAAATAAGAAGAAATAGACAGGAAGACTATAACCAACCAGCATGTTGCAGGTTTTATGCGACATATAGACATCTATACCTGCTCCATCTGTCTGAAGCCTTGCTGCGCTCTGAAGCTGAAACGTACATGTTCTGTATGTCTGACATGCATAGAAAAAACCTCTCTAATTATACTGTGTCATGTGGTTATCTGGCGCCTCAGGACCCCAACTCAAAAAATATATATATAATTATATTCTTCTGACACTGTAAAGTGTAACTTTGAAGATTTCCAACAAAAATTTAATCCATGTCGGAGCCATTCCCTGATATTAAAAGCTGAATTGCATTTTATATTCAACTGAGACATGCTGCAACTATTCTATATACCACATATGACAAACAGCTAATCCTTATTTATGCCTTCCCAAGCCTGTCACATATTAAGCTGCTGTTGCATTATGGCCAGTGGCAGGTAAAGTACAGTAAGCCTGACTGGATTTGGCAGAAGCCTGCCTTCCCTCCAAAATGAAAGATATCCGAGGTTTCAAAACTGAAACCTTTCCTGGACATCAATTGTTGGCATGAAAGTAAAACACGTTATAGAAAGGCTGGAAGTCATCAATTATCTAGACACCTTTGTTTACCTCAATGACAGTGCTGCTGCTGACAATGTGATAATATGTTGTAAAACGCTGATTGATCAAGTCATGTCATGTTGAAACATATTGTTGCATGAAGGGAAATTTGGTGTGCTGCCAGGGTTAAAAACACCACCCTAACAAACAGGGATTTAACGAGATCATAGATGAGGTGATTCATAATAGTGTTAGTACATGTGCAAAAACAAGGCAAGGCGGGCAGCCTTTAAAGTATATAAACTCTTCCACGTTTGGTATATTGATAATCACAGACACAAAGACAAACTTCACAGCAGACACAGTAGCAGCCTGAAGGCAAAACATGGAACTCT
This sequence comes from Protonibea diacanthus, assembly GCA_028641955.1. NCBI lineage: Eukaryota > Metazoa > Chordata > Actinopteri > Sciaenidae > Protonibea > Protonibea diacanthus. The sequence goes on along the minus strand of CM053979.1, from coordinate 22,335,432 downwards.
TTGTGAAGATCAAATTAAACAGTTGCTATAATTTTCTGATCTTTCCCCCTCTTCCTGACTGCAAACAGTACAAAAAATATTTCCTCCCCCTCCATAAAAGTCACTGTATGTGTGGGAGAGGGCTCCCTAAAATCAGTACTCACGTCCTTTTAGCTACATTTGGAGAAAAGACTTGTCACACTGCAGAGGCCCATGATCTTGTTGTGGGAAGGAAGGCTGTGTCATCTTTTGTCACAACACAAATGCGTCACGGAGGTGACATGATACGCATTTTTGCTAACTGCAAAGGGTGATGATACACTTCGGGTAGTAATGCAGTCGTAATATTTGAGAGGGTGAAGGCTGGAAGCTGATGTAAACAAATGTGAGGTATGAAAAGCCTTTAATTTATGTGTGCTTGGCTGAGAAACCTTGAATATAAACTACCACTGGATACCTTTTAAATAGTAAAAGTCATCTAATGCACAGTCACATTGTCTGATCACACACCAGCTTTACCTCCTGAATGACCAAAGAAGTCGCCCCTGCATGTTCAAAACCCTCATTTTTTCAAATAACACTGCCAATGAGACAGTGCTACTTACTTCTTGTGCCATTGGACTTTGTGTGATCATAACCAATAGGAATTATGGCCAAACCTACAAAAACAAGATGTGTAATGAATGATGCTTGAATGTAACATGGTCCATTCCCTGGGACACCTGTATGATGTCAGGTTGCTTTTACCTTAAACTTAATCAACCAGCTGGTCTTCCAAAAACAGCTTTTCTTTAAAAATACACCACAAAGCGTCAATCTCTGTAAAGACACAATATTAACATAGATACAGATGAGTAACATATCTGAAACCACACTTCTGGATGTGCAGAAAATGTTCCCCCACCTCCATTTTGTCGAGAGAAGTCTCTTGTTGAAAGCAAGTTGGACTGAAGCACCGTGAGGCTGATTGCAGGTGAAGAGGCCTCTTGGTATGCTGGGTAATTTACATGACATGATTACTCCAGCAGCCCCCTTTCTTTGCATGTGTGTGTGTGAAAGAGAGAAATGGAGAGAGAGAGCGAGAAAAAAAAACATGTAGGGAACAGGGTTTAGTGGTAATATGGTGCTAAACATCTGTGAGCTTGATGACACTCACTTAAAACAACGAGAGGAAAGGTGGGAGGGAGTCATGATTGAAGGAAGAAAAGGGAGAGGAGGAAGGGGGGAAGGCGAGGGGGAATTGAGGGGTGCAAAGAGGACCATGAAGACAGGATGACAAAAAAAACAAAAAACAAATGTGGAATAAACTCAAAAGAAAACGAAAGGAATAAACAGACAAAGATAGAAAAGTAGTGATGCAGGAAGGAGTTGCAGAATTCATCAGACGCCCCCAAGATACTGAAGCTAAACGTACAAACATCAAAGACGGTTAAAAAAAAAAGTGTGTCTGTGTGTGTGTGTGTGTGTGAAGGGGGCAGACAGGGCAGGCAGGCTGCATGGTCTAACTTGCTGTAAAAGCACCTGAAGAAACAACACAAGACTGGCACGATAACATCTACCCTGACTGCCCTTTCAGCTGTGTGTGTGTGTGTAGGTGTGTTCAGAAGTCTGACACTCAGATTTATGTGTTTTTGTCATATCCTGCTCTCTGGATAACCTTTTAACCCCAGTCATTTTTCTTATACAAATTCATCTTAAAGTAAATGAACTTTTGTTCATTACATTTGTGTGTTTCAACACTGTGGTGGAGTTTACATTGGATTTACTGACTGTACTTGTCTGTCATTTCTTGACTGAATGAGTTGTCTGGGGATTTCAAGATGTTTTCAGGAGTGTTCTGGCTGCAGTGATGCTGCTGCTGTCTTCTCTAGTTGAAGGCCAGTAACATAAGAAAAGTACTGTTCGAGTAGAATACAGTTTATCTTCTGCATTAACCGTGTCAAACCTTCACTTTATTTTCAGGATGTAGCTCATTATTTTATCAGCATCATATTTTGTGTCTTGCTGAGCTGTGGACATAACAGTGAACTAAGTGGACTGTGATCAGAAACCCAGATAAACTAATGCCACGGTGTCCCAGTTTTTACCAAAGTACTCAAGCTAGCGTAGTCAGTTACAAGGATATGATGCTAACATCTGCGAACACATAACAGAAATACTCCAAAAACAGGTCACAGCTGGGTTTCAAGTGGACCCGTGAACACATTAAAGGACCAGTGTGGAGGATTTAGCGGCTTTTAGTGGACATCTCGTTTCATCCTCTTGTTTAGAAGGAGGAACTATGGTGGCTGTGAAATGTGGGGAAAACACCATAAGCCATAACTAGAGCCAGTGTTTGGTTTGTCCCTTCCGGGCTACTGTAAAATCTGTGGCAGTTCAACATGGTGGACCATGGAAGAGGACCCACTGAGTCTGTAGATATAAAAGGTAACAAAACACAAGAATTTTTATTTCCAGTTGATTATACACTGATGAAAACATAGTTATGCATTTTTTTTTTTTTACCGTATTATGTAAATAGAGCCTAAAATCTGATACTTTAACTTTAACTGAGTACAATAGTAAAATCAGATGATGGTAGATCAGATTAATATGAATTAATTAAAATGTCTTATTCTATTTACACTTAAACCTCATTTGGTCACTTCAAAGCTATCCAAACTCAAAATGGTTAAATGCATCCAAGAAGCATTCAAGACTGAAATCAGATTGCCCAAAGAACCTACAAAGGTGGTAAATAGGCCTTTGTCACACAAAGTGTGGCTGAACTTCTCGATTCTCGACATTGTCTCACCCACACAGATCCTTGAGTGGTTGCACTGATCAGGGATCAGATTAAATGCTAACAACTTAGTTTGACTTTGTATGTGTTGGAATCTCCGGAGCTGCTTTCTTCCTGATGCTTTAATGAGACAGGGAGAACGATGGCTAATTTCAGTGTAACTTCAGCTGCCACGAGAAAAGGAGAAAGATCCCACAGAAGCTATTTTCACAGACCACTTACTGACAACGTTAGACTTGGCAGTGCATCTTAGAGAGATGGATGCATACACACTTTTCTAACAACTGGCTAGAATGTGTCTCGATTAGATTACACTGACTATGCATTTCTCAAAATTCAGACAGATATTTCTGGTATCTGACTGTAAATTTCTGCAGATGCAAACAATGCTTGGCTGCACAGTGACATTTTAGTGTTTAAGAAAACACTACTACATCTCACACCACTCTGTTCTTACTTCACCTCTTGCTCTCTCTTCCTGGCAGAGGTGGATTAGCAGAGTTCTGCTCCGTTTACCTCCACCTGTCAGCGCTGCGTGCATGTGTGTGTGTGTGTCCTGTGCATTCAGCCATGAGAAGCTACCGCTAAGACCCTGAATCATGGGTTCTGTGGAGGTGACAGCTAAACAGTCCCACCCAGAACACACACACACATGCACACACACTTAAAGTGACGCTTTTAGACAGTTAAGCCAAGTAAATGCTTTGGGTATCAAGTACCATTAGGGGCAATGCACTCAGAATATGAAAACCTGATGCTGCTTTTAAGTTTCTGTTTCCACTTTCAGCAGCTGAGAGGAAAAGACAGAGAGACACAGAGAAAGAGAGAAAGAAAAAGAAGAGAGTTTGTTGTCTTGTTGTGTGGTCCCGTGTGACTGTGAGGGAGCTGCACCTCCACGCCTCACTGCCATCCTCCTCCTCCTCCTCCTCCTCCCCCAGCTCTCAGAGCCTGCTCCGGCCTGTTAGCAGGAAGTGTCCTCCCAGCTGACACACACATACACACACAACTTTAAAATGTTACCCCCTCCCAATGAGACCACAAAATGCAAATATTTCAAACAAACTTCAGAATTAAAGATGTCCCAGTGTGGCTGAACTCATTCTTGGGAGAGGCCCCTGATGAGATTCAACTGTAAGAGTTAACAAAGTGAGTAAAGGGAGATTCAGCAGGTGGTACTCTTTTGTCTACAGTAGTAGCCTGACGCTGTCCGGTAGTATCTCTCAAATCAGTAACTGTTGTGTGCATGGGCCCAGTAGGTATTTATCCGCAGCAGCTGTCGAACACAAAAAACATGAGATTAAAGAAACCTGTGAGACATGATCTGCAAATATTGTAAGATCAGTCTCTGAATAAATGAGGCAAGAAAATGTTGTGCAGGGTTGATAGTTTGAAGAAATCAAGAGACGATGAGTCATATCAACACTCTCAAGCATTGGTGCAGTTTTCTCAGTCATAAACCTTACAGACAGAACAGAGTTTGTTATGTGTGTTCTGACTTTGTGATGCAGTGAAAATGTAGTTTGGGAAGGAGATGGTGAAGTGAAGGATTGCAGTCAGCAAGGTAAGGTTGTAGGACCAGTGAAAAGTTTAGTGAAAACTAAATCTTGAAAAGTGGTCCTTTCAAACTTATTTTAAGTTTTTATCATAAATCCAATTACTCTGTGGAGGAAAGGAGTCGTAAAGAGTGTTTGATTAACTGCAAATCAACACCTAACTCTGCATGTCTGCAAATCTCACAGCAACATTTCAGCACATTATTTTTGAGTTTTACTGCTCTTAACATCGCCTAGTCTCAGAAGAAGTGAGTGTATGCTAACTGCACAGCACTGCAACCCTGAACCTATCTAGACATTATTTGGAGGAGCTGTATGTGAGAGTGTAAATGTCCAGCTCCCATGAGCCCATGTATGAATACAGCAGCTCACTGTGCAGAGAATTCACAGTGAGCTAGTGGATGTGTTGGTGATGATGACATTGCAGGGTGAATAGCTGCTTCGCACTATTTTCTGCTTACTTTTTCAACGCTTTCCACTCTTTCGCTGATATTGCAGATATACATTGCAGTATTGATATAAGTCATAACAATTATTATGGATGATGATGAGGTATCCTCCTCCTGGATGCTTTTACCAGGCATCACCTCTCACCCTGGTCTGACTGACTGGCTTCTTTTTAAGAAATTCATCCTTCCATTATTTGTAACCACTTATCCTAATAGGGCTGAGCCTATCCCAGATGATTTAGGGCAGGAGGTGGGGTACACCCTGGACAAGTCGCAAGCAGGGAGGAAGGGGAGATTAGGGGAACATGCAAACTCCACACAGAAAGGTCCCAGCTGAGGTTTGAACCAGGAACCTTCCAGGAGGTAACAGGCCTTTTTTAAAGAAGTGTAAATGACAAATAAAGAATATGACAATAGTAACATATTTCAGGGAGCTTATTGACAAATTTGGATAGTGACAGTTGAAGCTCACAAAAGAGATGCCACAAATTTGCATTATGCAACACAATAGTTTGTCATGTCTTTGTTTCTGTGTTTTCAAGTCCTACTTCCCACTAGTGGTCAGAAATTGCTGAATGCAGCTTTAATACAAAGTGAATGTGGTAATGTCACGACAAGATCATTGTTTAATGTCAAATCTGTTTGTAGATTTGTAATAAAAGTGAAGATCCATGGAGAGAGGGGAAAAACACACACACATTAGATGCTCAGCTCATGTATCTTTAATTATCCCATCACCAGTTTGTGATGAGGTTAAACTGTGATGCTAAAAACAGTGTACATACTGTAGCGACCAGGTCAGCTGAGTTATTTATTTATTTTACTGTAACTTTTTCCCCTGTGAATCCAGCGATGGGTGGTTTCATCAAAGTACCTGAATTTGAGAGACATAGAGAAGAGACAGAAAGAGAAAGGGAGAGAGACAGAAAAGGAGAGCAGAGAAGGAGAGAGGTAATTAGAATCCAGTGATTAATGTTCTAATGAGTTTATTCTCCAAGGGGATTAACATGAAAGCTAATAGCAGCTGTGCTAAAAACATCCCAAAAAACCCGAAACACAGGAGACAAAAACACAGACACAGGATTTACTGGTCCGAGAGAAGAAAACAGTAGTTTGTTGTTGTTGTTTAGAGTTTATTCTGTTTCTCCACTCACACAACCTTGGAATGACCTTAGCTCAACCACAGGAGTTTATCTTCAACTCAGCTGCAGCATTGAGGCAGAGATGAAACCCAGCAAAGGTTTTCATGTTCATTTACATTTTTATGCCCAGAAATTAGAAATTATGATGAGACATTCAGTTTCTTGTCTAATGTGACAAACAGCAAAGTATTTTCTCAGTTAGTTCAAGCAAATCTGAGTCAATCTGTTGCAGTGTGTCCTGTTATTGTGGCAAATTAATGTAGTGATTGTAGATGAGGTGAGGGGAAAATGGGAGAGTTGAGAGAGAGGTGAGAGAAACAGATATGAAGGCAAGAGAAGAGGGGAAAATATATATCCTTGTAACCAATTGGTTTTTGGAGTGATAGGGAGAGTGACATTCGGGTTGGCTTAGCCCTTTTCTGAAGGAAAAGGAGAGATTAAGACAATCCGCAGCGAGCCACCTTCCCTTCGCCAAGGTGCTTAGGGACCCAGGGAGCAAAGAGGATTGTGGGAGAGAGAGCGGGCTTGTGGGATAGCGTCACAGGGATCTTAGAGGGCATTAGCAGTAACGTACTCTACCTGAGATAGACAGAGTGGAGACCACACCACCAGCACCGGACCCCTTTGTTGACTGGCTTAGTGGTCCTGTCTCGCGCACATATACCGACACAGGCACTAACACACACACACACACACACATGCACAGTTGTATCATATTGTAATAAACATGTACATACATGCACATACACTCCACATACTGCATAAGTGCTCATATCTGCATGCAAGAAATGCCACATGCCACACTTCAAGATACCATATGGACACAAAATGTGCACACATACACATTCATGTCATTTATGTAACAGCTATTGTTAAAATAGGTCAGATCTTACTGATGCCAAAATACGTATTTGAAAATAGGTTCATAATTTTAATGAAACCAACCTGAAACACATGGGAACACTTTATTACAATATTATTTACAGAAAACCCAACAATTCCCACCATGAGCAAGCACTTGGAAACAGTATCATAGGAGTATGTTTATTCATAGGAGAGGTTTACACAGATAATGTACATACTGTACTACTTTAAAACATCCTTATATCTACATACAAGTACATTATGGCATGTTCTGAAGTATTTAGGGGGACTTAAAATAAAATGTTGCCTCCCATATGGATTCATCCACAAATTGATGCATACTGCAGACACATCACATAAACACATAAAATACACAAAATATAGTGGACTTTGACAACTTGAATAATTAATCAAATCAAATAGACTGTGTTTATCTTTAAATTTCTATGGCGCTAACAATTCAAATTCTGACAGTAATATTTATATTTTACATCACTGCTGAAGATTTACCTGCACATTACATTTATTTATTTTTCATTTCCCTTTACCATAAAAACAACTTGAGACAGCTGAGTCTACAGACAAATGGAAATATAAGTACAAAGTTTTGAATTTTTTTTAATGCTGTCTTGGTTACCTTTATTTCTTTAAAGTTCAACTTAGATCTGCATTACTTTTGTTACAAATACCTTCAAATAATTAAATGATAACCATCAATGGATGATTAATTAAACGTGGGTGTGTTGTATTCTTCATTAACATACTGTTAGACTGACTCCAGAGAAATCTCACTGTTAAACATCTGACTGCTAAACCAGCGCAGATTTGTAGTTAAATCCAACTTACAGTGTATTTGTGCAGTCTGGTATTTTCTGTTGCATGCAGAAAATATCACATTACATTCCTGACACTGTGTAATCATGTTGGATTTACTCGCAAATCTGATGCAAACGGTTGACTCAGTAGTTTGAGTTTATTTAATTTTTTTTGCTGTATGTTGGTATTTTTTAGCACTGCCACGTTGTCGGAGTGCAGCCTAAATCTAATCTGAGTTCTGCTGGCTTGTACCTTTGCCTGAGACATTGAGGAATTAAAGAGGAGATTAAGGTGTGTGTGGTAATCTATAAGGATGTGTTGATTTGTAAGGTGGAAACTGGGATAAGGATGACTCTGTGTGTGCTGTGAGTGTGTGTGTGTGCTGTGAGTGTGTGTGTGTGTGTGTTTGTGGATTGGAGAGTTATATAAGTTTGAGCTTGACTTTGCGAAGTATCTAATTCTTTGGAGTCAAGTTGTTTCTGACTGAAACACAAACACACACACACTTACTGTACGTACACATATGTGCATATTAAGACATACACAGATGCTCAGTAGTACACTGCCATTCATTCACACAGTGATCTGTCTCGTCCGTTAAGATTAGTTGTCACCCTCTTTGTTAAGAAGGTGATTTATGTGTGGCACAGCCTAATTGCCTTGAGGGTGTGTGTGTGTGCGTGTATGTGTGCAGCTTCAGGGTAAAACTGCCCGACAGCTGCAAGAGGCCTCAAAACGATCCACCCATCCTGCTTTTCTCTGGCTCCATCCACTCTCATTCTCTCAGTCACCAACATATTAAGTGATGGAAGCTTCTCAGATCTGTTTAAAAGCAGCTCATAAAACTAACAAAGGTTTTGTGGAGCTCAAACATAAGACATATTGTGTTAATTTGTGGCATTTAGAGGTGCTGGTAGGTGGATTCCATTACCTGCATTTAAAGTTTGAAGGGATATTTTCCATGTACTGGATTTGGCTGTTTAATACACTGCATCAAGTAACCACTGTTCCAATTAGCAGTTGACCGATTCAGGTGCAGAGAGGACATTTTAACAGCTATTATAATTGGATAAAATTGGCTCTAGAAGTGGTGTGCAGATGTTCTGTAGCAATCAGCGCTTGTAAGCACACACACCAACAGCAACTTAGAGAATATTTATGCCTGTGTTTTAAACCAAAAAGGGCACATCTACTAACCAGTGAAGGAGGCCCAGTCCATCCTGAGAATGATGGTTCATCAGCTTGCCAAGCGATGGCACAAGCCAAAAAGTCGTAAGTTGTATTTTGCTCATCCTATAGAGTCGGATTATTGCCCAACTCCATCCTCTAACCTTATTGCTCTGTGGGACCCACTGTCAAACAGCACACTGGCCGGACTTCAGGAGAACTTTTCATTGGTCATTATTTTGTATTTTGTATAATCGGATGGTTAATGGACTATTGGTCAACCTTTAGTTCCAATAAGTGCTGCCATTTCAGTTGCAGAGTTTTGTGGCCAAGTTAAATTAGTTATTTCTTCCCCTATTAGCATTAGCATTTTCTACTTTTCTTCTTCAGAGACTATATAGTTTTGAAGACTGATCTTCTGAACACTTAAAAGCCTTTAACACTGGGCTGGCTGTCAGATTGCATGTTCCAACTTCCTCCCATTTCCACCTCTGCATTTCTTTTATTGTACACCCACAATTTTTTTTCTCCAACTGTTTCACTCTCAGTCTCTATCCTTCTCTAACCCTTCCCCACTCCTGCCTTTCCCTCATATTTCCTTCCAACCTATAACATATATAACCTATATACCTCCACCTCTACTGTACCTCCCCCCTCCACTGTCATGTTTTATATTCTGCTTGTTGCATCCAAATCTCCCATCAAATTAGCCTCCAAACAAAACCACGCAGCCCAGGCTCCCTGAGAATTACATTCATATTGGATGCTTCTGCACCACACATCTGAATGTTGACATTGAGTGCCAACATTCAGTGCCAGTGCAGGATGTGGTGTGTCCTTTATATAGCAAGGTGAGAAGTCATTCACAGGGAGTTTGTGGACTGTAATCAGTCCTGGCATTTTCTAATCAGAACCATAATCTCTTGCTAATCTTAATCAAATGCTTTAGTTGCCTAACTTCAACCACACTGTACTTGTCATACTCTGATATTGCAGGAATAATAAATGAAAAAGTGTTGGCACTGAATGTTCAAATACTTTGTCATTTGCCATTTGCCATTAACGTAATGGCTTTTGCAGGAGGAGTAATGAAAGACACTAAAATGTGATTCTCACAGGAAAGAAGAGGATGGTAGATAGAAATATTGGATGGAGGATGTTCCATCCTTATTAACTGATCCCCATGTGCATGCTGGAACGCAAAGACTCACAAATTAAAACATTTCTGTATGGCACCACAAGTGGTCAAAAACACCACATGGTGCCTTAAAACCCAGACAGACTGTAAACTAAATCTATTTTTTTTCCGTTTGGGGTGAGGTTTCTGTTATTTACACCCAGTTATATTCACTCTGTAACAGGTGGGCCCAAAAGGGGGTCCTCACAGGGGGAGAGAGAGGGAGAGAGAGAGTATGATGGATTGATGGTGGGCACGACTGATGCCAACCTCTCTGTGACAAGGAGAGGCAGCTGAAACAGACGGTCCCCTCCCCTTTATTTGTGTGTGTGTGTGTGTGTGTGTGTGTGTGTTGTCACACTGCTTTGGCAGGGGTGGCACAACCATCTGCCTGGTCAGGGTGCTGTGTGTGTGTCTGGGGGGAAGACAGGCCGAGATAAACGGGTGATTGAGTGTTTGAGGCTGCCTGGTGTAAGTGAATGGACTACTGGCACTGGCAGCAACACACTCACACACACACACACACACATGCGGTCAGCTGTGTGCACGAGGCATTAGGCTACAGTTGACCTCCTTGGAAACAGGCCGGGCACCATGTATTTACGGCACTGTGCGTAAATAAACTTGTAAGGTTTAATAATGTATCTTTGCATGTGTTTGTATAAGTGATTATCACTTGCATGTTTGCTTGCCAACATTGTGTACACATATGTGCATGTGTGCTTGTGTGTGCGCATGTATGTGCTTCTCATACACTCTCTCCTACTGTGTCTTCAAAGGCCTTGTGTGGTGAATAAATATTCCCTCCATGGAGGAGTCAAAGCTGCTGCAACATCTGTTGTTTCTACACTAAAACTCTGCCCCATCAACTGACACACAGCCAGAACTATAGTAAAGAGGCTGTATATTTATAGTATGTGTGCATGTGTGTGCATGTGTGTGGAACTTGTCCAACAGGCCACAGGCCGTGTATGAATGTGCCTCGATCCATTATTGCTTTTATCAAGTCCATGCAGTTAAATGAAATCATGCAGAGGTAGTTTAGTGAAAGTAATGTTATTTTCCCCACAGCAGACTTTGACACTGACACCTTGACACTACGGTAAGAGCTCTTGAGAGCAGGATTTCACCAGATAGGTTTCCTCCTGTTTTGAAAAAAGAAATAATGACCGACTGGGATTTAAAAAAAGAAATTGTGACTTCTACTACTTTCTACTTTATCTGTTCTGATTCTGTTTGACTTTTAGTGTTATGTGAAAGTAAGTAAAATATATATTACAATAAGGTGCAGTCTTTCTTTACCATCTGCATTTGTGACAAATGAGCCAAATAATGACACAAATTACAACAGGACTATGTTGAATATGAAATGAACCTGATCTGTCCATGTCTACAGTACTTAAAGTCTGATTGCAGTTGCAACCAAAAGAAACTGATCCAGCTTGCTCAATGATACTAATAAATAAAAAAATGCAATGCAGCTGTATTCGGATCCTTTACTTATGTAAAAGTACAAACACCACCTTCATTGAAAATATTACCCTTAATTGTAAAGCTGGAACCATAAAATGTTTTTGCATGATCAAAACTGTTAAAGATTATCAATGAATTGATTTATTGTTTCAGTTATAATCTTGTAAATAATTGGTAAAGCGACTTAAATTGTCAAAGTAGTAAAGAGAAGTAAAAAGTGCAATATTTCCCTCTGGAATGTAGCAGAGTGGCACAGGAAGACTATACTGAAGTGCAAGTACCTCAAAGTACCTACAGCACTTGGGTTAATGTACTTCCTTACAGTCCACTACTAATGCAATATGACAGAACCTTTAAAATAAGTTATAGCTGTTTTTAATCCATAATTTCTGGTACTTTTCATAACAGAATGATCTGTAATAGACATGAATAAACATCCTCTTCTCAGCACACTCATTGCATTCTCTTGCTCTTCTAGGGTGGATTTCTACCTGTGTTATGAGAACATAAACTTTTCTTCTTTGATTCTCAGCGACTTAAAACATTGTCTTTGGAAATCTCAGATGAGACCATCAGAAAGATTTTATTAAATGTATAAATTCCTTAATAGTGGAATTATTACACAAATTTTCCAGCTTGTTGAAAAACATTTCCATGTAACACCTTTTCTTTTGAACACCATATGTCTTGCATTTTGCAAAGAAACTCCTGATCCTGATTGAGCGTGTCTAAAGATTTCTCAGAGAGACACTTAACAGCACGTCTGATGTTTGACACTGTACTATAAGTTGACAGCTCACTTAACAAAGACACTGAGACAGAAGAGCACAAACAACTAGATTGTTCTGTCTTTTCACTCTCTCTCCCTCCTCCTCCCTTTCTCTCCTTCTCTGATTGAGACACACAGAGAGAAAGAGAAACCAGTGAGCAGTGAGAGCAACAGTATCTGCTGTAATCACACTTGTCTGTCTGCAGCCTATTGACTCTCTGGTTAACTGAGACCCACTGTGTGCGTGCGTGTGTGTGTGTGTGTGTGTGTGTGTGTGTGTGTGTGTGTGTGTGTGTGTGTCTGAATGCATCATATTGGCCTACTATGTCCAAGAAATAAGTGTTAACCTTTCTACTGTTTAATACATGTTATTAATATTTTTTTTTTTTTTTTTTTTTTTTTTAGTTATTATGTGCATTGCTTCTGTGCACCTTTATCATGCTAAAACACTCTTTTAGAGGATTTTACGCTTAGCCTAAATGTACCCTCGACACAGTGGTTAATACTTTGTTCACCAAGTCTCAGTAGTCTGGTTTATAAACTTTGTCTTAAAACTTTATTTATTTTTAACATATCTATATCCTGTTAAAGGTCACGTGTGTAAGATTTCGATGTATTCACCATGTTAACCACCATGGGAACGAACAAACTTAAGACTGGCTGTAGGGCTCTTCACATTTTTTGGTGGCCACCATAGTTCCTCCTTCATGCTAGGAATGGGGTAGGGAGTGAAGGGGGTTGCAATCATGCTAGATGCCACTAAGTCCAACACACTGATCCCATAATATTTTGTTGATGTCAAAAGAATAAACTTTCACAATATTCACATTTTTCTCTTTCAAATTTACTATAGTAATACAGATGCAGCTAATGTGTGGCCAAACTTTCTAGACTCTTCCCTGCTCTCCATCCCTCACTTCACCTATCTATCCATTCCTCTCTCTCTCTCTCTCTCTCCCTCCCTCCCTCCCTCCCTCCTCCCTCCCTCCCTCTTGCTTTGTCCAACCTCTCTCACTTATCTCCTTCCTCGCTCCCTCCTTCCCTCCCTCCCTCCCTTCCTACCTGCCAGCTGCTGCTCAGGGCCTCCCGGCTCTTACAGTTCTCCCTCAGACAAAAGAATGGATAGAACTACAAAAAAAAAAGAAAAAGAAGAAAAGAAAACGAATGACAGCTATGCACTCCTTTGTTCTCTGTACCACACTGTCTCCCACATTACCTTGTTCTAGCCTACTTCTCTCTCTCTCTCTTTCTCTCTCTCCTCTCCGTTTTATCCCTGAGGGAGCCTTCGTGGTCTCTGGTGTCTCAATCTTGTCTAACGGTCACTCAGACCGTCTTGTCTGCACAACTTGAACTACAATGGCCTGCTTTTTAACACAGGGCCAAGCACAGGGCCTGCTGGGGCTCCATATTCAGTCTCATTTCACCTATGGGGCTTCTCAGAGTTTATTTTGATGTCCATTACAGGGCCAAACAGGGTTATCCAGGGCCAGGTCCCTAACCTAACTCACCCTAACAAACATATCTCATCATCCTTAATCATAAGGTTTTCAGTGTTGGTGTGTGATATCTGTATGACAAAAGGTGGACTTGCACGGGACTTGTTGGAGATTGTAAAAGAAAAAATAATATATTAAATTAATTTTGTCCAGTGATTTATCCTATCGCTCTCTCCAATTCTCTCCAAAAAAAATTGTTGATGCATAAATTCCAGTCAAGTGCGTTGAAGGTGGGCATACAAAGCACAAGACTCTGACACAAGAGTCCAGGATTCTCTCCTAGGATCAGGACTGTTGTAAAATATAAGTAATACACACAGTACACAGGTTGAAATCAAACCTGGCACAAAGGATGATGTTTGAAAAGTCTGAAAATGTCCTTGAGTTCTTTCAATATTACTACAAACACAATTAATATAAATCTGTCTCTGCAGCTCAACTAGCTCACACAGGGGGACAAATATGAGATTTGTGCGCTCAGGACAGACAAAGGACAGCTCCTCTGTGATTTATTACAGTCCAGAAAACATGTCCTTCCTCAGGAAGGGAGACAATCGGAAATGAACAGAACACTTCTTTCCAACAATCTCATATCATGAGCTAAGATATAGAAAGTGATGTGTGAAAACACTGGACGATGATGAGAGATGTTAAGATCCCCTCCACATTGAGCGTAGAGACTATTTGTCGATAAGGCACATAAGAATCAGAATGAAAGTATGTTCACTGTAGAGAAATGTTTGCATTTTTCTTGTGGTTTAGTTATCCTTGGCAAAGTGAGTAAACACAGAACAAATAAACGATTGCTCCTGCTCTGGTACAAACCAAGCGGCAACTTGTGTGGCTGTAAAATGAAGCCAGTGTGCAAGTGCCAAAAACTGCCACTCGAGGCTGGTTACAGAACGAGCCAATCTCCATAAGCCCCCATGTTTAAACATGTTTACAGCCTGTTAAAAAAAAAAAAAAAAAACGCTTTTGGTCTCTGAGTTTGAATTTTTTATATAACTCACCCACTCAAATTATATTAAGGTTTAAAGTTATGCATAATTCACATCATGGTTGCTTTGACAGATGGGTGCCATTACAGGTGACTTTTTTTGCGCACTCAGGCATCATTCAGTCCACCGAGGATCCACGACTTTGCCTTGTTCTAGAGCAGAAGGAGGAGGCAGCAGAGCCAGAGGCAAGAGCAACCACATTCTGAGCTTCATATACGGCACTTCAGAAAGCCCATGAGTGACATCATGGATACTATGTCCACATTTTATACTGTCTATGATACAAACCAAAGACCCACCCAGGTGCATGCTGGTCCTTCACCCAACCAGGCTGCTGACTCATCCTTGATACACAGGATGGGGCGTCCTTTAGTGAGGCGACCCAACAAGCCGTAGTCACCGGTGTCACAACTGAACCTATCTCATAATGTTAACTAAAGTGAAGAATAACTTGTATATCTGCCATGTGATTCAGATTCACTCCACTGAAATATTTAATTTAAGAATTTACTAATTAACAAATTCCTCAGCATTAGTTTTTGGAATTTTGGATCATTTTGCAATTATATGTTATATCTCATGTAAAACGAAACCACCGTTACTCTGTTTTGAATGTGTAAGAGTGACAGGATCAGTCTGATAGATACAGGGTTACAGGGAATGAATGTTGTTTTTGTTGCCACACAGAAGTGAAGACAGTTTTCACTACAGATCCGAAGAGATGAACCCCATCTTATCTTATATTCCAAAGTGTAATGGTTACATTTGCCCCTTTGTGTAACAGCTTTCTGAGTTTTGGTGGTGGTTTAAGTTGAATGAATTTTGAAAGATGAGGTCACTGAATGTAGTTTTGAGTAAAATCAACGAAAAGAGATCCACAGTTTGATCTGTGTTGGCTTCTGTTGTGCTGACTGTGAAGAGTTTTGAAAAAGTACTGAGAAATGTGTGTTACCAATAAATAAATAAAAAAAAAAAAAACTGTACTGTTACATGTCCCTGTCTGACTGTCTGACAAACCGGATGTTTTGAGTCAAAATATTTTAAGCTACAAATAAGGTATGTGTGGTGTGTGTTTGTGAGTGTGTACTGACAGAGATCTGACCGAATTCCTCACAGGTGAGATGAAGTGCATTGTGGCAAGTGTTAATGTTTAACAGTGTGTACATATGAGGCAACACTGAGGTAAGACAGGAAAGATGTACGAGAGAGAAGGCGGGAGATGAAGGCATGATATATCTATCTAGCTATCTATCTATTGTTACACAGTTCCTCTTATTAACCTGTTGCCCTCAGGGACATTAATAATACATGAGGAACTAATTTTGAATTTGACACCAAGGATTGCAGGCCTTTAGTTTTACAAAATACCTCCTCCATCAATTATTGAAAAAGAAAATCCAATATGGGAGGGCAGGCCGCACTGACGGACGGACGCAGGGACAGAATGAAAGATGGACTGATGTGGAAATAAACTGATACACAAAGAAGCAGACAGGCAAGCAGACGTGCAGGTAAAGGTAACACAGACTGTTGCCAGGTTTCCATCCAAATGTGGTCGTAATGTGAACCATTTTTATTTTTTAAATCTGCAAAAGAAAATGCTTATTAATGTGTGTATCTATCCATTGCTGTTATGTGGATGTTTGCACTCTGCAGATCACTGGTGCTGATTCTCCAGTTAATAAAGAGATTGTGATGAGAGATTGTGATGAAGTTTCCACTTACACAGTACAAATGAATAAGCAATAATCTTATCTTTTGAGCACCCAGGACAGGTTAAGCTTGTGTTTCTCCAATATGGAAAAGAAATGGCTTCTGGCAACATCTGGTTCAACGTTTCAGATGTTTCAACTTCCATGAGCAAAGGAGAGATGTCAAGAAAACAAGAACAAAAGTCAAAGGGAAGCAGGAGGAAAAGGTGTCCTCCTCCACAAAGTATCTTTGTGTCAGTCGTGTGAGTCATGTCATCCCAAATATGAGGTGATTCTCAGAAGGTACACTGTAATAAAAAATCATTTATGGAAAATACATTTTTTTACAGCATGTACAAAACTGTGAAATTACAGACATTGTAAAAGCGTATTGAGTGATCACTAGATAATAATTGAGGGAAAATCTGTAAAACAACAGTGTTTATCTGCAAAACATGATATTTATTTAAATTATGATATATAGCATCAGTATAGGCTGTATGTATTTTCTCATTTATATGTACACAACAAAAGCAGGATTAGCAAACTGACTCCACTGCTCCTCAGGCAGGATAATGGCTGTCAGCACCTGTTTGGATAATTGTTTAACTGATTTAAACAAATTCCTTTGCAGTGGTAAATAAATGGCAAATAAATCCAACCTGCATTAGGTACAGCTGAGAAGCCGATCAGTACCTGTCGGGGCTCAGTTGTAGACCTCTTCTTCATCTCTTTCTCTCTCAGTCAATTTTACTGTTATTCTCTTTCTACACAAATCACAGATAGACTGGAGAGATGTGTAGCTGGGGTCATTCTTAAAGAAATGTAACTATCAGATGTCACTTTGACTGACATTTAAAGATTAGGGATTAGCTAAATTGACTGATAAATCTTTTTTTATTTCCTCCCTCTTTTTGGCACTCCTTCAGACCGGTGTAACCAAAGCAACTGTAACTCCAAACACTCGTTGCAATGTAATTATTTAAGAAGAGATAGCTTTAGCAACACATCTAAAGCAATAAAAAAAACTTTACTAAAAAGAGACATTATAACTATATCACTTCTTTGAGCGTGTGCATCACTGTTTTTTGAGATATTTTACTTGAGTACTTTTCATATTTCAGATGAATTTATGATGCATTTTACTTTTTACACTTTAGTACTTTTTACATTGTAGTATTTCCACTTTAACTCAGTAAGCAAAGCATTTAAGTACTTCTTCTACTACTATTTAATATGGCTGCCAGGGGCTGGGTAACTTAACCTGGAAGCTCTCTGGAATATTTTCCCAACCTTGAACCCCCCCAAGAACAAGTTGTGAAACACTTAGAAGCAGGACAGAGGAAAAGCTAAACGCGATCTGTATGGGACGTGAGTGCGTGAGTATGATGTGGTGTGAGGATTACTGGTGCTAATACCAGGTGTTAGAGAGCAATCACCCTACCCATACACACACACACACACACACACACACACACACACACACACAAACACATACACGTCACAGCCCGTCTCCAAGCACCTCAGCTCTCCATCAGCACACAGATAAGACAAACACAACACCCACGCACAACTGTGTGACTCACCGCACACAAGCACACTCACACAGGTGCGCACGAAAACGCACACCTGAAAACGCGCTCAGATAGAAAAGCGTGTATACATCATCGTCAGCGTGCACACACACACACACACACACACATTACAGTGCATTTACAGAGCTGGCTGCCTAAGCTGCTAATTACAGCTGTGTGTGTGAACTCTCACTCTCGCTGACTGAACAACCCAATATTAAACACCAGAGAGAGAGAGAACCTCAGGGTAGTTCCTCCATAATCCATATTTAATGGCTTATTATGATACAGCTTGTGGTTGTGTTCTGCTTGTGTTTTCATTAGGCCGATTAACAGGATATTTACAGAAACCGTCTGTAAATTGTTTCTCTGTGTGTGAAGATGCTCCTCTCAAGTTGTAGAGTCTTTGACCTTCTTGATCTTTTTTCTGTACAGTCCAGAAGTAAGTTATGTACTGCAAAAAGCCCTTAAGCTACACAGTTGCGTAGACTGTAGGAAGTAGCTCAGACGGCTTGTGAAAACACATTTTATTCTATGGATTATGCAGAGAGCACAAATAATTCAATTTAACCTTTCATTCCCATGAATGACTGTTCATTCATGAAAGGCAGGGATCAAATGCAAAGTCACAAGCATAATAGTGCACCAATTTTATATTAGTTTATTTCTGTGTTTAGGGGGGTCTCTGTGGAACATTAAGAAAAACCTTGTTAATAATGACACCTTTGGGCATTAAGTGAACTGCAGTCACAGTTCTGTTGCTCATTGTATAATTTTTAGTGTAACCTTACTATCTATCATATATATATATATTTGCACAATTCCAATGACTTGGATCAGTGGCAACAAAGATAGTCGTGGAAGAACTTAAGTTATGTTACAACCTGTTTCTTTATTAGTAATAAAATGTGATTAAAACATAAAAATAAGATGTAATGCCTCATAATTTTACTTATAGTATGTTTAAAATTATAAAACCTACAATAGTACCAGTACCACTTTATTCATTGTGTTTTCTTTATTTCTATTATTGTCTATTAACACTGAAGACATCAAAACTATGAATAGCACATATGGAATTATGAGGTAAACCAAACAAAAAAAATGTAAACAAAGCAAAATATGTTTTATGTTCTAAATTCCTTAAAGTAGCACCTTTTGCTTTAATGACAGCTCGTTGTCATTCTCTCAACTAGCTTCACAAGGTAGTCATCTGGAATGGTTTTACAACAGTCTTGACAGGGTTCTCATATGTGCTAAGCACTTGTTGGCTGCTTTTCCTTCCCTCTGCTGTCCAGCTCATCCCATACTTCGGTCTAGGTTGGATGATTGTGGATGCCATGTCATCAGCACTCAATGTCCTTGTTGGTCAAATAGCCTGCAGGTGTGATTTGGGTCATTGTCCTGACGGTCCCATGAAGTTTAAACAAGATGTTGCGGCAGAATGCTTCACTGTAGAATTGTGTGCCTTGAATATATCACCAACAGTGTCCCGAGCAAAGCACTCCCACACCTCATCCTCTATGCAAAACATGGTTGTTAGGTTCTACTGTGAGGTTTTGTTAATTGGCAATTTCTGAGGCATATAACTGTGGTGAACAAATCCTCTCCAGCAGAGATAACTCTCTGTCATCGCATCCAATGTTTTTTGTGACAGCACTTGAAGACACAAAGGTCTTGAAATTTTCTGGACTGGCTGACTTTGTACATGACAATCTCTTACAATAATGATGGACTTTTGTTTCTCTTAGTTGAGCGCTTATTTGGATAATATGGGTTACTACAGTAGCCGAATAGGGTTGTTTACTGTATGCCAACATTACCTCTGATAGTCTCAAATGCATTAAGAAGGCCAAAAAATTCCACCAATTCACTTTTGACAAGGCACACCCATTAAATTCCAGACAACTAATTCATAAAGATGATTGAGAGAATGCCAAGAGTGTCAAAAGCTGCCATCAAAGTAAAAGGCGGTTACTTTGAAGAATCTAAAACACAAAAAAAGGATTTTGCTTGGTTTACACTTTTTTGTTTACCACATTTTTTATTTCATACTTTTCATAATTCATAGTTTAATGCTGTACGTCCATTTTAACCATATACTACTTTAAAAATTATCATTATCCCACTTAATTCATGATTCTTCTTTCCAGCTATTCTTATGATTAGCAGTTAACCCTCAATGTCCCATAATGCTTTGTTCAAAACAAAGACGTGTTCATGTTGCATCAAATAAAAATGATTTTGTTTTATATTCTTTGCTTCTTCTGTTTGCTTAGGAATGATGTGGACACAACACACATGCCTCTAAATGATAAACCTTTAACTCTGCACACCGAACTGCTTCCCTAAACTGTGACTCTCTGTAATTCAACATCTTTTCTATCCAACCTCTGAGATCTCCATTGTGGAAAAAGGCTTTTATGAGGAGTCTTAAGAATGTGGGCAGGTGTTGAAAACAGAGGAGACAGTATGAAATGTGGAGTAACCTAGGTTTATCCTTGAAATCAGGACACAATAGCTATTCAGTAGACATTTTCCATTATTCCTGTGCAAGCAGTTATAGACTCAGTTAGATTTTGGTGTGTTTAGTCATGCCATTTTTTGCCTTTCCCACCTCTTTTTGTGCAATTTGAAAGAGTTACAGTAAATGTCACAGCAGCCATTTCATCAGCAAATCATCAACAAGCCCTGCAACTGCTTACAGTATGATGGTTTTGATGAAAATTCCCTCTGTTAAGAAATGTCTCCAAATCGATTCCTGGTTGATGGACTGGTTGTCCTGAATCAGAAAGTGATGTTGGCTGAACTCCTCTAAACTGAGGAGTGCCACCCACATCTCTGATTTGTTCAGCCCTTTGTTCAGCCCTTCAAATAGGGAGTTGTGCTCATAGACAGCCATTTAGAGAAACAAGGAGTGAGAATGGAGACATCATCTTCCTACATAGCTAATCACTGCGTACACTTCATGCCCCAATGCTATTATGCACAGATGCTATTCAAGATAAATTAGATCAAACTGTCTTTGAAAACTGGTCGGGGAATGTAGTAAAATAACTGACACTGTGTTCACATGCACATTACATTGCTTCATTGAGTTCACACAGCAAGCAAGCACCACTTAACCAGCACCAGTAACCATAACAATAAAAATACATTACCTCATCAGCAACTTTTGAGAGATGTTTATTTCCATAGTCTTCTTTGTTAAGTCTGGGGAGCTTTCAATGGCTGTAATCAACATATCAACCATGTGTAACATCAATAAAGAAACAAAGTATCAGCAAAATCTGATTGATTTAAGGCACTAGACTGTTCACACAATATTCCTCAGATGAGTTAACTTCAGGGTGGAAACTCAAGATTGAGAATTATGCATTGTTGATGTACATGTTTCAGTGAATAGTGGACTTTATGTGTTGTTATGTCATATATTAGTACAGTTATGTGTAAATGTGTAAAGGTTCATGCAATCAGGAGCACACCTTTGGGTCTGACTTCACGCTGTTTATCCACCCTGAGTGGAAACTTTAGTTTGCAGTCGTTCACTCACTCGCTTCAGTATTTCCTAATGACTTAGTCAACACTCAAGCTGGTATCTGCATGCATGCCTTGGTGTGTGTCTTGGTTTGTGTGTGTGTGTATATGCGTGCATGTCTTGCTGTGCCCTAGTGAGCTGGTTAAGCCTTCACCTTGCCTCAGACATGTGTGGAATTTTCCCTCCACATGAAAAATAGTCTCAAGGAAATTGGACCTAGAGGAGGTGTCTTTGTGTTCAGTATGTACGTTGGGGGAGCAGGAAACTGTTGAAAACATCCGCTTTGAAAAGGTGTCGTATCTAATCTTTTAATTAGAGGCCATCATCACCATAAAAGTCATGTTTAAGTCCTAATTTATTTGAAGCTATGCAAGGTGTGAAATGGTTTGATTATAGTCACGAAACCGCAGAGAATTATCACACAGCTCTGTGTATCCGCTCAGCTCTACAGAGCGTTTTAACATCTTTCAGCTCATTGTCTTGTTTTTCCAGCCACCAGCTTTTCTATCTCAGTTCTCACTGTCTTCACCATTGTTTCCGTTCTGATAAAGACACTTAATGCTACCTGTTCAGCAACAAATGGCAGACTGAGTTAGAAATATGCATGTGAGAATTGTGGAGCATTTAGCATGGCTAAAATGATAACAAGCATATTCGACTTACATTTTGTCATCTGGTCAGAGACGGCAAATGAATGCTATGAATGTTGCTTCAGGTCTTCTGGATGTGTCAAAGAGCAAATGCTACCATATCAACTTTAAGATAATAATATAATGTTTGGTGTTTGATTTATAGGCTGTTACATTGCCCAATCAGGCAAAAAATATAATCTAAAAACTTTTAGAAGTTGTATGAGTTGATGTCATCACACAAAGACATTTTATGAAAAAGATAAATACAACCAGCAAATAAAGAATTTAAAAAAGTAAATCCAACATAAAAGTATCATAAAGGTTCTAGCTTACTTCCATCTCTATTTTGATTAAACAGGATCTTCTGGTTAATCGATATTTTAAAGCATCCATTAAAGCATTTAAAGCATCCAGGTAGAAAATGACAACAATAACAAAGTGTTTCTGCGCGTATGACTGTGTATCTTCATACACTGTGGGAAGGCGGATGTGTCCTCCCCTCTACTGATGTTGCACCCTATGTGTGTGCAAGCATGCATGTCCCCCGATTATGCCCATTATGTCTGTTTACATGTGTGTGAGAGTGTCTGT
The DNA here is from genome assembly GCA_028641955.1 of Protonibea diacanthus. NCBI lineage: Eukaryota > Metazoa > Chordata > Actinopteri > Sciaenidae > Protonibea > Protonibea diacanthus. The sequence continues at coordinate 22,312,741 of CM053979.1, read as the reverse complement.
ATGTGGGCGTGTGTGTGTGCCCACAATACTGTTAGGTTGAGGCGTTGACAGAGGAGGAAGGTAACAGTTGCAGACTTTTTCCAGATGAGTGCAGACACTGATGGCTCAGACTGATACAATAATATAATGACCAGACTGAATGGGCCAGACAGTGTGCTCTTCTCTATAGTTATGAAGGCCACGGAACTCTGCACATAATAAAATCCACAGTTTAAACTAAAAGTAAAATGCCTCATGAAAGGAAGATTTGATCGTTCCTTTAAAGGGGGTGGTTGGAATTTTAGGAATAATGTCAAACGAGAAATTCAATAGATGAGACACTCTGTGCAATTCAGCTCATAACTCACTCACATACCTAATCCCTTCTACTTACTTTTACTTACTTCATGTTAGCCTTAGTTTTGTATTCTACTTTGTATTGTACTGTTTGTTCTTCTCAAACTATGTTGTTGTTTTCAAGACTCTCTGTCGAGCTCCATTCACCTTGTAATTCTTTCCATTTAATGATTTTACAAGCAAACCAGAGAGGAAATGTTCCAAACAAATTGATTTTGATGCATGTTGGTCTCTTAAGTTACAAACACACCAGAGAATTTCCATTTGTAATTTTTTATGTTATATTTTATTTATTTATTCTAAAATCTATTATATTGTAGCGTATTTAATTGTGTGCTTTTATTTGCCGGTTTAATTATTCTCCTCTTGTTTAATCTTTTTTGCCCTTGTACAAACCATCTTATAACTTTGTTTTGAAAGGTTTACAGCTGTATGGACCAGAGGTTTTTGAAGTGGGAAACAGGTCTCCCCTGTTTCACGGAATGCTCAGTGGATGGAAGCGTTACACTAGTTATTACATTGGTTACCAAAAGGAGATCAGATAGAGTATCCTAAATGTGTGTGATTTGGTTTGGCTTGATTGAAGAGAGTTTTTTCCACTGTTCAGAGTCAGACTCTTTTTTTTATGGACAGTATTTTGTGCAGTCTGAAGATATGTCAAACAGCAATATTAGGCTATTTTGGCTCTATTGTTCAGGGAACAAGTTTTGGAGTTTTGGGGGGTGCTATTTTACAAGTTTCCTCTGATCGGAGGCCTACAGTGTTGGATCTTGAGAACCCTGCTATAAACAATAATTAATTAAATAATTGTATGTTTAATTGTATGTTAGTGAAACTTCTTGAAACCTTGACAGATCTGAATAATCGTGTGTGTGTGTTTGCTTCAATCAAATGTGAGAATTTGCTTTATTTACATGTTATAACATCATCTAGCAGGTCAATCATGCTGTGACAGCACAAAAAACTCTAATCACTTTTTGATTAGAGGGCAGAATCTGAGATACTGCATGTAACATGCATGGTTGCTCTAATATGAAACTACTTCTAACACCATAATATCTATTTTTTTTATATATATTTAGGCTACATTTATTAAATACACCAGGCCCAAAATGTACATGAGTCAGCTCAAGCAGGTTTTTCCAAAGTAGAAAGTAGCTCTAAACTCTGTTATACAGTAAACATACAAAGTGCAAAACATGTCGGTGTCACAGGAATTTTCCAACTTCAGAAAAGTGTAACCTGCCAATTAAGGATTGAACCTTTTGTGTCAAGCCTGGACCAGCTGCTGTGAGTGAGTGTTTGTGTGAGTGTGTGTGTACACGAGGAAGTGGTGGGGATGAGGCTCTGTCAGCAGGCAGGATTAGACCCAGTACAGCTCCAACAAGAAGAACCTTTTCAGTACATCTCATCAAAGAACCTCGACACACACATGCGCACACACACACACACACACACACACACACACACACACATACACACACAACCAACCTCCCTGCACTGTTTCACACTGTGTGCGAGCAAATCGGTGTTCAAACTGGGTACAACACACCTGTTGGCATGTGTGTGTGTTTGCGTCTGTGTAAACCCTCCTCCAAGCAGCAGGGTTTTAGCGAATGCATTTAGAGATCAGAGGTTTCTCAGGGCGATAATACAGAACACTCCACTCCCTCCCTCCCAACCAAACCAAACCAAATACACCTGAAAACACTCACACAGGTGTGTGTGTGTATCTGTGTGTGTGTGTGTGTGTGTGTGTGTGTGTGCGACAGGGGGTGGCAGGGAAGGGGAGGAGAAGGGGTGTGGAGGGGAGGGTGAACACACAAGCACTTGCTCTCATATACAAAAACAAACACATGCAAGCTCGCTCTCATATCTCATATTCTCTCTCTCTCTCTCTCTCTCTCTCTCTCTCTCACACACACACACACACACACACACACACACCACACACACATACACACATACGTGCACACACACATTGATCCAGGGCTGGCAGGCAAAGGATTACGGCTCTGTGGTGCAGCTTAGCTCCGATGTGAAATGTGAGGAGGCCTTGGATTGAACTTTCAAACTAATTCAATAATTACAGCTGTTATGAGCAAGAGGGCCAGCCAACCTGTCTGTCTGTCTCTGTACCTGTCTGTCTGACAAACCTGTCTAACAACTCGTCTTGCCTGTCTGTTTCTCTGCCTGTATGACCTAACTGTCTGTCTGTCTTTGTACCTGTCTGTTTGACCATCCCGTCAAACACATGGCTGCCTGTCTCTCCATCTCTGTGCCTGTCTGTCTTTATGTCCACTCTGTCTTTGTAATTGTACCTGTCTGTATCTGTTTGACCTACTTCTCTGACTCTGTACCTGCCTGTATCTGTAAGACTCTGTACCTGTCTGACTCTGTATCTGTGCTGACCTATCTGCCTGTCCTGCTCTCTTAACTATCGACTATCCGACCTGTATAACTTACTTTTTTCTAGTTATCATTTGTGTGTGTGTGTGTGTGTGTGTGTGTGTGTGTGTGTGTTTGACCTGGTAATTATCAGGTCACACAGGGTTTAGTGGTTGGCTGCTAGAAACATAGGTGTACTCTAGTTGCCATGGTAACATAATATGTAGAGCACAGTGGAGGATTTAAGCCCCGCCTCCAGTAGACCTCACCTGGTTTCATACTTTGACAGTTTGCATGAGGATTTCTGGCCGACCAGATTCAAATGACATTTATGAATGACTCTCATGGTTTTGTAACGCCATGTTATACACACTTACTGCACACACGCAGCACATGCCAAGAAAGCTTTAGACAGTCAGAGGGAGCCTTTTGAAACTGACGACTGATGGCTTTCTTAACCTTTTCTTATACAGTAAAGGTTACCCACCTGGTACCATCAGGGTAGATGTGGGTCCACCAAAGGGATGTCAGTTTTACTCAAGGCTGCCAACAGGATTATACTGTATGACTTAAAGTTACTACAAGAATTTTTTAACTGTTCATGAAACTGTTTCAATTTATTACCAATGCTTCAAAATTACTTACATACCAGTACATCAGTGAGAAGATCTACTTCTTCTAAATAGTAAATATTGATAACTATATCTGTACCTGTCACCAGGTCAGAGATCAGAAGAACTCATGTTTACATTTTCCCAAAGTTTTGCAGTAGTAAGTTAGCCAATTAAAAGGAAGCAGCTGGATTATTCTTCAGAGAATTTGATTTTATTCTGGATGATACTGGAGCAGGACCAGCAAAGAGAAAAGGTTGACCAAAGAACGAAAAACAGGGACATTGATAGAAGATAGGTGAATACACGAGTCAATGCTGGTTGGTCGTTCAACAGATAGAGACATTTGTGGAATTTAAAGGATTCAAAATCGATCCTGAATTGGTCCTCTTCCTCCTAGACACGTATGTAACATGTTTATACCTACGGCTGTTAGTTTGTGTCTTAGCATAGAATGCAAATGAATGTGTACAGTCCATGGAGGTACAGGTCATGGTGACCATTAAACCAAATTTACTTGGTTTCACCATCATCATATTACAGTTATTAATCTTACATAGCTACATATAGATACATTACCTCATTGCTAGAGTATGCTCCTGTAAACAGCTGTGTTTACAGGATCAACACAAAATTAAAAAGTCTTGTAGTAACTTTAAATAAAGCACAGTATTATTATATAATATAAGGGGAAAATAACAAATTGATTTTGACCCAAAAATGATATGCATAGTATTATTACCATATCACATAAAAAAACAACACTAAAGGGAGACAAACCACTGTCTATTTTCTGTACAGCGATTGTTCAGTATTTTAAAAGGGTCCCTCTAGTGATTTATTATTGAACTTTTATAAAAGTCAGAGTCAGAGAACCTTCTTCCTGATAAATATAACAGCTTTCTGTTAAAAATATGTAATTTCCACACCCAAGCCGAGATAACCCTGATGACATCATCTGTGCTATTTTCTCTTGACAATACAATACTCCATCAGAGGCACAGAAGGCTGTACCAATCCTAGTGACTAGTAAACTGCAATGTGTAAAATCTGTGGAGGTCCTTTTTGGTATTCAGATGGTTCTAAACCATGCATGTAAGTGTACTTGCATTTAAAAGTTAAATTAAGATTAATTAAAATGAAATTCATTTGCAAATTAATTATAGCAGCTATAATTTGGCCTGGTATTGTTTAATGAATTTACATTTTTACATTCAGGCAATGATTTTAAGTCATTGCAGCAGTTAAACCACCCAGTCATTACATTTAACCAACAGTAACAGAGAGTAGTTAGAGCAGAGAGAACAGCAGAGTGGCTGTTTAAATTAGTTGCTTTTGGCGGTATTAGTATAATACCAGTGAAAATGAGAGAAATGAAGTTCACTGTGTATTTATTGTAGATTTTTCATCATACAAATGTGTCTTTATTGCAAAAACAATAAAGACAGAACACTTTGCATCTCAGTGAATACACAATAGTGTAAGGTGTCCCAAATTCTGCTCATGCCAGTTTGTTCAAATTCAATCTGATTATGGCAAAAACTAAATATGCACATTTATTTCAGGAACATCAACAGAGCATGCATTCAACATTCTACTCCACACCAAAACAAGAAGTTAGTTGAACTGAGGTCATGGAAAACCTTATACATAAACAACAACAAAAGTCTGATTGAGCTCACATTGTTTGTGCCATTACGGCAGCTCTGTGGTCCGCGCATGTCTATCTGTGTTTATGTAAGTGATTTTAGGTATGTGTGGTGGACTGTGTGTACATGCATGGCTTGTGTCTATGTCTAATGAAATGCAATGCAATGTGTGCATGTGGATGTTGTGTATGTGCATATACTGTATGTGTGTGAGTCTGTATGAAATCAGATGAGCTCATTGTAGCACTATGAATGGTAATCATACAGCCCCCTCTCGGCAACCGTGTGTAACGTACTGAAACCCAAACAAGAGATCAAGTGTGATAATACACACACACACACACACATACACACACAGAGTAAGATGGGACATGCAGGGCTATTGTGGAACTTGAACCTTGATGTCTCACTGCCAGGTGATCTCATGTTTTGGCCCAAATAAGAGAGAGAGAGAGAGCGCAAGAGAGAGCGAGAGAGAGCGAGAGGCATAGACAGGCGGTAGGAAACAGGGACAGTAATAAATACACCAGCAGTAATACTGTAATTTAATATACTTGTTGTTATGACTGTATCTTCACAAACCTTTGGTTGACTGACAAGCAGTTAATAAATTGAGACAAACATTTCTATGTTTTTATATTTTTATGCCATGGTGCTTTCATCATATCATGACTTACACTGTGTGACCAACCCTTATAGTAATAATAAAATTAACCAATTAATGATCCAAAAAATATAAACAATCCATCTCTTTCTTATATTTTCATATATATTCAGGCAATAATATCATGACATCCACCCACCAATCAATCTTCAATTTTTAGCTAAGACTCATTAGTTAGTAGTTAGTCAGCGAAAGCATGACTTTCTCAAATTATGACATGCTAAGTAGAGCGTCTCCTTGGCCACACTGATTACTGTACAAAAACACAACTTTGTCACTGATTTGGGTGAAACTGGATCATTAGTTTTCCCTATGATAGATTCCAGCTGCTCTACCTCAACTCTTAATTTTGGTTTCTTCTATAGTAGCTATAGCTAACTGAAACAGGTTTAACAGCCTTCCAGTAGATGTGGCCAGACTCGGACTGAACACAGCAGCCGAGACAGACGAAGGCCAGTTTGTTGACAGTGAATGCCAGTACCAGTGTGATACACAGAGTTAGACTTATTGCTAAACCACTTCTGTCTGTAAGTTATTTGTCTTTAGCTAGTTAGGTTGATTAGTTGTGCAGTTAGAGGCCCTTGAGAAGTCAAACCTGGCAAGTACAAGTACTGTATTCCCTGTTGTCAAACAGGCCTCGTCATCTCAGGTGCTCTTTTTCCTGTTACTCCAGTTGCACCTGTTGAGGTGGGACAAGTTGCTTCATCTTATTGGTACTGTGAGCGGGTAAAACCTACAGCAGTTCTGCCTGAGTTAAATCTGGGCAAACAAAGTCTTATCGGCTGAATACCTGAATTCACATGTGGCTGTGCACAGCCTTTACACGGTCAAAGGAAAGTAATCAAGTTTGTGTTTATGTAACAATAATCATCATCATAATTGACAAAGAAGTGATTTAAATGAATTCAGAAATGACACCAGCATTTCGTTATCTTACTTTTTCACTCTGTACTGAAAAACAAAGCTGATTTTAGTCACAGTTTGATGAAACAAAGCTAAGAGTATGACTTTCTCTCAAGGGAAAAGCATCTGCACAACGGGACAAAAGCCAAGTCACGTTTTTTCTTACATAATGCCACTTCTGACAATCCCCTTACAACCGCACACCCACACAGACAGACACATTGCAACCCCTGTGAGCCCCCACAACCTCTCACGTTCCCTGCTAACCCTTGCCCTCTGACCTTAGGCTGTAAACAGGTGGAAGCTGGGGAAGTGGCAGTGGTGGGGGGTATATTATTTGCTCTAATTAGTTTGGGGCCTGGAAAAAAAACAGACTTCTCCTCCTTTACTTTTGCAATCCTGCAAAATGTATAAAGAAAATGTGTGAACAAGATTCATGTTTTTCAGCTGCATTACAAAATTAAACTCGATATTTATTTTTTCTCCTTTAAAATGCGAATTAATGTAAAGTTTTAGGTGCCCTTTAGTGTGAACACAAAAAGATATAACTGACATTTTATGCAAATGGATAATTTCTTTTTGGTTTTTCTGTGTAAGTTTTGTTAAATTGTGTAAAACAGGTGTAGAACTCCTCCTCTCTCAAGTGAGACAACTACTGTAACTTTGGTGCATAAAGTGTCCAACAGATTTCTGCATGTGCAGTATAATCCAAGTGTTCGCTAATCATGCAAATTATTCAGATTTCATAGGTAAAGAGGTAAATATAGAACCAATAATTTCATTTTTATGTCATATTTTATTTTCTCCTCTAACTCTGCTTTTCACATACTTGTACACTGATTGCACATATAATATTTTTTTTTCACACGTTGGCATTGAATGTTCAGAGGTTTGGAGACTTATGATTGCTTAGCTGTTTTGTCTCACTTCAGTCATGCTTTTTAAAAATAAATTCAATTTGATGAATGCGTTTGTTTTGCTGTGGCTTCGGTTGTATTCGTTCTATTCTGGACAGACCTGTTCCTTTAAGAAGAAAGTGAGGTACTGGGGCGAGAGGAACGAAGAAGGGAAGACTGAAAAAAAAAAACGAGGGAGGCAGGGCAGGAGGGATGCAGGGAGGGATGGAGGGCAGTCACCTGTGGTGTGGGAATGGAGCAGTGCTCTCCACAGGGGGTGTTGGTTTCTCCTGCTCCCCACTTCTCACCCCATTCCCCCCCAACACACACATCCCACTTCACTTACCTCATCCCCCTTTTCACCTCCTCCTCTCTTTTGGATACAGCTGCAGGAATGGGAGGTAGGGGTGCGTGGGAGAAGCGGATAGGTGCACAGTGAGGGGGATAAAGTGATAGAAAAGACAGAGATCAGGATGGATGAGTGGATCAAAGCAGGTGAAAGAAACTGCAATGACTGTGTATGTTTGAAGTGTTATTATATTCTATTGTATTGTTTTATGTCTCCAGAAACATTAAAACATTCATAAGAAGCTAAATACACAACGTGGAATAAGGTTTATCCTGTTATGAATCTTAACAAAATAAAATCATGTTTGCCTGATAATACTTGCACTGTTTAATTAATGACTGCATCACAGGTAGGTAGTAATGCATCAACAGTAGCTTGTAGAAGTGTTACTGCTAAATATAATGGTTTAGTCCATGTTTGCTTGCACTAAATGTGCTGACATAATAATTAAATCCAAAACTTCATCATGTTGTGAAGCTTTGGGGCTATTTGCACTTGGAACACTGTGCAGTTACACACCCAGTTAATGTTTGTACTTCCTGTCAGCACCTGATTTAAAACATGTTTTCTGTCACTGAGAATTTGCTGCAAATGTAGCAAATGAAATTTTGGTGACAACACATCAAATTATACATGACGACGTACTTTTAAGTGTGTGTGTGTGTGTGTGTGTGTGTGTGTTGGTGCTGCCTTCTATCCCCCAGGCAGCTGCTTCCAGATGACCCCCAGCGGCGAACTGTCACTGGACATCTGCATCACACGCACACAAGTTTGTGTGCCTGTGCGTGTACATGCGAGTGTGGTGGCCTCTTTTCTGCTTGGCTGGGATTCTGTCACAAGTATTTGAAGCGTCTCACAGCCACACACACTGACAATCACTGACACTAACCGCAGGAGACGGACAGACAGATGTAAGTGTGTGTGTGTGTGTGTGTGTGTGTGTTGCTGATGTTAACGATGAGAGAAAGAGTTGTGTTTCTACAGTGCCGCCGAAATCACGGCCCATAACCCCTTGTCAGCACACACAGGCATGCAAACGCACACTTATGGGTAAACATTTTTTGTAATAATGAAATACAGAAGAATTTTACTGCAACAGCTGATGTACATTTGAGTTCTGCATGAACTGTGTCAGCAGGTCTAAGTATTAAAAACTCATTATTAGATTACGCGCACACTGAAATGATATCTCTGAATTAAAAGCACTCGTAAAAGACAGTATTTGAGAACTCATGCATACACTGGATTATTTTTGTTTAATCCAAATTGTCAAGCTGCTTAATCATACTACATTACTTATATTACTCTACACCTTGTTCGAGGTCCATTCTATGTCTCTGTATTGCATTTTACACTTAGAACCAAAAAGTAGCCTCTAATCTGGTCTGTGATATAGTTTGAAGTCATGCTTTCAATGTAATCAAGGTCATATTCAATGCTTAATCTGACAGGAAAACCAGACAAGACATACAGGAATTCTAGAAATATGATGAAGAGATAAGCAGATAAAGAAGTTAATATTTAGAATTAAAAGTAATGATCACAAAAGTGGGAATCGCTCTCCCTCCCATCGTGATGCGTCATTTAGTGAATATGAACTTGTAATCACTGACTCTGACTGAGTGTGTTTGTCAAGTAAAAGTGGTAATACAGATCCTGATTTGTTTGTTTGTGATGTCTTTCACATCTCAATATTAAAGCTTCAAGATTTACTCAGCTCAGTTTTTAAAAATAAAAATTATTCAAACAGACTGAATTGCTGTTGTAGAACACGCATATCAACTCCATGACTGATGTGGGTAAAGTATACTTAGTGCTCATTATGACATGACCACAGACAAAATTATTATATTTACATGACAGTAAAAGCACTTAGAAGAACTAAGAAGTTTTTAAGTTGCTGTACGTAGCAATTGTGGCTATTGAGTCTGATGCAATTATTTAATTATTTAGTGATGTAATTAATGCTATTTCTTCTGCTTCCTTATATCCCAAAGAAGGTAATATCAATTGATGATGAAGACTTTTTTTTTTTTTACATCACATCACATTACATTTCACAAAATAAGAGAAAGACAGACAGACAAACAGACAGGAAGTGGGAACTTTTCTTCCTAGTCATCTCTAACTCTTTCTGCTGTGCACACAAGCTGCACGTCTGACAGAGTTTTCCGGCAATCTCCTCTAATCTGTTGAAACAATGTGCTGAGGTGTGTGTCTCTGTGTGTGTCTGTGTGTGTGAGTTTGTGTGAGTGGGGTAAGGTAGGGTAGGGTCCCACACCACTGTGATTGGGGTCAAAGGTCGTCAGGGAACCAGGGAGCTGTCATGCTCCATTACATTGTGCTTTGGGACAGAACTAAAACCAGAGCGAGGCACACTGAAAACTTTTTTTTTTTTTTTGTCCACTTAACAACCCCATTTTACACTCATCTGGACACTTACAGGTTACCCATGACCACACACGCACACACATACACACACATGCACATACTGTATTTGGAGTGGTCATTAATTCAGATGACAGAATAGGTCATATGAGTGCATACAAGCACAACCAGTTCTCTGCATTTTTTTATAGTATCAATCTGTGGGTGTGACTTCTTCCAAAAACCATGACAGGCTTTTCTCACTGAAGCAGGCAACAGTAGCACAGCTTGTTTTTCCACTTGTTGTGCCTTGCTGTTATTGGTTTTGGTAATAATCAATAGCTATGACAACTGTTTGATAAAAGGCAGACAGATCAACGAGCAATAGAAGGTAGTCAAACTCTTAGTGAAGCCAGTCAAGAGCAAAAACTTCTTTTCCATCAAGAACAGCTTTTAGGGCAGTTCTTTGTGCTTCTTTCCATGAAGATATATTCTGCAGTTCAAATTTAACTGATGCTAGTAAGATTTATCACTTTATAAGCCACCATTGCTGTTTGACATGATGAATTCTCGTGTGTTCTTGTGATTTTGTGAGTGCAGCTGCCTTGAAAGGTTGTTGGTACATCCATGCTTTTATCAGATCTGTGACCAAGCAAACGACATGCATCTTGTACCTGCTCCCCCAATGCTCCTGGGACATAATTTGTGTTTTGATCATTCTGTTTTAGAAAATCATCATTCAGCCCGCCTTAGATCCACCGATGATCCATGTCTTTGTGGTGTTTAGATTAGCCGGGAGGTGGAGGAAACAGTACAGCTAACATTAGGCTTCAAACCGAGGCTTTGGAAACCTGTGGGTGACGTCACTCAAGCTCTGTCCATTCTTTATACTGTCATTGGTCTTTTTTTTTTGTAATTTTTAGTATATATTTGTAACACACTTATTTCATTTGTCGTGTTTTAGCCAATAATGTTTTCATAGCTTTACAGTTGCATCCTGTAAAAAACATTTGGAGGCCAACTCCTGTCTTTGATTGTGAAGTGTCTGTGGTACAAACACATTAATAGACTGTAAAAGATTCAGCACAGGAAGCCACACTTTCATGTTGACATTCTTGGCCTCCACCTTATCTTACAATCTTACATTTGTTCAACCTGGTATGCCACCTAACGTTCAAATATCACTGATAAAGTATGGTAGCTGTTGCACAAAAAGTATCCAAAAACACATGAACTTCCTGCCCCATTCATGTCTGTGGCCTGTTTTTTTTTTTTTGGCACTGACGTACTAAACTGCTCTAAAGATCAACTCAGAATACCAACCAATAATTTCTGACTTCCTTTCTGATGTAACTTTTTCAACCACGCACCACTGTACCATGAAAATGACCGCCGAAGAATGTTGATTTGAAAAGGTTGTAATGGGTTTTTCCTTTCTACTCTGAGGCAACTTTCCACCATCTACGTACAGACTGTTTCCCTGACAGAAGGTGCTCTCAGCTGTCCACAGCCTATTCATCACTCCAACAGGCTGGCTGACTTGATGTCTGCTAGCTCTGCAGAGACAGACACATGTGATGATGGAGCACACGGCTGGCTTGGGCAGCAGGTGTGTGTGTGTGTGTGTGTGTGTGGAGAGACACTGAGAGGTAGTCTTTTATCTTTCATCCTGCTGGTTCGATTAAGATATGATCAATTGGTTGAATTTACTATTAGCTAAACAAAAGAAAGCTAGTTTTTCTCGCTGCTCCACCAAATTTTGACATAATGAAATTTCCCCTTTGAGACGCCTGTCTATGTGACGTCACAACTACACAAACTAAAGATATCCCACTTAGGAACTTAGTAAGGGGTGCTACAGTGTTGTAGATTCTGATTGACTTCATCTTCGTCATGGTTTGTCAGTACACCCCAGCCCATACATCTGTCAGCCAGCAGCCGGATAGCTTAGCTTAAGATAAAGACTGGAAAAAGGGTAAGTGGCTAGCCTGGCTTTGTCGTAAACAAAATCAACCTACCAGCATCTCTACAGCTCCCTAATTAACATCTTATATCTTATATCTTGTTTGCCGTTTATGGGGGTTGTGTGCTTGACTACTTCTTCGGTCTATGCAGTTACCAAGCAACCAGTCCATTATTAAAATCACCTGCAATGAGCCTATTTGTCCTAAATGAATAAACTTTAAAAACAGTTCTGCCAGGCTCAGAGACACAGAAATCTGTGTCATGTAATGGCTTTAATTTGTATTTTCTCTGTGCGTAGTGTGTAAAAATGTATCCAAACATAAACCAAACTCTTGTAAACTTGTAAAAACTTGTAACATTTTCCACTGCTGTACTTGCACCATTTACATACCTCCGTACCCTTAAACAGAATTGCCCTGTTGAGAAACTTGCTGATAAGGGCACATAAAGGTAAGCTGTGAGAATTTGCTGTCGTTGAGATGTTGGGATTTCCAGCAGGTCTTGCGTGAACTGAACTGGGTAGTGATGGTGCAAGCTGCTCCTAAGCAAGCAGCTCATGTTTAGTCCCAGTCTAGTGGAAAAAAACCTGCCTAACCTGTCCAATACTCACCTCTGCTATGTCAGTGTGTGTGTGTGTGTGTGGGCTACTTACCTCACTGGGTGCTGTAGGAAAAACATCCGAACATTCATCAAAACAGCACAACACAGATGAAGATAAGACCGGTCTGTTTTCGTATGACAAGTCTGTTTTTGAGTGTGTGTTCCCATCAGAGGAAAGAGAGGGTTTTCTCCCTCTGTGTGTGTGTGTGCATGTGTGTGTGTGGCAGAGAGAGGGAGGCACAGTGTTTGGGAGACACAAGACAGGACAAAGAGCAGGCTACAACTAGTTTTAAAGCCTCATATGCTGCCACTAAGTCAAATGTCTGTCTTTGATTGGAACTCTCTCATGCCAGATAAGAAAAGCCTCAGCGGTGTCGTGTGTACTTGGTTTTCAAGCTGCACCTTTCAAGACATCTCATTTTCCCCTGAAGTCTGATAACACACATTAAAGGTTGGTATGGCCTGAGCTCAACTGTGAGCACTGTAGGTGGGCAAAGCATCCTGGTAACAGGAATCAAACTAAGGTAACATGTCCCTAAAACAAAATGTAAAAATAGTTTTTTTTTGTCACAGACAACCCAGGCACATTGTCCTCTGCTAGTTTAAGAGATTTTGTGTGTCCAGAACAACTTCCTACTAACCTTAAACCTTAACCTTAAGTTCAGACCACTGCAGTAACCTCACCTTAATTTGTGTGCACAAATTACAGATTCATGTGCCCACATTAACAGAAGAAATGGAACCCACGTTATAAGTTCCTTCAAGACAAATTGAATACTGCCCCTCTTGGCTTCTGTAACAATGCAGGGGTGTTGAACTTGAAGCCAGTCCGTGGAGGACATAATCTGTCATCATTTCTCCCAGCAAAGTTGCCCAGCATATCAAGGCCTTAGCATTAATACAAGTGTAGCTCCTCAACAATCATGAGCAAATCTACAACACGTTCATATGTCAGCAGAGAATTTCCAGCTAAGGAATAACATTTAGTGAAATGTGAGTAGGATTTTATATATCCTCATGAAGCCCTCTGTTCTTTTCATTTTAAAAAGCTAAACTTATAAGTGAGAGTGTTAAAATGTTTGATGAGGGATGGGCTCTTGACTTTAAAGTGTTTAAGTATTTTTTTTCCAAGTCTTTCATCTCTCCCTCCCAGAGACATTTTAATATGTTACACATTAACTCTACAGATGGTGTCGGAGGCGACAGACCAACGTGTGCGTGGCAAAGGCGTGTAATTGTGCCGTCGCTCGACTCGGCGGTTTGTTTTCCAAGCTGGGAGATGATTGGAGCCGATAAGACGAACCTCTAAATATAAAGTTGTGGAATCATTAAAACCATGTAAATATTCCCCCCCAATCCCTTTACTCTAATCCTCTCCATGACCAATGAAACCATTCATTAGAAAATCATCAGCTTTGCAACATTCCAGGATTTTTGACTTCATGCATGCGCGTGTGTGTGTGTGTGCGTGTGTGTGCGTGTGTGTATGTGTGCATGCATTTGCATGTAAGCATACAAGTGAGAGCGCTGGTGGATGTGAGTGTGTTTTATGTAGCGTTGCTGCGATTACCCATCCATTTCTATGTGTACTTGTGTATTTGTGTGTGTGTGTATGCATTGCCGGGGTGTGTGCTGCTTATTTATGCAAATCACTGTGCCATTTTTATTTAGGTATAACTGACAACATTAGGTCTAATCCTGAGTGGAAAATGTCAGACATTGTTCCTCGTCCATTTAGCAGATCTGTAACAAGAACAACAAGAACTACTTGGTTAACATTATTTTGTGTCCCAGTTTCAAGGTCAAGATCAATTCAATTTATATTTTATTAATATCTGTTTAGAGTTTTGATATTCAGCTCCAGCTAAGTCAGAGTTAAGTTAACTTTGAGGCTGTAAAGGTAAAAGCTTCCTGAAGTACAGCTTGTCTGCAAATTATGTATTTATTAGTTATTTTTTGAATTTATTGTGTAGGTGACTATACAGGTAACTGAGTGTAATTGCGTGTAACTGGTGTTACCCTAAAAGTGAGAATAGTGGGGAGTTGTAGCATATCTAACTTGTTCTTGAAAAGTTTCAGTGTTACTTGTTTTGTTTATAGTAAAGTTTGCAAGTCGGCCATCCGTTGATTTGTGGTATGAATCATGTGCCAGTGTTCCAATGAACTGAACTGAAAAGCAGTATCAGGTTTTACAGTAATTCAAGAGAAATGGAAGAATACTAATATCTGGGAAGTGATAGTTTATCAGTAAGTTCAATCTGGTTTCATGTGTTATTAAAAATTCACCATCGTTAGATATGAATTGATGGTGGGGTCTGGTGCCATTACTAAAAGACACACTCAGAAATCACACACAAGCTACCTGCCAGCAAGATGGAGGGGAGGGCCTCCATTTCAGGCCAAGCAGTGGGTATCGTTGAACCTTCCCCCAGGTGTGTGTGTGTGTGTGTGTGTGTGTGTGTGTGTGTGTGTGTGTGTGTTTGTGTGAGTAAGAGAGAGAGCTGAGGCACCCTCCTTGGCAGCCAGTTTGAGGAAAGATTATCTTGACAAATTGGATAAACATCTTGTGTGTGACAGGATGCTGATGGAGGGTCTGCCTGCTCACACACACACACACACACACACACACACAATGTCACACACCTGGGGTTGCTGGTTTGTTTAGCCACAGACCGTGTGTGTATTTGCGTGTATGCGTGTGTGTGAACCCAGCCTAAAGGCAGGTAACGACAGGTCTCCCTCCTCAAACAGAGCATGCAGGTTCTCAGGTGTGTCTCCCTGCTTCAAACACTCTCTTTACTCTGTGTGTGTGTGGAGTTTAAAGTGATCTCACTGGTATTTTCATCTTACATAAGTTTGGTGAAATACAAATGTAATAGGAACAGGAAATTGTGTGTAGCTGCAAAACCACAAAAATAATGACGTGATGATTTGTGGTATTTATGCCTCCATTTTTTTTTATATTCTTACAAATATCCAATATAGCTGTAAGATAACATGACTGTGCCAGATGGTTTGTTTCACATAACCATGTGGGAAATGGGCAGGCAGAAAATATGTTGTAGGTGATTGAACCATCAGTCTATCATCATCTATCAAAGGCGAACTTCAACCAGTCAGAATATCCATCCATCCATCCATTATCTTATCCTCATCAGAGTCACAGTGGGGCTGGAGCCAATCCCAGCTGACTTTAACCAACTATAAAATGTAGTGAAACACTTCACTCAGGAGAAAAGTGAAAACTTCTCATCATTACAGAAAAAAATTCCAACTGCTTGTCCTGTCTTGACTTAAGTTTCACAGATTCACAGATAGTTTTCCTATTTCAGAAGCAACTAAACTCATGGCTGTGTCGTATCTTAGCTTAAGAAATATCTAACTACAACTGTAAACTCTGTTTTTCAGTCTGTCCCGCCTGGGTCTGTGTTTAAAATGTACATGAGACAACATGAGCCTTAATTCACCTTTAACTGGCTAACAAGCTTGCTATAATCAGTAGATTGAGTTCCTGGTGCACCAGGTGCCTGAGCACCAGGGGTTGCATGACTTCAGATTTTTTTAAGTTGACACTAATATGATGAAAGTCGAGTCGACATTGACTAGTCACTGGTGACGTCATTGATATTTTTTTCAGTAATTAAAAAAATCACAGGAGGAGGGAATGCTTTACAATAATCTGTATTCACTACACAGAATTTGCGCAGAACAGCAAGCATCAAGTATCAACAACAAGCTCAGTCACAGTTCCAGTCACAGTTTTTGTTTTTCGATCCTGGTTTGCGTGCAAGAATACAAGTGCACCTACGTGAGCTGGGTGAAGGCTCGCCCGTTGACGCTTGATGGTATTTCCAGTGAGTGAAAAAATCCCCTTGCTCGGTGTGCTTGTTGCTGGGACAGCCAGGTAACGTTTGCACAACTTGGCCAAACGGGGAACTCTATCCTCGTTCTGGGCCCACCACTGCAGCTGGTTCTGCATGGTGGGAAT
Organism: Protonibea diacanthus; assembly: GCA_028641955.1. Taxonomy (NCBI): domain Eukaryota; kingdom Metazoa; phylum Chordata; class Actinopteri; family Sciaenidae; genus Protonibea; species Protonibea diacanthus. The sequence continues at coordinate 22,296,025 of CM053979.1, read as the reverse complement.
TTGCGGTGTTTGCAAATAATCACGGCCTCTTCGTCTGCGACTAGTCGACGTCAAGCTCTAAACGTCATTGTGGAGTCGACTAGTCGACTAGTCTGTACAACCCCACTGAGCACAGACGTTGTTTATGGATCTTATGTTATTGTTATGTTAATTTACATTAGCATGTTTAGGGTAGGTCTCATTATGTGTTATCATTGAGCTAACAACTGAGTGTTAGTTAAAAAATATAGGTTAAGCCTTTTAGGCTTTCTAGCTTAATCTTCAGATAGGATGCTTCTTTAACAGCTAAATTCCTATGCTAAGATAAGATTTTTATTAAATGCACTTAGGAAACATGTTAATCAATCAATGTAATCAAAAATCTTAAATGCCATGAGATAAGATAGCATTTGAAACTTAGGAAGTTTCTGTAATGAAGCCCCAGTTCTAATATAACTAATGATAGCAATATCTATAATAACCTCTTTGGCAGCCTCCATTGTTGTTTTTAAAGAAAAAGTCATTTTTATAGGTGTTGACCTCCATCTTCATTGACGCTGTCTGGTTCAGTGTCATGAGACAAAATTATGTTTGTAGAGCTTGTGTGTAGTGCTTGTCTTAATGTCAATGCCTTTAGAGTTGCAGTAGTCAAAACTCTGCATACTTGTATTTTCATTTTGATATTATAGAATACACTTGGTGATATGATTTTGTAGCAGACTAGTTTAAAGTCATACTCAGATTTCCTGTGGTTACAGCGTGTTAAATCCAACCTAAATACATGTATGCACATACAGTACATACCCACGGACACTGGTGTCACTGAGAGGTTAATTTATCCTCTTCCACCCACTTTTAGTCCTTCTTTGACGGGTCCATCTCTTTTTAAACCTAGGATTTGGTACATCGTTATCGCTCTCGCTCTCTTCTTCTATCTTTCTGTCGTTCCCTGCTCCACAGGGGGTTCAGAGCTCTCATATTTGGAGGATTTTCAGGCCCACTTTTGTCTTAATTAAACCAACAGCCCGGCTCTGAGTTTCACCAGATGAACAGAAAGATGACTATGGTTCGCAGAGGGACACTGACAACACTGTGTGCACATGTGTGTGTCTGAGTGTGTGGTTGGGTGGCACGGAGAGGTCACAGGCTTTACTCTTAGCATAGCAGAACCACATTTGATGCTCTTATATTCACATTTTCCATTTTAGGCATTTAGCCAATGCTCTTATCCAGAGTGACATAAAATAAGTAAAAGCCAACATCGCGTCTACTCATCATGGCTGATGGCAAAGCATTAAAAAACTACAAAGCACAACATGACCGGAAAAACCAGCAGGGTGGTGATTTTAACTGGACTGTGAAGCAATAATCTGCAACATTTCTGGTGTCCTTAATCATTAAAGATTTCTTTTTATCAGCCACTTCTTAAATTAACTACTTAAACTAGCTTAACTGGCATGAACAAAAGAGTATTTGTTGCCAAAAGAAAACAGAAGAATTTATAAGGAGTATAAATAGCAATTATATTTGCTGCATTAAACAAATATCTGTCCATCAATCTGTATCGTCATCTATCAACACGTCCATCAATCTTTAGCTTGATGTGTGAGCTAGACCAAGGGTTTGGTTTGGTTACATGGTTGCACACATACACTTAGTCATTTGTCACTTGTAGTCTTTGTATGTTACGTATGTTTATGTAGTCTTATGTGGCTGCGTAGTATTAGTTGGTTCTGTGCAGGCTCTATGTAGTAACTCTTGTTTGTATGTTTGCATTGATTCAGAATCACCGCGAAGAAACACAATCCAGTGTCACACTACAGTCTGCAATTCAACACTCGTAACTGTTCAAACTTCTCCACAGTCAGCCTGAAATATCATTGAAATTAAGCACTATCCAGGCAGAGCTCACAGACTATGATACTCTCCCATCCGTGTCCTTGCTTTTTGTTGTTTATTTTGTGAACCCAGTTTCTACATCTTTGTCTGGTTTGCAGTTCATGTTTCAAAATGGTGACACCAAAAAGTTTCCTTTCGTTCATGTTTGTTTGTTTGTTTGAGAGAGATAGACAGATGTATGTGGTGAAGTGACACAGAAAATGAATTAAAGTGAGAGAGTGCCGTTAGCAGGGATGTTGGTGAATCAGAGAATTAAAAAGTTATTTACTAGTGGTTCATAGTCTGAATATGGTGTAATGGTTGCCTCAAGCAGTTCCCATCAATGGACTGGTGTTGGAAATTAGTTTTGGCTGTTCCATCCAAACGTTTGGAAACAGAATAATGACCTGAGCTGCTTATATCAAAAGCAGATTGACTTAACCACAGCCAGAAGAGGCTGACCAACTAGAATGGCCAGTGTTACCTGAAGACATGCAGGGACAGGCACTCAGGCATGTTAGGTGTAACGTAGGCCATAATTTAAAAACTTCCCTCACATTGACTAGAAAATGCTTTCTGGGGTACATCCCATATCAGAGCCATCAAGAAGTCTCAGTTAGTTTGTATTACCAGACATTAAAAGTTGTTTTAGTCACACTGGGTTGAGTGTCAGCAGTGTGGAAATGTCCAGTGGGGAGGTTACAGAGTGGTGGTGATAGTCACTACAGGCAATAGAAAGAAAGTCTGTTTACTGAAATACAGTGTTCACTATTAGGGTTTTGGCAAGCAATGGTCAGTGTAGACCCTCAACCTCTTTCACACACACTCGCAGACACACTGCATAACACCACTGTTGTCAAAACCTACTCAATACACTGTTGCCAGGCTGAGCTTTTCTAAAAATACTCCAAGCAAACAACCTAGTCTGTCTAGTGTGTGTTTGTGTGTGAAGCCCAAGAGAAAGAGGCCACTAATCAGCTAACAAAGAGCTTGTGGAAGAGAGAGAAGAGGACAGAAGGGAAGAGAAGAGAAGGATGGTGATAGAGAACAGGCAGAGACAGAGAAGATAAATGAATAGATAAGTGTGCGGAGCTGAAAAGACCAGAGTCATGACCAGGCAGAATAAAAGTCATTTGTGCTGAAACACAACTTTTTCAGTATATTTGTATGTATAAACAGATGGAGCTTTGAATGCATCAATAGCTGTAGGGATGTTTCCTGGTTGGTAACATGCTGTGCTGTTGTTTGTTGAAATTATTTTGCCTCCTGGCTGAAATGCAATCATTTGTTATGGTTTGATTGCAGAGTGTTTCTTCAGTCGTCATTCGTTTCAGCTTTAATTCAAATCCTGCACAGACTGCAGCAAACTGAGTTAGTCCTGGTTTGGGTCCTTGACTCTTCAGGTGGATTTGGTCAAGCTGCTATGTGTTCTTCCCCATACCCTTGCCAAGTAATGATAAGTCTCCAGCATTTAATACTTTTCTTAGTCTCAAATGTTTGCTAGATTGTATTTATTTCTTGTTTGGTAACCCAATGGTGCACCAGTAATAATAAAGGAATATAGAGACTGCTAGGCCAACAGGGGGCTACTGGAGCCTTGTTTCTACAAAGTGGCAATCTCCGTGGCTGAACCAATGCAGAAGTGCAAATAATTGAAGTTCCTCAAAAGGCCACTTGAGGCTGGCTATGAGATATTAGTCTTCCTAAACCTTGATAATAAGATGTCCAACCTTACAGCAGAAATAAAAATGTTTACTGCCTAGACCACATAGCTCTATAGCCAATTTCCCTGTTCATGGCAACTGTACTAAGGGTGAATTTTTATACAACACCCAGATTATATTAAGGCTTAAAGTTCTGCATAACTAAGAGTGTGGGCACTTTGATTCACAGCTGGATGACGTTATAGTTTTCAGCAATCTCGCTCAGTCATTTTCTCCTTTTCTCTTCATACTGTAGCTTCCTGAGTCAACATGTAGCAATCCGGCTTCTTTCAGCCTATCGCAACTCCACCCACACTCCATTTTTTGATTGCCTGGTAGGCAGCAGACGATCAGGACTATCATGCAGGACTACTACTGTCCATGTTTGATACAGTCTATCATTTCTACACAAAAAGACACAGAAAATCTGCAACATCACACCTAAGGATATACATTTTTAGACTGCAGTAAGGAGAGTGAACTTCATCAACTACATCACAGATAACGAACACTGCATTAGGTTTGTGAATAAAAGTACTTCATTATTTGACCACAGTTCTGCTGAGTTCTAAAATGTAGGTTAAGTTACATGTAACATGGACCCTGTGGTGAGAACTGTACCAACAACTGTCAATATGTTGCAAACTCCAAGTCACATTGAAGTTTGGGATAAGTTAAGGATAAGATCTCAAAGTTTTTGCTCAGGTTGAAGCACTTACAATAAATTTGTGCCACCTGCAGTAAATTGTAGGCATTGTTTGCATCTACTTTTGCCCCTTTTTTGTCTTTGCACACACTGCATATCAAATCCAGCCTCACATTCAGACTAAGCACACCATTATACATGAACAATCTGCTATGCATTCTAGTCTATTAAAGCTCTTGTTAAAGGAATAAATAGCAGTGTCGCTGCCTTGTCTGTGATGGATTACTTCCTGCTCAAATATATTCAGAAAATGGAATCTCTGTCATGCTCTTTGATTCTGACAGACTGGCACCAAGTCCCGAATTTTTCCACTCATCTTTTAGATTTCTAAAGTATATTTTGTCTTCAAATATTAGTTATCCACAAGAATAGCAATGATAAGACCCCCAATGTATACATCAATATAAGCCACATCATTAAAAGATTTATTTCATGGTGAAAGTTTGTACTAAAATCTGTTGGTTGAGTTCAGCAGGATTGTGGTTTTGGTTCTGTTTTCCCCTGCGGTACTGCAAGGCTAATTTACAGCTTACAGACAGGAAATGACCATAATCCCCTGAGCTTCCTTTAATCTGCAAACTCTTTCTGTTCTTCATGCTCCAAATGATCAGGCAACACACTCACGCACACACCTACACACTTATAGGCACTCCTGAGCTGCTCAGTGGTCAATGGTAGAGGAGATCCTGTTCAAGGTGATTAAGTCTTCTCTGCAAGACAACAAAGAAATAATCCAGAACACTTTGACATTATGCCCACTGGGACGGACAGTAATATGTTAGTGGCTTCATGGCTGTTCTTTAGCCTCTCAACTTAAAGTGTATCTCAAAATAACACTACTTAGAAATTTGTATTTTTGCTATCTAGTGCCCTCAACAACACAAGACCTAGCAGCCAGTTAATATTACTTACAAGTCCATCAGTAAGAAGCTCAGCTTGGCGTCTGTCTTTCAGCCTTTTATTTCACAAAGCTCTCGCCAATGACTAAAAGTCAGTCCCAGAATTCTGCTCGTCCAGTGGCTTCTTGCTCAGTCACTCTGTCCTCTCTTAGCATCTTCCATCAACATCACCTTTGATCTTTTTCGCCTCTGACATTATGTCCAAAGAGACTGCCCTGTTACATTGCCTGCTTGCTCAGCTCCGGTTCTGGCACATCACTGGCTCTGCTTCCCATCAGCATTCATTTGTGCCCTGGGCCTGAAAATGTCCTCTTCCAAAAGACACCTGTGGTACAAACACTAACACTCCCTTAGCACTCTGAGCTCATGATCCAGGTAGCCTGGCTAACAAACTGAGCTAACATTAACTAACAGCTGCTATAGTGTACAGCAGTTTACTTTAATGTCCATCTGTAAATCACATTGAGTTGATGCAGAGCACCCGGAGGGCATCAGAGGGGAAACCAGAAAAAAATTTCTCCATAAAACATGATCCAGTTTCACCAAAATTAGGAAATAGTTGGTGGTGTGTGTTAGTGCTGTTAAGCATACAATAAGGTACCTCTTGCAGTTAATCGTACCTAGAGCACAAAGTTCCATAGTGCAGAAAAAGGTCTACAAGCTGCAGAGTGGTTGTGACAGACACCATTAACCAGATTACATATGAATGCAAATTTATAGTAAAAGATGTACACAATGTTGCTTTATTATCTCTTTTTGTGAGCTTTGATATCTACAGGAAACCCTACAGAGCCACTGTTTTTTATTGCTATTGTTTTCCAAGAGCAGAGGAGAGCTTATATATAAAACAATGTTTGGCTTTCAATGGCATCCATCCTGTGAAACCAAAACGGCCAATTGGTCCATTCCACCAGATTTTTCGTATGTTGGCTGTCTCACCTTGGTGATGATATGGAGGATGCTGTTAAGGCCAACAACACTTATTTCTGAGTGCTGCCAAGGTACACGGCATCCTCCTGTGAAATGCCTTTTGGCCTGTTTCTAAGTGGTTAATGTGGTGTCTGTTGCCAAGGAAACACAGCACCCACCAAAATGATGTTTTAGATTTTTTTTGGCAGTGCCTAACATCCATTTTGACAACATAAAGTGGTAAACACATACACAAATATTTGCTGTGGAGCGGTTTGATTTTTCACACAGTGCACCCCCCGCTGAGATGTGAGACCATAACACACATACCTCGCTGTTATGGGTAGTCATGTGACACCAGCACTCCTTTCAGGTATTACGGCCATTACAGCATTTTCACACTTCAGTTAATATTTCTTTTAATGGATAAATGTGCTTTTAAGTTACAATAAATTCCTCTTGGCTGGCACAAATTCAAGACAAATTTTTGAAAATACACTTCTTTATGTAATTCCACTCAAGCACTCGGCCATGCTTCTAGTATGAGCTGTGATGGCACATGGGTTAGAGAAGCAGGGGTTGTATGATATGAGAGCTTGTCAATGGTGAATACATACGTGGCATTCTTTCTTTTCCATTATGTTTTGCCTGAGAGAAGGATGCTCTTATGAGGTCTGACTGGAAAATAATATATGATTAATTTATGTGATCTAACATTATGATCTAACCATACTGGATGATTCTGTATCTACTGATCTACATCCAATGCCCCACATTTAAAGCCAATATAGGAAACAGTGTGAATTTTATGTAGCAAGGTGGAAAGTAAAAATGTGGAGGTTGAGGTTGTGGATAGGCGTGTAGTGCATGAGACTTTTATGCAGGAGACTTCAAATCACATCCTGTCCTTACCCTTAACTGCGTGTTTTTGTTGTCTAACCCCAAACATACTTTTAAGAGTAACTGAACACTTGGCTGAATGTTTCACTGCCCTCTCCAGTTGAAAGTTTCAGGACTGTTTCACCTGTGAGTTCTGGCATAAGGTGAGAAGTTAAACCAGTGTGTATAAGCAAAAACAAGATTTTCAAGGGGTGTGTTACTCTTTGACCAAGTTTTTAAGTGCCATAATCTTTCTTTAACCTTCATCATACCAGAATTTGTACACAATATTAGTACACAAACTCCTGTTCCCCTGTGTTTATAGCCTTTTGTAGCTCTTCATGAACCTGAATGAAGACAACATTGCTTTAATCTGCATTAAAGATCTTTGATCACCAGTGAGGGTGGTCACTACGATAATTGTGGTTTATCCATTTTAACTAGAAATGTGCATGATTAGTCAATTAAACGTTGCTACACTCCTTAGTCAACACCACAAAAAAAAACATTCTGTTAAACCAATTAATTGATTCAATATTTAATTGAGATTTTATTAACAGCCACCCCAAGACCCAAAAATCAAGCAGGCATTAGAGTGCTCACTCTCTTCATCTCATGACAGCATTATTATTGTTTTTATAATCATTGTCAGTGTTCTGCAGCAAGAAGATATTGTCCGTATATTTTAGTAGTATCCTAACATGTTTACTTATGTAAATGCAAATAATGTAACATGTAACCAGATATATTGGGGTACCTTACTTAAGAGAGTAACTTGTGTAGCCTGGCTGTGTGTGTGTGCATTCTGTGGGTCTTTTTTGCTCAATCTCTTTTCTATGTGTGTCCTTCCTTTGTATACATACATTTTACACTTTTTTTCACTTAAAATACATACTTTTTCCAGCAGATATAGGTAAAAAAAAACAAAAAAAAAACAGAACTTTATAGCCTCAAGAACCCAAAAGGTAGGGTTAGTGGAAGAAAACACAGTATATGGGATGCACTGAAATTCCTCAAACCCATTAAAGAAATAAAATAAATGTCTGATTTGCATATTGATTTAATAATAAAATCTGAAAATAATGAGCCTCACTTATACATTAAAGGCCTGAGACTGGAGATGGGAGGAGACAGAGAGAGACAGACGTGTCCGTGATTTCTTTTCTGTTGTGATGAGCAGAAAGGAGTCTTGTCTGCTGTTGTCTCTCACACTGAGACTTTATTGTGTTCTGTGTTTGTGGCAATCAATGCCATCAACTCTAGTCACTGCATGCACTTCATTAGGTCTCTTTTCTACTAGTCATTCAGCAACGAGTGAAGATGAAATGACATGAGTTTGATTGAATTGCATTATTTTATGTTCTATTGTAAGAAGTTAGGAGAACGACTGACATGAGGTTATTCAGAGGAGACAGGAAGAGATAAAATTATATGGAACAAACGATGAAAAGGTGAGATAAGATGAAATGAATGGAGATTGGAAAGTGTAGATAGAAGGGGAGAAAGGAATTTCTTAATTGATTTACATTCAGGGGTTTTTATTTTCTGTTCCTGTGATGAAATAAAACTAGTCAATTTACTTATATTCATATTTTAGTGAAAATAAAATCAGGAATTTGATTTTTCTAACATGTTTCTAACATAAGTTGGATTTTATCTGAAGCCCTCAAAAGAATCAAGTTTTGAGGGCTTAGTTTTCTAAACTTTAAGACTCTGCATGGCTGTGAAATGCTTTTGCTTTCAAAATATCAGCTTGTGTATTTTTCTGTTTATTTCCAGTTTTGATTCAAATATCAAATAAGCTCACAATGTATTTGCATGCAGTGTATGCACGCCTGTATGCTGAGAAAAGATGTGTGACATCATTGTGTGTAGACACAGTCGGGTGATTTGGAGAACTGGAGGTCGGGTGTGTGGCACCAATTCACTCTCTGGCTGTTGGGCTATTCAGCCTTTTTCAAAGGAGAAACTGATGACTTACACACACTCACACATTTATCAGCCGAGTGAGTAGACACATTTGTCTGTTTTTATGTGCGAGGAGAGCCTGGAGAAGCCTATGGAGGAAATCAGGCAATTATTTGGATTTTACTGAATCTTAAAGTAGGGACAAAAAGTAAAGCATAGCATTTACTTGGACCAGTGGTTGCTGTACAAAGAAAACATGATCAACCCATAGAAGTGTCTAGTATAGTTAGTGTAAAACATGTGTATCTCAAGGAGGCTTGAATCCCAAAATTAACTCAAACCTAAAAATGTCTTAAAAATGTTCTATTTACAGTGGTGGAAAATTTAATAAAAGTAGCAACACTATGAAAACACAGTGTAGCTTGTGGAGGTAACTAATCTTCACTCTTTCACTAGTTCTTATCATCTTAAACTCCAAAGTTACTAATAAAGATGTCAAATACATGTAGTGAAGTAAAAAGTACGTCATGTACAGTATGTGAGTAAATGTACTTAGTTACATTCCACCGGTGTCTATTTATCTATACCATAAAGTCTGTTTTCATGTAGAAATGTTTAAAGGTGAACAGATTACTAAAAGCATTTAGCATAAACTATATGCTAAACAACCATCTCCTTCATGTTGCTTCCCCTTTAGCAGAGGTTGTAACCGATATCTAAACTCCACAGTTCTGCTCCTCTTCTATATGTCTTCTCTTTATTTGTTTTCTCTGCCATTTCACTTTATTTGACATTGACTGTAGAGAGAGGAGATGACATGTAGACTCAAAACCTGCATGGGCCTCCACCCAAAGATCTTTGATATGTAGCACGACCAGGTGAACAGTTGGGGCGCCCCTCTTCTTTGCATTTGAAAACTGTTATTTAGGATACAAAAACAAGTCCATATGCAAAAACACAGGCCGTGTTTATCCAACAGGTTTCTTATATCTTGAAACAAACTGCTTTTTTCTGCGTAATTGATGATCAACAGATGATCTGTATACTACAAGTAGAAACTATTTGGAATTTTTTTTATAGAAATACGTCAGGCTACAATTAAGGGAAATGTGTGTAAAGTAATGGCTTATACAACATAGTATCATATATTTTAATATTTTACTCAATGACTATTGAAACAAGTAGACTGACACTATTATAACATTGTCATAGTGTTTATAATGTATTTAAAGTGGCATTTTAAGGCTTAGATTAAACGTTAAATTATAAAGATAACTGAGCTCAGTGCAGACAGGAGTTCACCATCTTGGTCTGTCTCTCCAGAGGACAAATTGTTTCTTTGCATTACTATAACCTGTCTGCCTGTCTTATTCTTACCAATCTAACAGATAATTAGCCGTCTCCTTCAAGGGTGAAATCGAATTTTAGGTTTTATGCATCTCTCTCTAGACAGGGAGTAGTGAAAGACAGATGCCTTCTCACTGACCTTATAGCTGAACAGTAATAATGTTAAACCATTTTTCTTTCACTTTCTTGTCTACTGTGTGTATGAGTGTGTGTGTGTGTGTGTGTGTGTGAGAGAGAGAGAGGGGGGGGGGGGGATGAAGAGAGTATTCCAGAGGGCTTAGGGGCATCTCACAATGTTAAAGGGGTAGGTTTTCAATTACAGTGTGTGTGTGTGTGTGTGTGTTCACATGCTCTTTGACAGACCTCTGAGCTACACCTCTCTGCCACAAGCTGCCATGCACACAGTAACACACACGTTTCATGATGCCATAACTGACAGGATAATATACTCCAGCATTTTGTCTTTTAACCACTACATGAGACGCGAGGATGTTTGAGACATCAGTGTGATTACAGAAAATACAGGAGAGGCCAGCAGCCTTTGTCTGTCTTCTACACTTCACCAGCTCAGTGATGGCTGAAATCTGATACTTTATAGAGACGTTCCTCAAGAGAAACATGACACCATTATTGTTTGTTCATATGCTTGAAATTATTGATGTTATTAAGTGTTTGATTTGAGTGTAAACTAAACCTTTGCCAGCGTTCCTGATGAACAGTGTCATCCTGATGATAGTGCCTTAGATCAGAGCGTTGCTGGATTTATAGTATAAAATAAGAAGACTTTGCAACAACTATGTCTCAGGCGGAAGAGCAGGTTATCTAGTGATGGGAGGATCTTTGGTTTGATTCCTGGCTCCCACAGTCAAGTCGAAGTGTCCTTTGGCAAGACACCATACACCTAATTACTCCTGATGGCTGTGCCGTGGGAGTGTATGGGCTTAGTATCATCGTGTGCGCTTTGGATAGGAAGCGCTGTATTGCTCCTGATGAGCACTTGGCTTGTTGCATGGCAGCCTCTGCCATCAGTGTATGAATGTGTGTGTGAATGAATGTGACAAGTGCTGCAAAGAAATTTGAGCGGTCGGTAGACCAGAAATCTAAATATATTATAAATCCATGTACCATCCTTCCAAACCCAGAACCTAAAGAGTAAATGAAACTGGGTGACTAGTGAGCCAGTTAAGTCATGTGATCCGTGTCATAAAAAAAATATAATATATGTTTTTTCTAATCTTAAAAAGGACAGTTGCCATTGTACAAGACTAAATGCTAGCTTTTCTTTTATTGTACGACCTAAACCATGAGGATGTAATTGAGATAGTTGAGTATAATATGCTCAAATCAACAACAATTACAACTACAGATTTCACCTGTGTGTCATTTTGTGTTTTGATTGTGTGGCCTAAATTCTGACTGAAGGCTCAAAGATGTTATTGGAATCAAAGTGATGGAGCAGATGGTCAAGGAAGCTTTCAAACAGAGAAACACAAAATAAAAGCGAGTTAATAAAGTTTACCAAAGTTTATCAAATTATTCTGTACAGCCCTGTGTTGTAGAATGATAAATATATAAATAAATATATGAACCTTGAACATTAATACAATAATTAGCAAGTATTCAGTGCCCAGGTAACCACGTTTAACCATGTGAAGGAAATTCTTTATAATACTGTTTCAGTATTTTTATTGCTGGACCGAGGAAGGAAGACAGCAATGAATCCAATTGTGGAGGACTCATCAGCATTTTAGGTGACCTTATTAGTTTATTAGGTTCATCCATCTCCACCCTCTCTTAACTGGGGTTTTTTTCTTGTTTTGAGTCTGAATCATCCTCATAGGCTCTCTTCTTCCTCTTATGGGGTTTGACCGAGGTCGAGCTGGACCAAGCTTCTGTTCTAGGCAGTAGTTCTAAAAAAAAAAAAAAAAAAAATACACAGTGTTTGATTGTTCACCAAACTAATCCTGGTAAAATATCTCACCATATAAGGCTGACTATATCTTAATGAATTCCCATTATATTCCTCCCATGTCGAATTTTAATTAGCAATTCTGGGAACTGGTCTGTTACATGTTTCTATTATAAGTCATCATAAAATTTTATAATACACAAGACTTTCATTGATTTTAAATAAATTGTGTGTGTGCTGCCATAGATGAGCTTACTTCTGAGGCTGACAGTCAGCTTTTCATTGACGTTTATGCTCCTCGTTGGCATCTGAGGTTAAACACTGGTCAGCATCATCACGCTTTCGTTTGTGCAGTGGTGACTTTCGTGGGCTTGTTTGCCCACCTGTTTCTGTTACCTCTGCATCCAGGAATTCATTCCTCTTTGTCTTAGTCACGGTGGGTTCTGGTCTTCTATGTCAATTAAAAAATAATGTTTGAATCTCTTGAATCTTGGAGATAAGCTTATTTGTTTTCTTGCTGAGACTTAGATCTTAAAGTGAGACTATGGAGCTACTGTAAAGATGGACGTTGATTAGCTTAGCTTAGCATAAAGCCGTCTCTGAATTGTTTAAAAATGACAAACTGGGGTTTGATGTGCTGCCACTAGCCTTATCGCTGCATGACTGGCTCTAGCTTTAGTGCACACATTAGAATAACTAAGCAAATAAAAGTTCAAGTCAAACTATTCATCTAAAATATCAGCTGGTCACCTACCTGTTACCACACTCTGAATCATCAGTGCTGTTGACGAGGATGGGTTCCTCACTGCTGCTCAGCCCAGCAAGGTGATCCTCGTCAGGAACACTGTGGTAGTCGAACTTGCACGTTTTGAAGCTTGCATAAGTCACATTGTCCCCATCAGAACTCAAATCATTACAGGCTTTCATCAGCTCCATGCTCGTTTTGACACTAGAAGAAACCAGTCTCAAAGTCAAACAACCTCACCAATCTATGTCAACACAGCATCTAAGTACACACTTACTAGTCACTGTTGTCAAATGTCTCAACAAGGTGGCTCATTGTTATAAATGGATGGTGAAGAATTTGGCTTGGTGTAATTCTTTCAGAGGCATCCACCTTCAGCATCATTGTTAGCAAGTCCACAAAGCTTGCCCGTTCACATGCATCAATGCTGGCATCTTCTCCTGAGAGATCATCAGGTACCTTGTGCAGGATCAGAAAAAGAGAGATGGGAATGAGAATCTGAAGATTTTCTTATATATATATATATATATCTTTAATATATATTAAAGAAAACCCTCAGATTATATATATATATATATATTCTAAAGTAGACGTCCTACCATTTCCAGCTGATTCAAGTTGAAAAGCGTGCGCTGGTTACAAGTGAAATTTCTCACTTCAAGTGCTGACTAAAGAGACAAAATGTTATCTCATTTGTTTCATTTGTTGAAACATTTTACATAACATACACAGTGAGATGATGATCAAATAATGCTACCATAAAGCGCCACGTGGGGAGTTCTGATCCTCTATTTCTCGCACGGAAAAACTCTCCTGTATACAGCCCAGCACACAGCAGATGGTCTGAAGGTTTTCCAATAGTGTAAAAGATATGCCTCATCTGTGGGGGCAGCACAATGGTGTGTACTTCAAGGTCAAACTTTTAAGCTTTCACAAGAGAATTTCCAAAAGTTAGGGTACTTACAAGTTAGAAGCTCACTGATCTTTGGTGATGAGGTAAAATATTAGCATTTATTTTATGGATTAAGTGAATGAGAGTCAAGGTTTGTCTCGTTAAAAACAAATGTGACAATGCAGTGAACTATGGCCTATCCTGCTGTTGTTACTAGATGAACACAAAGACATCATGGCTGAAGTGAACAATTGTTGTGTTTTAAATGTGATACTGACCATATCATATTCATCACTGCCAGGGAACAGTGCCATGCCCATCAACATTTCAGCTGCGATGCAGCCCAGAGACCAAACATCAATAGCCTCTTTGATAGGACATCCCAGCAAAACCTCTGGAGCTCTTAGACAAGCAAGAGAAGCACACATTACTGTGGTTATAAAGATTACCTGAGAACTAAACTCCTACGTATTGTTTTAACTGTCTATTCCATGAAACAAGTTTGTTTGGTTCAACATAACGCTGACTAAAAACTTGCAGTATCTCTTTCTTTCTGAAGAGTCAGACCTGTACATGCCCTGGGATTGTCTGAAGCTAAACCAAAGTCGATGATTTTCACTCTCAGCGGCTGGTTAAATTTCTCCACCATCATAATATTTTCAAGCTTTAGGTCTGCATGAACAATCCCTACGTTCATTAGAAACTCCAGAGCAGTGGCCAGCTAATATTATGAAAAACAGTAAAAAAAAACTGCAGTGTTCATTATGTCAATAAAACTATGACAAATGACATATTTATTAATGGATGTCTCCACCAACTCAAGAAACTGTAATATGCATATGAGGACACCCTTCATCAATTGTTTTAATGCAATTTGTGTTACAACTTTTGTATTGCATGAACAAACCTGTTGCACAATGGGGCGGATCTCCACCAACTTCAGAGGGTTACTACACGTCTGCATGAATTCATAAAGATTTATGTCGAGCTTCTCAAACTCAAGACAAAAATATCCCATGTAAGCAAAAGAGTCGTTCCATCTGACGATGTTAAACTTGTGTGAATCAAACTCTTTCATCTTTTTAAGAATCATCTCCTGAAAGTAGAAGATATCATAGAGATTTTATATGAATGCAATATATTTTAGAATTATTACACAGGGAAAATATGAACACACATAATTTGCGCTGTACCTCTTTTTTTGCTCCCTTAATGTGTCTCTTAGATTTGAGGATTTTTACAGCCACCATTTCATTGGTGGCTAACTTCTTGCACTTGGTGACGACCCCAAAGGTGCCAGAACCCAGCAGATACTGCACCTCATAGTCAGAGGTGGTGGAGGAGATCAGGCCTCCTACAGTGACCTGAAAGCAGTTGGCATTCATGGTGGAAAGATGAAATCAGCTGTTGATTTTTCACACCTGAGAGGAGAAGAAGACATTTAGACACATTATATCGTGTCTCATCTCTCAGGGGCTGACATGCAAGCGTGTGATTTATCAGGCTCTGTCAGTATCAATCAATCATCATGTTAGCCTTCAAACTGAGTTAAACTAAATAAATATATTTAAACATAATTAAAAAATGTATGCATACTGTAAGCTTACAAAATCTTAAAAACCTATAAAAATAAAACTAATACCTCACATGAAATAACAATTTTTTAGATCCTTTACTCGCATTGACTGTTTTAGTTTTATACACTTTCACATCCCTGTTCATCAATAAGTAGATAAACAAAGCTGTATATTATTTCTGTATTACCTGTAATATGTTTTCGGCAGAGTTTTACACGTAACGCAGAAGCTGAAAAAGATGAAAAAGAGCAATTGCTGTGAAACAAGTCAGTAGAATTTGTGTTGCAACCAGATCTTCATGAAAACCCGGCCTTCAGAAGAAACTTATATTAATATATCATAATATAATCACTAATATATTGCTTTCTTTGCAGTAGGATGCAGCAGTTGGAGAATCAACTTACCAGATGTTCAAATGTGACCGTGAGCGATGTCAAGAGCGAAATGAGCTGAAATATCTGAAACAGTCTTAAGTACAGTGTCAGTCATTCTGTATTCCACCATTTTGACATAAGTGGGACTTTCAGTAAGATGGAATGGAACTCATCTGTTCCAGGTTAGAATATTTTTTATTCTAAATAATACATAATTGATACGCTGTTTAGGCACATCTGGATAAAACAAATAGATACAAAGATATTTACCCCTGACATAAAAGTAAAAGTATATCATGCATGCATACAAATGTGAAAATTGCTTGTGTAAAATTAATGTTATTATAATAATAACATTTTCTGTAACCTCTTGCACAGTGCAACCTCCACATCCTCCCAGTCTACTTAAGTCTATACAAAGTTGATTTTGTATTTTTAAAGCGTTTAGTGAAGCACCTTGGAGATATAACACAAAGAACATGGTTCTGTGACAGCGTCACTCTGATGGTGTTTTGGTCCATTCTCTCTGCAGAAGTGTAAAATTTTTAATTTAATTTGGTGCAAAGTTAACATTATATATAATTAAATTGTTTCCGTTTAGTCTTTTTAGTTTTATAATCAGGAGTCTAATGCTATTAGTTCTGTAATAAATACATTCATGGATGTTATAATGTTCAGTTGTTGTTGAAACATGTTGATTCAACTTGAAGATCACTTTGGAGGATGTAGTTTGTGGTGTTGTTGAACTTATTACATATTACAGAGACACTTCTATGGGCCAATTTATTAAACCTGATCTGAGAAATCTAGTTTCCTTTGTCATGATCAGGGATTACAGAAACCTAGTTAAAACTGATGGACCTCTGCAGGACAAATCTAATTTCATGACGGTGTAAACACATGCTGAGGTTTTTGTCTGGCACTCATGTGTATCACAAAGACTTCAGAAGGACAAAGTGTATCTGTTAGAAACAGAGTAACACAAAAGCAAAACTATTAGTCCGAGCAGTGAATCCAAACGAATCAAATCAAATTTAAAAAGAAAATACAACTTAATACACCACTTTACTGAAATATGTGATTACATGCTGATGTGTTATGTAGTAGTAGTGTAGTAGTAAGTGAAGATTGTTTATTGCAGTTTTATATTTTGTTTTGGTACATTTTCTCATATTGAAGCTCTTTGCGTCCGTACTTCTTTTTTCCCAGCAGACTAAACACTGCATTGCTGTATGGTGCCAACCACAGATACTTCAAAACCAAAAACTTTATTTTGAATACCTCTCCTCTTTAATGCTTATATTTAATGGCCATCTTCCATTATGTTCATAAACACGTATACGAATCATATGAATCAGTAGAGTAACCGTCTTTATAGAGCTCTGTGTAACCTGATTAATCTTTCTGTATGTTGAAGCTGTGCACAGTACTTTAGTTTTGTTCAGTTATTCCCAGTTAGTCCAGCTGATTCAACAGAGTTTTGTCTTTATTTGTAGTCATCAGTAAACTGACACAAAAGCTGTGAAATCTTAATTTTGAAGAAACAGATCATTATCAAATACAAACACATTGTTCTGTGTGAGGCCTCTAAGTCAAGTACCTCAAAAATAAGCTATGTGAAACAATATGATTGTGAGATCTTATTTCACTGTTTTTTTCCTGTCATGCTTAAGATATTTACAGATTTTTTGGATGTGTTACCAATTAAATTTTATTTAACTGTGTTTATCTGATTATTTTGTGAAACATACCTCAGCAAAGCTACACTGTCTTAAAGAGCTGAATTTAGATTTCATAACATTAGTGCGCCTATATTTGAAAGGAAACAAAAATGTTTCTGAAACAAAACACTGATTTTTAATTAGCTGTTCATCCACAGTGAAAATAGAGCTATTGTCTCTGCATGTGTCCACGCACTTCACTTCACTTCACCGTGCTTACTGATTAATCTGTCATCCATCAATATCAACTCATCTCCGCCCTGCAAACAGAGATATCAGTGACAGATTACCCTGATTTGAATCAAGAGACAAGACCTAATCAATAAGGTTAAACACACTAATGTAGGTCTAGAGTGTGGGCAAACAAATGTGTGTGTTTGTGTGTGTGTGTGTGTGTATGTGTGTGTGTGTATAGATGGGTGGAGAAAAACGGCCGGCCGGCTGGGGGGGGACATTGGTCTGATGTAACAGAATCAGTTTCATCACCCGAGGCAACGAGGATGAGGAAGAAAATGAGAAGAGACAGAAGGGAAGGGAAGCGACATTAAGAGTCTAAAATGACTCTCTCACTCACACACACACAGCCGAGGACAGAGACATTGGGTGTCAGCTTGCATCAGTAGCCTGTATGGCTGTGAGTTATGACCACAGATATGCGATCATTTACACTCACTGCTGCAGATAGCCAGAGGCTACTGTTCTCTGTGTTTGTGTGTGTGTGTGCAGAGATTTTGTGTCAATACACACTTGCTCAAGTGTATTCGTGTGTCTGAAGCACTGAGCTAGAGAGGAACCAAAACAGAAATTTTCAAATTTTCACATTTCAGATATGTACATTGAAATAACATGCTGAAGACACATGCTGGCAGAACGCCCATAAGGCTTCAAGTTTATTTTGTCTTTATTAGAGTAATATAAAATGACAAGGTGCTTTATTTAACACATTCAGCTTCAAATATGGACAGAGAGCACAAACATGTTCCAGCTTTTCAGAAAGACTCATCGAAAAATATTTTTTTTCTGTAACGGTTTTCATTTAAATTTTATTTTTTGGCCAGTTTGAAGCAGCAACATAACATATCATTTTTTTCTTCTTGTTTAGCTACTGCGTTAAAGACTATAAGAGCAATGACACACACAAACATTACATCTAGAAGACGAAGTGCAATATTTGACTTCCTCAAACTTATCTTGAAATGACCTTAAAACATTTTTTCTGGCCCTGGATACAAGGAGCTCAGGTTCTTAACAGAGCAGTTCTTTACACAAAAAAACAAATTTAGCTCAGCTCAGAGTTTAAATGACATGTAACTTCCTCACATTCATATAAACAAACACAAATGTCATATTCACACCTATTTTCAGCATTGTTTTCACAGGTTCGACTGCCGTTATTTTAACCAACTGCTAATCTCATGAACAAACTTGTAATAATCATATAACAGCAGTGGATGCATAATTACTCAAAATGTGGTTAGAATTTGTGATACATTTGGATGGAAACACTGTTGATGAATTTGAAAAATAAGCTCTGTGTGCAAGAGAAAACCGTAATTGTGCAGTGTCAAAATTCATGCTTTTTGCTAATGTGAATATACACAATATATTGAAAATAAAGCATAAGAAATACAGCAGGACCCCCCCCAAAACATAAATAACAGAAGGTTTTCATCCATATTTCTCTGCCTGAACATTTTTACCCAAATCCTCAGAGAGCTGTGTGCCCTGTCCAACTGAGGCTTTCCTTTCAGTTCAGTTCAGGTCATTCCAGTTCAGATCAGTTCAGCTCGAATCACTTTAACTCAGTTTGCTTCACCTGGAAATGGCTCACACTGCTGACAGCAGGCTCTCATTTACTCTACACCTCTTGTGCTCCTGGCTTGATGTTACACCGTCAGCTTCACCTACAGGGAGACACAGAGGCAACATTAGTGTGTGTGTGGTTGAGAGAAAGACACAAGGACAGACAGGTGTGTGAAAAATGTAATAACTCCATCTTCCTCTCTCGCTCTCTCTCCTAGTGTAATCAGACTACTGTAGACTACTGTAAGTGAAAACCTCACATCTCCAGAAAATCTACTTTTGAGGAATAATGAAATAGAATGGTATTTTTTTTTTCAATATTTTATGTTAAAACTTGCT
This sequence comes from Protonibea diacanthus, assembly GCA_028641955.1. Lineage (NCBI taxonomy): Eukaryota > Metazoa > Chordata > Actinopteri > Sciaenidae > Protonibea > Protonibea diacanthus. The sequence continues at coordinate 22,276,457 of CM053979.1, read as the reverse complement.
TTTGTGAAAGTATCAAATGCAATTTGTTTATTGCATAATGAAAGAAATACCTTACAAATAGATGTAGATACAGCATGAAGTATCTGTCTTAGTCAAGTTATGTCCTCACACACACACTCTGTGACACACGCACACAAAATTCAATCATGTCTCTGCTGCTGCCTGGGGGAAACAGTGTGGAAACCTCACTATAGTGGAAAATCACCTTTTCCATGTTATTTTACACAGCAGCACCTACACTACACACACACAGTCTGACTGCATTTACACGAGGGACCAAGAGATCTGATTTTTTAACTCTTTGTGGTGCAGATCTCATGTCGTCATGGCTGTCTTGGCCTCATGAGTCAGTGAGGAATGTGATTTTTATACAAGAAAAAAATAAATAAATCTGTGCCTCTAAGAGCTAATGTGAGCTTTGTGCTGTAAGCTTTGTTCAGTTTATATCATCAGTATACCTGAACCTGAACTGTCAACACTCATCTATAACAAATATAAACGATACAAAAGGTATTTTTCTTCAAATACCCAAATCTGGATTTGGGTCATTTGTCTGCTAACATCATTTTAAAGGGTGTAACTGATCATTTATTTTCATTTATATATTATTGAGATTTGTCAAGGGTGCCCGGCCTCTCACCCAATGTCAGCTGGGATTGGCTCCTGCCTCCCGTAACCCTGATAAGGATAAGCGTTTACAGAAAATGGATGAATGGATAAATTATTGATCTTCCCATAAGTTAAGCTACAGTGGAGATAAACTTTATCAGCACATGAACTGTTTGTGCTACCAGGGAATTTCATTATCATATGAAGCAGATCAGAGTACAAGTACATGAGGATAACGATTTAACAGGAAGTAGAAAAAAAAAAACGGTATTAACATCACATAGAAAGGGACTGTAACTAAAAAAGCAATTTGAAAAGATACTTTGGCATTTTAAAAATAACTTTATTAATTCTTGGAGAGAAAAAGTCTTTCTGGAGTTCCACAGTGATAGCAAGACTGTAGGAAGTCACTGCAGCCGGCCAAGAAATAGTATCGCACAGTGAGATCACAAATTGTTGATTTTGTAAGGAAAAACAAGAGGTGAGCTTTAGAGGTGCTCAGAAGCAGCTTTTGTTAGCTAGTCATATGCTAGCCATTCCCCGTTTCCAGTCTTTATCTAACTGCTGGCTGAAGCTTCAGTTTTCCGTACAAAACATTGTGGTATCAATCTTTTCAGTGTGTCAAGTGTCAAGAAGCATATTTGAAGTGTCTATTCCTTCAATCTCAAATTCTCAACTTCTTCAGTTAAATATTTATTCTGTCCATTGGCCTGTCTACCGAAAACACATTGTCATAATTCTTCATAGGAGGGGTTCACTGTTCTGCAAATATCATGTGAAACTAAGTGAGGTGATATGAAGCAGCAGAGAGTGGGGATCTGTGGTGTTCTGCTAATTTTAAAACCATTTTGAGGCCTGTGGTGTAATTCAAAGTGTCAAAGAGGAGGAAAATAACGTGTTGAGCATCTCGTCAAATCGCTCCGGCTTAACTGGCCTCTCTCCAGAGTGTGTTTAGGAAATTAAAGGCCAGGGATTTTGTTCATAATTGTCTATTTTATCATTTTATTACAGCTAGCTTTCCTCTGATGGGCTCCCTTTATGATTTATCAAATACAATTACTGCGTGACTTATTTCAGGAGCCTCTCCATCGCTGAGGACCATTAATGTGTGTGTGTGTGTGTGTGTGTGTGTGTGTGTGTGTGTGTGTGTGTGTGTGTGTGTGACAGTGAGCGAGAAAGAGAGAGAGAGAGAGTGTGTGTGTGTGTCAGCTCTGGTGTATTTAAATAGCATTAAGTAATTGGAAAAACAGGAAAAGAGGCAGAAAAGCTAAATTGTCTTTGTGGATTTATACCCCCATCCCCCCACTTTCTCTCTGCTGCTCTTCGTAAAATACACCACAAGCTTCTAATTTAATGGTAAAATAAGAGGAAGTCGTGTTTTAACTGATACAGAGAAACTCATTTGTAATAGTTTCACTTTTCTGCTGCTGAGATATTTCTTCAGAAAAAGGAGATAGAGTGAGGAAGAGAGAAAGACACAGACAGAGAGAGAGAGAACGAGGTTAATTCCATACCTTCCCCTCCCTGTTAATGAAGTGTAGGTGGCGTCCTGGTCAGTGCAGCTAATTGAACAGCGGAGATTACAGCAGCCGCTGCTCCTCTGTGAAAAGAAGGCCGTGTTCATTAGTCGTTGCCATATAATATTCATTCTCTGTAGAAATATGTAGATAGTAATCTATGCAAAGAGCCGCTGGGATGATTTTAGAGCTCTCAACATGTACTGTGGTAGCAATAACTCAAACAATTATCTTTTAAAAATTATGGGCGCAGTTACAGTTTTACTTTAAGTGAGTTTGGTGTGTTCATTCTTTGATCCTATTTTTTTTAAAAACACTTTTAAAAGGTTAAATCACTTCCCCTGAACCATGACACAACCCGGGGTGCTAAATTGGCCAAATGGCTGCTGAATATTATAAATTTGACCAGCCACTCAGTAGTTTTGATTGTTTTTTGGCTGGTGAGTAAAGCACATCTAATGACTGTGTGTGCCCTGACACAACCCTAGCAGTACTACAGGATTCATGTGTGGCTTCAAAATCACATCAAAATCTTGTCCCATCATGCACCTCAAAAAGCTATAAAGTATTTAGAAACTTAGTGGCACCTAGCTGCGAGATTGCAGCTTGCAACCAAATGAATAGTCTCGTGCATCTCACCCTCTCCTTCCAAGCATATAGGAAAAACTCTGGCTGTCAAATTCACATAAATCAGTGTTTGGTCTGTTTGTTCTGGACTACTGTAGAAAAATGGCAGTTCAACATGGTGGACTCCATGGAAGAGGACCCGCTCTCACTGTAGATCTAAAGGGCTCATTTTAAGACAACAAAAACACAACGATTCTTATTTTCAGGTGATTAACATAATAACTAAACACACTAATGAATACTGTATTCTATTCTTGCCAAGACACAAATCACATACTGCACACTGGACCTTTAAGATTGTTGTGTGAATAAACATGTTTTATTCCTTTTTTTATTCCGATTATTCCGATTATTCCTGAATCTGAATCTTCTGTTTCAGTAAATATTTTGATACACTCTTACTGGCAGCAACAAAGTGACTAAACTCTGCGATAATGACAATGTTACATGAATTTGATAAAATGAACAGGGACATATCATTAACACAGTGATATTAGTCTGAGCCGCTCTCATGTTTTGCAAACCAACAAACAAGTTTTGGTTGTAGAGCTGCCACAGGTTTCACAGGTTGTGAAGTCGATCACAGCCAATGAGAAGAAGATAACGTGTGATACCACATTCAGCAAACTAAGTTTGACATCCGTTTGTTCTGCATAATTTCATGTTTGGATTGGTTGGTGGTTGTTGTGGGCCCAAGCAGAACTCAGATTTTTGAAGCAGCCACCAGAGAAACAAGGTGAAATCTTTGGTTGTCAATCAAAAAATGGTGGTCGAGGTTCACCGCATTTCTCTCAACTGTCAAGAAAGCCCAAAAAAGAAGACATTAAAATCCTGTCAAAGTCTCACCAATTTGTCTTCATATTCGATTATGTTATTATCTTTGCAGTTCATTTATGTTCTAAACCACAGGGTCTGATTGTGGCATGAACATTATTGCTACTGTCAGTGTCTTTCTATTTAAAGCCCACTGACTCATGATGAGTAATAATAACAAGTGAATAAAACCTCATAAAGCAGATGGGGTCAGTATTTAAATAAATAAACTGGTGTGAATCACAGAGTTTTCATTCAAATATTGTGCCACTTTTAAGGGAATGAGTGTGTGAAACAAGATTACAAAAATAAAAGAAGCACCAGTAACGCTTGTAATATGTGGCGTTTCATTCCAGCCTCTGGCATTTCATTTTATTTTCAGGGTTTTGCTGTAATTTGTTGGGGTTTTTTTATTTGGGTGGGAGTTGTGGCAATGTGTGTGCATGTAATGATGGCTGGGAGCAATATGCTGACATCCCAGACATAATAAAATGATGCTGAAGCAGGTACCACAACATTATTTGTCAAAATAAACTGGATCCTCTCTCAGTTGGTTCACCACATTTTCTAATTTAGCTTAAGCAAGAATCCATGTATGTTTTTTTTAACATCTGGGCGTTCTTAATTTAAGAAGAGCTTCCGAACAGGTGGATGGGACAGTGAACAAGCAGCCATGACGGTGACCCATTCATCTGGTTTCCTGATGCTGCAGTCGCTGCAAATAGAACTCAGTAGAAACCCAGCATGTCTTTATCAGGACAAAAACAAAACTCCTCTCTACTTCTGTCACTTTTCTAACCCTACCGAACCCTCTTCTCCCTCCCCTCCCCCCTACATTTGCCCGTCCAACTCAGTGGGACCCTCTCTCTCTCTCTCTCTCTCTCTCTCTCTCTCTCTCTCTCTCTCTCTCTCTCTCTCTCTCTCTCTCTCTCTCTCCCTCTCTCGCCCCCTCCCCTCAGGGCAGAAGTAAACCACGCCTTGAGGCCCTGCTCCCATTGTGTGTCCTCTGCTACTTCTGTTTGGGGCCTTTGTGTGCCGCTAATCAGCCGTGGGGCCATGCTCAGCCCCGAGTGTGTGTCTGCGAGAGTGTGTGTGCGTGTGTGTCTGTGTCCCTTGCCCTCATTACGTAGCCACACTGGGAGGCCAGCATGGGAAGTTTCTGCTGCACTATACACCTCCCTCCATCCCTCCATCCCCCCTCTCTCTTTCCCTCCCTCTAGCTGTCCATCACTCCCTTCCTCCCCCCCTCTCATCTCATCTCACCACCCCAAGACTTAAAGCTACACTGGCCATGATTCTTAAATAAAAAGCATCTTTCTATCCCAACAACCTGTCCTCGTCCTAGCTCAAATATTATCTATGTAATTTTTGGTGCTCCAATAGTGGCTGGCTTGAAATATTGACATTTTCTCATGTGAATTGATACTCTGTGAAATTTTCTTCTGTAAAAGTGTCTGCAGGATGCTGGACTGTTCTGCCTCAATACCCAGTGAGAAGGAAATGAGTTTACGGGATTGCTGGTTATTGACATTCGCAAAAGTAAAAGTTGCTTCTTGTTGACATTTTGGGTTGTCAGTGTGTACAGTACCTGGCAAGCAGAACTTTTGAAATAATATTTACCTTGGTAGATCACATGGACAATTGTTCTCATCCACTATTATTTACTTTGATACAAGCAGTTAATGGTGGATGATGCACTGTGAGGGCAAACTCCCACTACTTTTTGTATATCTGCTGATGAAGGTCTTAATCTTCAAACTCTACCTAAAGGTCCAGGGTACCATTTAGGATGATGTTATCTACTAATATCAGTGATGTAACTATTGTCTTATGAATTGTTGTACTGATTAATTTTGGTAGACATGGAATACATATGTCTGAAAATAAATAAGTCTGCCCTCACCGAGGGCAGAGATTAGTCATTTAAGGAGGATGATTAATACTTTTACAGTAATTCGGGAAAGGTTTATCAAATCAGAGTCTGGGTTTTTCCCCTCAGGATGAGGATTACCAAAGACCGGGTTGAACAGGTTGAGAAATTTGCACACATACACATTTCTTCTTCCTCGAACAGGTTGAGAAATACTTTGTCTCTCATGCCACCAAGCATTTACATGCTGAGGATGAGTCAACTGAGCAAAACATAAATTGGTGGAAAACAATGGTGATGTTGTTGTGCTATCGGATTGTTTTGTGTGAGCTTGTGTGTTGGGTTTTAGCTTATGCTTCGCATGCTTATTATAGTATGTTTTATGTATCTTATTAGTTTCTTAAGCGTGTCCTGTGTGTCACCTGGATGGAAGACCACACTGTTTACCAGGTGATACTTCACAGAAACTCATCCATAACGAGAGAAACACTGAAAGATTTTCCTCTTTCATACTTTAATCAGTTTCACTGTTGAACACAGGAATTAGCTGGACTAAGTGAACTGTCCGTTGCTTTTTTATTGCTCCCCTCTGTCACCCGCTGGGTGCCCCCTCATCTTCCTGTTCCACTACCACTCCTCCTCCACCCCCTTCTCATCTGTCCATCCCTTCTTTTCACTCTCTCTCTCTCTTTCGCTCTCTCTCGCTTCCTAGCTTCCCCTCCTCCTTCTCACATACATGATGTATCACCTGTCCGTATGTGTGTGTGTGTGTGTGTGTGTGTGTGTGTGTGTGTCTCGGTGCCCGATGGGGTTTTAGCCACTGGAGCTCTTTGACTGGAGGACAAGCGTTGTCTGTTCATCGCTCATCTAAACACACACACACACACACACACACACACACCCTCTCTCTCTATTGCTCTCTCTCTCTTCAATCAACAGCCTAACTCCTATCTCAAATTTCAGTGTGGGACCGAGAACACACACTCTCTCTCTCTCTCTCTCTCTCTCTCTCTCTCTCTCTCCCTCCCTCCCTCCCTCCCTCCCTCCCTTCTTTTTAGCTCCTGTCTTCCTTCACCTGAGTTATCACACACTGTTAACTCTCGACTCCTCTTCTCCCATCCAACAACTTGGCTCCATGTCATCAGGTTCTTCAACTGACCCATATTCTTGTTCCAGCACATAATGAGGTTGTTACTCATGGTTATTACCATTTCCACCCCAAGGGAGAGAGATAGAGACAGTTTAGAGACTATTTTCTGTCTACTGTCCCTCATCACACTAAAGAAGATTATGTCAAGTCACAAGTAATTCTTTTTTGTCCTCGTCCAGGACATTAGCACAATGCTGGTCTTTGAACAAGGCGCCAGTTCACTTAAAACAATAATGACTTTAAGACAAATGCTTGCAATTACAAATAGCCTTGAGGTGAATATCTGCACTGAAAACAACATGGAGCCGAGAGAAAGTGAAATCCCAAAATAATAACTACCTGCCCCGTAAACTACTGCTATGAAGGATTTCCCCTGGCTAGAGCTGACAAAACTGCTATGAGCTTAAAATATCTATTAAATCTCTTGAGTTTGGTGAGGGGAGGGCAACATGGGAACACTATGTGTGTGTTTGTGTGGGTTTGTGTGAGTAAGAGAGGGAGAGAGAGACATAGATGATAATTAGCGGTGACTCAAGGCTTCCCTGACCATAATCCCCTGAACAATCTACACTCATACAGGCGTTCACTAAAACCAATTACCAACAGAGGAGGAGGAGGAGGAGGAGAGGAGGGTACTAAAGTATTATTATTATTATATTAGTATTAAATAACAGTTCAACCCCTTTTTTTATTTGGTAAATAACACAGCTGTGTATTACTGCCTTCGCTGGGCAGGAAGTGTTGTCCTTTAACATGGAATAAATAGTGCAAATGAAAATATTAGCAGCACATCGACACTTCAGTTAGACGCAGAGTTTATAGTGTGTTTTTTACATTCATGACGGCTTCATAGACGTCCTGTAGAACAGGGTCAACAGCGCGCAGCTTATGCATAACAACAAGTGATAAAATAGTGGACTTGCCTCTCTGTGTTTACAGAACACGACAAACAGTATATTTCAAAAGCTGCCTATTTATGCCAGGACTGTTCATGCTCTTAGAAATGTTAATTGAGCTTTGATTCAGGACATGGCTAATTAGCCCTGTATGACTCTCTGCTATGTCTTTTGTGTTCATATGTGCATTGGTTTCAATATGGAAGTCCAGATTTTGTGTACAGTACATCCAGTATGTGTCACTGTGGTATTGTGCAGACCTCATCCTCTGGTCCTTTGTATGTATGGTTAGCAGACCACAGAGCTCTGAAGGGCCTTTTTACAGCTTATTCAAGTCGGTCCACTATACCATGTGAGCTTCTGTTAGTTTAGCTTATTGTGGCTTATGACTGAAGATCTAGTATGAAACTAGACAAGAGAAAAATCAACAGCAGTCAGTTCACTGTGAACTCAGCTGTCATTCGGTGCAAGCTAGTTCCATGTTACTCACCAGACTGGTATAATTGTCATTTTGGTTGGCATGGTCACTGTCAATATAAATCCTGCATGCTGTACATAAACACGTATTATTTATTATTATTTCTTTATCCTATTTTGTACTGTTTACAACTCACAGAACACGTGGCTTATTATGAAGAACTTTTATTTATGCTGTTTGGCATTGGTGTTTTTTATATACACATGGATTTTTTTCTACATACTTGTGTACATAACAGTCCTGTCTATTCTTTATCTGTATTTGTTCAGCCTTGCTGTTCTTAGCTGTTGCTGATGTCTATTCCCGTGTAAGTGCACCGAAAGCAATAAAACAAGAAAAACTAATTCCTTGTATATGTACATATACTTGTCCAATAACACTGATTCTGATTTTAGTCAGCAGTCAGTATATATCGAATGAAAGCTCTGAAATGCAGCATATAAATCCCACAAATCTGTCAAATTGTTCAAATGACTATGAAAATTGATGCTGTCAGACTCGTTGCTGCAAGGTCCCATCATGGGGACAAATGTAAACGCTCTTTTGTAATGATTTAGGATATTAAAGTAGTGCACTGCATGTCATTGGTATATCTCCAGCACCTTGAGGTTGGAGCAACAGTTTCTCATGTTACACACTGTTCAAGAGCAAAGAGAGTTTTGTTGAAGATGGAGGAGCAGTAAGAAGGTGAAGGAGAAACACCAAAGTGAAAGAGGGGAAAAAAAAAAAAAAAGATTTGAGTCACTTGCCTCATTCCCTCCAAACTTGTAATGGAGGTTTGATTAGCAAGCATGTAATGTACTTTACCCCCATGGATGGACACAGAGAGGGAGGAGGTGGGTGAAAAGAGGCGAGGGATGGAGGGAGAGGTATAGCAGGAAGGAGGAGGAGTGTATATAGGCTGCCCTCTCAGCAGGTCTCCTCAACTCCCCTCCTCCCTTCCCTTTATTCCTAAACTCCTCCAGACCAGAACTCAAGTTTCCCCCATACTCAAAATCCACCAACTACCATCACCTCCTCTGCCTACACACATACACAACACACACATTAAAGCTTAAGGCCATCTCTTCACCACCTCCCCCACCCCCCCATAGCGGCACCATGCTGTATAAGCGGTGGGTGTGGGTGGGGTAGCAAGGGGTTGGAGGTCAGAAGCAGGAAGAGATTTTTTTTTTTTTTCTTTTGGATTGCCTTCCCCCATTAACAAACTGCACGCAGGAAGTTGTTTGTGCACAGACACAATGCAAGTTTATTTGAATCCAGCAGGGAAAAGTCGCCTGTGTTGTCACTCAGCTGGTTTTGGGGTTAAAGGCTAAAGAAAATGTTGAGGTAGCATCCATCAGTGTGTTGCTTTTACTGACAAAAAAGGATCAGAAACTAAAAGTCATCAGGAAGGACGAAAAATCCCCACAAATGTACATCTAAGCTCCACTATGCCTCTCACAATTAGGTTCAAATGTTCGTGTTCTTTTGTTTTTATTTGAGTTTCTGTGTGAATTCTGTGGTGTATTTTGAACTTATTATAACCTTTTTAAACCGATCATATCACCTCCCATTAAAATGTTAAAAATCTAGTTTCCAGACAAAATTCAATCCCAGCGGCCAGACTCCGAGTTCATATAGAAGAATACCATTGTGGACTGTTTGAAAAGCTTCTTTTAACTTTTCAAAACTTTAAATACTCCGGCCTTTTGTTACAGCACATCTGAACTTTACTATCCTATTTCAACATGAGGTACTTTGAATGGAGGCAAAACACAATCAAAATGTCCTTCAAAATGAGTCACCATCCATGTTTCCTCCAAGCCAAATGATACAACATTGTGAATAGTCATTTAACCTTTTAAACATCACTGATAACCTCCTGAATCTGAAGGACTCTTTCACCAAAACTTAAAGTAAACTTCTTTTTAAATCTTATTTAATATCCAAACACTACAAAGTGTCTCTCCATCCTCCCGTGCCTCCCACCACGACAGATCAGTGTTTCTTTTTCCCCCTCTGCCTCACTGTGCTGTCGGCTCAGGGTGTGAGCAGAACAACGTTAATGTGTGGAGACACCTGACAAGCCCGCTGGCCTTTAGGGCTCAGCCTAATCACTCTGGACCCAAACCCATCGGGAATTAAACCTGCAAAACCAAACAGTCGCTGTGGGAGCTGGCTGGCATCTGCTAGGGGGCCACTCAAACGGCTGTTGAGGGAAAGGACGTTGCAAGCTGCATGTCAGTGAAAATGTGTTGTTTCAAGGTAGCTAAAACAAATCCCGGAGTGGATTTATATGCAAACCTGCAGTGCAGACTATTAGGTGGGAAATATATCTGAAATATGCTGGCTGTAAGACTATTTTCTATTTTTTATTTTTAATACATCACAGGGATTCAACTATTGCCACCTCATTACGTTATTTTGTACAGGACATTGATTTTTAACTGTGACAGTACATCTGACAGCGTTAAGGCCTCAGGCTTGAAATGCTGCACACATGTACAAACACACCAATGTGCCATTGTATTAAAAAATGTGCAGAAAATTATAATTCTGTATGACCAGACAGAGTCTTATAAATGCTGGCTTATGACTACATGAAGGATGTTTGACAGCTAGAGGCCAAGAGTCAGTGTAAAGATGTCGCTGTAATGTGTTTGAACATTAAAGCCCCCTTTTCACCATTCAGAGTACAGTAGTGCGTTAACTTTAAAATTAATGGGGATTTTCCAGTATTTAAAGTACAGTAGCTTGTTAACTCTGGTATCTGTTAAGCCACGCAGGGCCCCTCTCCACTCTCTCTCCCTCCAGATGCCCTCATTAATTTTAGATTGGCTCTAAATGAGTCTCCTTCATCGTGGCCGAGGTTTTCTAAATTAGATTCATTTATATTTAAATTGTGAAACAGGCGTGGTTAATGAGAGAATCATTATTTTTGGGGGTTATTTCAGATGGGCTGATAGTTGGGCAGCTCAGTGCTGTGTGAAGTGAAGCCACCAGAGGAGGGACACGTGGAAAGCACAGCATTTTGGCATTTCATTTTCTTTGGGTAAGACTGAAAATCACCTGTGATTTCAAAATAAACACATTCTGAGTGGAAAGGGTTGTCAGTGAGACCATCTTAACACTGTTTTGAAGTTTAAATCAGCAAAGTGGAGGATAAATAAGACTGGATCGATGTTATATTTGAATGGTTTGGTTACAAACTTGTAAGATACTACATTAATCAATTTTTTATCTTATGATGGGAAAATATGCAAAGTGGAATATCCTTGTTTGTTTATTTTCTTAACGTAATTTAACACTTGTGAAACTAATGTGCCATTTTCACCACATCTGTGTAGTTTTCAGCTGCCCCATGTGCCAAAAACACATTACAGAACACACATGTTGACTTTAAAGGTGCCTCTATTGACACATGATGCTCCAACAAAGCAGCGGGACATCTCTTGACCTAAACTGCCAAAATTAGAGTGCTGAAAAAGTCACATCTAAGGAAAAGAGGATGTGAGGTGGAACAACAGAGCTTCCCTTAACTTCTGCCCCCATGAACCCATCCATCCTTCTCATAAAAAACGCAAATCACACCGCGCTTTACAGCTGTACATCTCCTCACAAGGCGTCTCAAAACTCTCAGCGTCCTATGGCAACCCCCGGCTTCTCCCCGCCAGGAATTTGACTGTTAGGAATCTAAGTGCCAGGCGTTTAAAACCTGAGGAATGCTATTGTTCTGGTCACAGCTGCACTAGTGCTGGCCTGGCTACTGCTGCCACAGTGTGTGTGAGTGTGGGCGAAGAAGGAGGAGGAGGAGGAGGAGGAGGAGGAGGAGGAAGCAGGGCGGGAGGAGTCGAAGGTGTGAAAAAGGCAACTTTACGTGTTTCCAGTGCTCTGCGGTCTCATGACAAAGCAGCACATAGTTGACAGCGAGTTGACACATTCCGCAGGCCTGGCTGCTTGCAGAGCTCTCTCCACCCTCTCCCTCCCCTCGCTCTTCTTCTATCTTCCTCCAGCATCATATGCCCCACTTCATGTCTCAGTTTTGTTTGCAAATCACATAAATGTACATAACACACATGTTCAGAACTCCAGAAAACACTGACGCATGCATGCATGGAAAAAGTGGAGGATTCAGGCACCTGGAAGTTGAGTTAGAGTGGGTGTGTTCATCCTCATCTGCTGCACAGTAGTTGAGGTAAAAAAAAAAATATTGAGGCTTCTTAGAAAACATATTTTAGTCTGCATTTGATTTGCCTTCTTGTAATTAAATCTGAGTACCTGCTTAACAAATGTGGAGCTATTGCACATCTTGGTGCGATCGTGGTGCGACCTGCTGAGATAACGCATTAAAGGTGGTCTTAGATTTAAATTAAAAGTAAAATAAAAACATTTCTTTCTTCCTGCATTTTAGATTAGTTCTGTTGTGTTTGTGGTTTAAACTCTATCTATCTATCTATCTATCTATCTATCTATCTATCTATCTATCTATCTATCTATCTATCTATCTATCTATCTATCTATCTATCTATCTATCTATCTATCTCTCTCTCTCTCTCTCTCTCTCTCTCTCTCTCTCTCTCTCTCTCTATATATATATATATATATATATATATATAGTAGTGAGGTTGCAGGGCTCCCCCTCTCTCTCTCTCTCTTTTTTTCTAGTAATTACCATCCAGCTGCTTGGAGGAACAATGCTTGGCTCTCTTCCAGACGGCTGACTTCATACACTCTGTGCCACGCTCAATTTGGAGCGCAGCGGAAGCTGGGCATGACTGGCACCCTCCAGGGCATTACTGTGTCTCTCTATGGGACTCACTGTGTGTGTGAGTGTCTTTGGGTGTGTTCCCTAAACCTACCAGTTCCCATTTGCCATCCGGTTCATGCATTGTCCTGGTGTCTTGATCGAGTCCTCACTCTTCTCTTATGTCACTGGAGAAACAAAACAACATGAAATAATTAACAAAAAGTGATGATCAGACTTTTATACAGTGTAACTGATTTTGTTGCAGATTCTTAACAGCACGCTGTTGTGGGTCGTTAGTAAGGGAATCCTCATGCATAAAGGAAAGGATTGCATGCATTATATTTTTCTGGTTTGTTTGCAGTGACGGCCAAACAGAGAAGAAAGACTGCCACCTTTAGAAGGCCAGACTTGTTTGACAAACCACCAAAAAATTATTAATATTTCCAATGTATTTAGTAGAACTGATTCATAGGAAGCAGATTTTTAAGACTTTTAAGAGTCTTGGTGAAAAGCTGCTGAGACTAAAAGGTCGTAGATCACCGTAAAATCCTTGCACACCCACAACAGTTCCAACTGCTTCCTGATACAAAGTTGTGTTACCAGGCAACAAGTACCATTCAGGCCAGTAACTCACTGACTTTCTTCCCTCCGTGCGCTGCAATAAAGTTTAGGTGCAGAAAGTTGAAGTTGACTCTTTGGTGTTGTGTTAAAACTGATGTGAAGCTTTGGCTAAAACTAATGTAGCTGCAAATCTACCAGCATCCATTTGAATATGAAGGACCCTCATTATACGGGTCAAAGGAAGCTATTGTTGTCCCCACATGCATACATACATATATGTGTGTGTGTGTGTGTGAGAGAGAGAGAGAGAGTCTGTGTGTGTACAGTACCCCCTCCCACCCCACTCCAAACTTGGCTGAATAGAGTGCAGCACGACCCGGCTCTTCCTCCCACAGCACAATGAGGACCTGTTTGGGTCCAGTATGCCCAGTTACCCAAATCCCTGTGCCCAAAAAAAGCAACACAAACACACGCACACACACAAGCACACACACTACCAACCCCAGTCTGTCCCCTACTGTTTTGTACAGAAGGGCATTTAAAGAGCAGAGACAAACAGCAACAGTTGCTAATTGTTGTGTAACAGTTCATCATGGAGATATCAGCAATAAACAGAAAGCCTTACAGTTCTTTCAGACAGTCACACCACCCAGTTGACATGTTCTTAAGACAATATATATGAGTGCCAAGTCATATTTTATTCACATATGACACTCTTTTAATGGAAACAAGCAACCACATTGGTGACTTTTGCACCAATGTTAAGAAAAGTTTTCCGTCTTGGGAAGTTATGCAAAAGATAAAATGTCTTTTTATTATTTGACTACAATGATCATTTCATTATTTCACCATTTCATTATTTTTATTATAACAATTAAGATACGACAAAGGGTTTAACATCAACATGTTGCATTCAGTGATGGAAGTTTTTGAAGGTTAAATAAGTGAGTTTCCATCCACCCGTGAATAAAAATTCACTTTGAAAAAGTGAAATTTTGCTGAATGTTTTTAAGCTTTCCAGAGTTAGAAAAGTTGTAAGACATAAATCACGACTTACAGTTCATGAAACTTATGAAATATTTGTCATTAAAGGCCTGAAGAGATGACAAATGGTGTTCACTGTAGTGTTCCTCAAATTAATCACTTCCATCATGTTTCAACATTGTTTCACATCATTTGAAGATTGGCATGACTCTTTCAATTACATCCTGTTGTATACTGATTCTATTCCATATAAGTCATCATTAGTAAATTTGGTAGAACATGACTGTAGAATTAACCAGCTGCCACTTGATGTTAATAGAAATAACAGACATTCATTTGTATTTTGGTGATTTTTGTGAAAGTCAGTTAAGATTTGCATGAATGGAAGCGCATGGAAACCCGACTAAAGATTGTAGATATGACTGTAATAATGATACGGTTACAAATAAAATGTTTCTCCCATGTTTTCATGTGTGAAACACTATACGCCCATCCACAACATCCTCCTTCACAGTATGACACTTGTCTCTTTAGATACTTCATACATTGGCACATAAGGTTGCCACTGGACTTAAAGTAAGTGACACACGTTTTTTATGTGATGGGAATGTAATTCTTTGTAGACTTAGTTGGTTTGTATTTATAAAGGACATGTATAGCATGATCAAACATAAAGAAAATAGTGTTTATAATGGTGTATAACAGAAATGAAAAGGTACGTGAGCAGTCTGTCATATGGGTTTGATCTGACTTCCTCAGCCCCTAAGATAAGCATTTCCATCCAATGGCTTGTTCTGTGTTATCTAAACACATCAATGTATGCATCGATGCAGTATATTCATATGAACTCCACCACGAATACAATAACAGTAATGTCATTCCCCATTTGCAAAGCATGTGCTGCACCATGGCAGAGGGCCAGGCCAAAGCAAACAGAGGTGTGTTTCTGATTTGACTGCCCACTCGCTGCTGTTACACAGTTAATACAGAGGCACAGCGAAGTGTTGAACAAGTTGTATTTCTGAAGACTGTAGGAACTGAGTGAAAGTTTGAATGACTTTAGCCAAAGTTTGTGTTGGCTTTACTTTTCTAAAACACTTGATTTTTAAGTATTTAACAGTAGTTACTTTACAGTTAATTAATTTTACCTCCCAAAGTCTAATTTATTTTTACTGATTTTATTATTTTATGAGATATTTTAGAGTAGTTTTACTTCCCTGAATGGTACTTTACTTTACACTTGTTTTAAATTTTCTAAAGTTTCATTCTCAAGTTTCCAACAGTTGGGGTGTCGTTTAGGTCAGTTGGTAGAGCAGCCGCCCCGTGTACAAAGGCTCAGTCCTTGCCGCGGCAGCCCAGGGTTTGAATCCGACCTGTGGCTCTTTCCTGCATGTCATTCCCCATCTCTCTCTCCCCACAGTCCTGTCACTCTTCAGTTGTCTCTATCAGAAATAAAGCTTGGAAAGGCCAAAAAAAGAAGAAGTTTCCAACAGTTGTATGTAACATATGTGTGTGGATATGTATTAATTTATGTGTGTTTTTGTGCGTGTGTGAGCTTGTGTTAACGACAGCAAACCCCCAGGTGGGGCCCCCCACAGTGTCCAGGGGGATTGTGGGTAGTTGGGAGAGGGTTTGGATTCTGGCTTTGTTTGTCTCTGTGTGCTGACATCACTGTGCTGATGGCACCAAATCCCCCATTCTACTGCACACAGCACTTTCTATAGAAAAAACACCAACACTCACACACACACACACACACACACACGCACTAACACACATGGTACAAGTAATGCCAACTTGGCCAAAAAAAACCCCTCTCTCTTTTTAACACAAGTGCAGACATCCATGTATGCATATGCAACCACACACACACGCCTGACATGGGATGCAGTGTGATCATCATATTTGTAGCTATATTTGGCCTGCTGCATGAACCTCAGTTGACAAATGTATGTTTTTAAATACATGTTTCACATTGTCTTCAACCTGTTGATAAAGATTATGACCCACTGACGCCTCGTCTTATCAACATCAACAACTTTGGGCTCAATTAATCATTAAATTGAGATTAGCTGGGCAATTGCCAATAAACTCCATATAGATTTGCTGTTAAACTCTGGTAATAATATATAACATCAGCAGCACAATTATTATTACAACATTTATTAGATCACAATCACTACACACACGGTGTGTTAAACGTAAAACAGTTCTATATATTGAGTCAGAGAGTTTTCTTATTTCTTCAGAGTGCCATTGTTTCCATACATGTCAGCCATTAAACTGATTCTTGTCCCACACACACACGCTATTTGCTCATAAGCTCAGCTATCTGCCTCTGTCTTTACATAGGCTGGTTAAACATTAACGGGAAGCCTTTCTCTTCCCTGCAGTGCTGTCTTTGGTATGTATGGAGCTGAGAGAAGGGCGGGAGGAGTCGGCTCGACGACGCTTCCTCTCAAGCCTGGAGGTAGTGGGTAGTCTGAACTGTTTATTGGCGGCATTTGTTTGTTATTTAGCGAGAAACCGATTAACTGTTGCACTTGCAGAAAAAAAAAAAATGTTTTCAGAACACGTCTTATGTTTCAGCTCACAGTCTGATGCAGAGTCTTTGTGTTTGATGATTCTTTTTATGGGGGATGAACGAGCAATTAATGTGTATATGCACACGTGTTAATGCACTGGACACCTCAGTGATCCTCATGTGGAAATCTTTTCTTGATATAGGGGTTCAGTGTCCTGCTCAACGACACTTCAAGCACTTAGTGACACACTTTCAACCTGCATCCTTTAGTTGAATTGCAGTCTCTAAAACCACTCAGCCTCCCTGATGCCCTGCTATGGGTTTGCAGTTTGTAGGGCATATGGGGACTAAATATGAACAAACTGACACATATCTGCACACACACACACACACACACACACAAAGAAACAGAGATACACAGAAGGCATGGCACACATACACAAACGCAAACACACAAACTGCTGCTCCTGAGGACCCAGGGAAGCGGATGGGATGGACCCAGCACTCAGAGCCACTCAAAGCCAATCAAAGCTGATGATAGCTCAGACATTTACACCACAGACATTTAAGCCTCTCTCTCTCTCCCTCTCTCTCTTTTGTGAACGCACACAAGCACACAAGAACACACGAGGAAAAGATATCTTCAGGTGATCGGCATCATCATTTACACAAAGAGGGAAAGAAAGAAAAGGGAGAGGGAGGGCATCAAGAAAAGAAAAGGGTGGAAAAATGGAGGAAATGTGCAGTCCGAGCTCTGTGAGGGTACTGCTGGTGGGGGTCATATATGATGAACTGATGAGGTGGAAGAATAATTCCCATATTCTCATGCGATGCTGAATTGTTGATTCATATTATTCAAAGTAAAAACATTGCAACAGAGTTTGCACCTCTCTGCTCTTTCATCTGATGGAGTTTCATAAAAAGTTGTGCCACATTATTCACCATTCCACAGACTCAGGATGGCAGCACGTTACCAAGCAAGGCACTGCTTAAGAGGAATGCAGGTTTTCCTGTTTCAATGTGACAATCAGAGCGGTCAAACTTCTCCACCATCAGCCTGACATGTCACTGAAGATGAGTGTTATCCAGGTGGAGTTCATGAACTAAACTGTCATACCCTCCCAGTTGTAATCTGCGATTCGCTGCAACACCTGATTTGGTCTTACGTGTCTTGCTCTAGGACATTTCGACTTGAGCTCAGGATCAAACCGCCAACCCTGTGATCAGTGGATGACAAACTCTACCTCCTGAGCCACAGCCCCGCATTAAAACTAGTTATATTGTTATAATTACATATGCATAATTGCAGAGCATTTGCCATGTTGTACATGATTGCCATACTGACTTTTATGAGGTTAAACTGTTTTGATGTTCAGTACCTCGTGGGAGTTTGAACTTGTCTGAACACCAACAAATATTCAAGGTTTTATTGCCTTTTAGCGCTCAACTGTTTCACAGATAGTTCTGTAACTGTGCTCTAAATTACTCTGCAGCACAAAGGAGAACAAGTTTAGTTAAATGAGTGACAGCAAACACAAGTGGCATTAATGAACTTGACTCTAATTATCACACTCCTTAACATAAGAGACTGTTTTTTTGTTTCTCCCAATAACTTCACTCACATGCCAAACACATTTTTATTAAGAATCAAAGTGTTTTTAAGATCAGTTAGAGATGCCTGATGATTCAAGGTTTGTATTTGCAGGTTAGAAAAGATAAGTTCATAAACAGGGCAGATGTTTATTGTTGCCTATCTGAGTGAACTATGAGTTCATTGACTTCAATCAAAAAAGTAATTACAGCATAATTAGAAGTGTTTTTAGTGGTATATGTAAGTAATATAAGACTGATATCTTAACAATAACATCTCTCCTAGCTTTTAAAATGTTTTTAAAAAGCCTCAGCCTCTGTGTCTTACCACAAACTTCCTCAAAAAAAAAAAAAAAAAAAAAAACTTTCAGGATGAGATCCAAAAGGGTGTAAAGCAAAAATCTGTGCAACTATGTACACTAATAGTGATGCAAAGCAGTCTACATATATGAACCTAAACGTTTATCATCGTTAGTGAACATCTATTCAGGAGTAATCTAGTGCAATAAATCTTTTAAAAGTACCTTGATTATTACTGCACCACATATCCCAGAATGCCTCTCAACAACTTTCCAACAAAGGGCCTCAACTTCTTGCATTCAGCAGCCAGACAGAGCGATAGGTCATGATGATAACATGGTGACACAGACAGAGTGAGTTTTTCACAAAACACTGGATGGATGGAAGTGAAAATGGAAGGATTTCCTCTCAGTGATGAGAAAGTTCTTCTGTTTCTGTAGTCGTGAGATTACTCGAGCACACACACACGCATACAATATGCACAGTTGTGTCAATGCTCACTGATACTCAAGCCCATTTTCCCAACGGTTGAAGACTTTTTAATAAACTTTTAATGACCACTCAAAGGACACGCCCTGTCCGCTGAGTACTGCTTCTCAGCTGCTTCTCCCTCACTCACACTCACACTCACACACTCACACACACACACACACACACACACACACACACACACACACACAGAGGGTCCTGTCAGGGCTAACTAAGCAGAGTGGCGGGCAGGGCAGCGTTTGGATTGGCTGGACAGGGGTTGCCGGGGGTTACAGTGGATTTGGTGGACCACCTGCTGAGACTCAGCCGCCAACTGACTGAAAACATTTACATCAGAAACCACCCAGGATAGAGACAGAGGGAGACACAGAAAAAAAGAGAGACAGGAAGTTTAGAAAAGAAAAAAAAATTTACTAATATCTTTCATGGAAACGTTGCTAAAGTCATCACTGCTCTGATAATCTCACTTTCTTTTTACTGGTGCCAGAAGTGAAATGGCTTTGATGCAGGCTTACTGGTCTTTAGACACACATCATTAAAGTTAGAGCAGTATTGTGCCACATCATCCATCCTACAAAAAACACCCAAAACCTTTCTAATTTTGTCTTTCTAGTTTTTGTAGCACACAGGAAGGCTCTGGTAGACAGTTGTTTCAGTTTTACAACCTGCTACTCAGTCAGTGTTTTACAGTGTGTGAGACTGAGGGGATTGCACCTGCAGTGGCAGTGTGGTGGCAGTGGAGGTCTTCTGCTCGCATGTTGTCTGGGACTGATGGGGTAAAACTACTTCCCAAAGCCTGGAGTGTTCAAGGTGTCCATGTGAGTTTACACACAGCCAGAGCTGTTTATGTGCATGGAGTGAGTTTGGCTCACGGTCAAGGCAACAACAAAGTTTCATTGACAACAGCACAAAAACTTTGGTGACCGTTGGACTTTGGCTGGGCCAGAATTAATGTTTTTTTTGTTTGTTTTTCAGGGGGTGTCTGTCCAGCTGCTGGTCCTGTTCCGGCTTCTGTGTCATACAATTCCTGAAAACATAACTGTACTCTGAAACTCTGGTTTGAACTGTCTGCTCACAGCCAGAAGGGTTTGGATTCATACAGCTTAAACTTATTGTTTGTACATGTTGCCATGTACTTAACTTTATACAAATATGAGGTATTTTACATGAACTTTACTGCACTACACCTGAGAAGCAAATACATTTACTACTAATACAATTTACCATACAACATTTATCTGCCAGCCTGTAGACAGTTAAGGTACCTTATAAATTATGTCTTAAACATAAAACAAATTCATTTTATATTAAAATATAATTGAATTTGCATAGTAGTAGTTGTAAAGCATAAATTTGCTGTATCACAACCAGCTTTAATATCAGGTTTCTTAAATATTAATGCACTGGTAATAATGATTATCAGGAATGATTTCTGTGTTGAACAGATAAAGGTTTGTATGATACCAAAATACATTGAATTGATAATACTGTTATACTTTTGAATGCTAAACTTATACTTTACTATTTATTCAAAAGTAAAGTTAACTACATTGTGGTAATAATTAATTTACTTTTACTTTCTTAAGGTGCTTTGGTTTTCTTCCATTCTCCAAAGATGGATTGGATATTTTAAACACGAGTCACTGAGGTTTAAGTTGGTGATCATCATATTATATTATAGCATCGAAAATGAACATCAGGGTAACTGAAAAAATCCAATTACAACAAAGAGTAATTCAGAGTCAGGTATCACTCATAATCAGCTTAATTTCAGTCCCAGAAATTAAAAAAAGTTCTGGCACCACAACTGTTTTAGAGCTTTACAGCTTTGCAGTGGCCCTTGCTCCTCCAAAAACATCTATTCCCCCGCCTCATCCCCTCATGTTTAAGGGTCCAGACCCATATGGGGGTCCCCTCAACACCCCTACTTTCTCTCAGGTCCTGTGTGTGTGCGTGTGTGTATGTGGGTGTATGTGTGTATTCTGACCCGCAAACTGACCTCCTCAAACTTCAAACTGAATACTTCTGGCAGTTACCACGACGACAGAGCTCTCCAAGCCTTATCCTACTTACTGAGACGAGACGAGGAGGAGGAGGTGGTGGAGGAGGAGGAGGAGGACGAGAGCAGGAGCGAGAAAGTAAAGAAAGGAGAGAGGGATAGAGAACGTGTGGACAGAGAGAGAGAGACACACACACACACACACACACAGCAGTAAAGAGAGAGAGAGGGGGGAGGCAGAGGGAGGGCAGCCAGGCAGAAAGCGAGAGTTGCTGCTTTTGCATCTCTGTGTTTTTCATGAGTAGACAGTTTACTGGGAGATTATTCACAGTCTGGTATTTAGCCTTATTAGGCTACTGCTCCCAATACAGACTTCCCCTCCCATCATCCACTGCCACACTGAGGCTGTTTTGTCCATTTGTTTCTTTTCATAGAGTATACAGTATATATAACTTTGATTTAATGCTTTTAATTTACAATAGAACGGTAAAGTGAGAAAAGTTATTTTGGGCATCCGGAAGTACCTGTTGTTTTTCTGCATAGATAATATTAAGTGGATCACTTCCAGTGCTTGGATGGAGCTGAAAAATCTCTTTCAGTTGTATCAGCACTGCAAAAGATGAGCAAGTGTAATAGAAAATATGTTTTCTTGATAAACTGTCAAAGGTAGTAAGAAACTTTCAAACAATTCTGCTGTGTATGCTGCTAATGGCAGTCTGAAACTAAGCTTACAGTTTAAATCAGTTTACTGTCATACGCTGGATCACATTTGAACCAGTCGAATGACACTGTAAAACAACACATACGGTAGAAGTGTTTCCTGATCTGACACTGCTGTGGTTATGGCATAACAACAAAGTGGTCATCGATTTGGTCTAAAACATCACCTTTGCAGGCATGGTTCAAATGATAACTACTTGGTGAAAAGATGTCACCATTTACTGTGAGTAAAAGGAGGAAGGTCCAGTGTTTTGTCAACCATCCAGCCGCCTTGACCTCCTTCATCTGTGGACTCATCATCACACTATTCCTCTGTTGCGCCTGCTGGTCATAACTCCTACAAGCTACTGGAGGTCTCTGTCGCTTGAATGGAAAAAAAAATTCCTCTGGATGACAGTCTTACTTTGGATGAGTTCAGCACTTATGGTGCAATTTTTGTTCACAACTGTAATGACAGAAAAAAATTTACTGCAGCTCTGATTTGCACTTTTGATTGGCTTCTTCTCCATAGCAACCACATCCAAGGTTAATGGGTATTGCAGTATTTAGAGCTATCCACCGTTCCAAACACACAGGAAAAAAACTAAATGTTTCAAGCTGAAATATTTAAACTGATGGCCACCATAAAAACCTATTCTAGTGTTGTCCAGAAGCCTCCTGAATATCAAAAATATCATTTAAATAAAACTTTGAAATAAGAAATTACAAGATAATTCTGCACAACTCTACAAGAACCATTTAAACTTAGTTTTTCTTGAATGTACGTTTAAAGAACTGATCTTTATTGAATCATTTACAGCTTCTTTTGACTTCATATTTTGGTGTGAACCAACAATTTGAACTATTTCAGGATGCACTTCTTCACAAGCTGTAAACTACTTAGTGTATGACATTTTATTGCTAACAGCTTCCTTCAAGTGCCATAGAGAACTCCCTCCATGCTGCTAAATATCCTGTAGGCTCGTTAGAAAACATGGCCAGAGGGTCATTCCTGCTAACAGAGATTCAAGCACAGCCAGAGTCCTGACAACTAGACTAAATGAGTGTGTGTGAGGCCGAGAGAAAGAAAGAATGAGTTAAGGAAACAATCATTGTGTGTGTGTATATATGCAATTGTAAATGTTTGACTGTGTGCTTGAGCCCTGAGAAGCGAATTCACAGAGGTGTGATGGAAATGGCGACTCAAAATCAATAGTCTCTGTGTTTGTGTCCCCAGGCTGGCTGTCACTCACCAGCTCAGAGACTGAAGTGATTGATCCATCTCTGCTTTAATCTGTGCTCAACAGCCTCACCTGGCTCGTTCCCAAGGCCACACACTCTACGTGCAAAGAGCGAGCCAAAACTCTCAGTACTGGGACAGTTGGCAGAGGAAAATGTTGCCAAATGTCCCGTCTGTCCCAGTACTGCCAATGTTGTTGATTCACCACACACATAGGGACGTAATGCTGAAAGATGGAAAGGAGGGAGCAACGTGTCGTGTCCCTGACTACCTTTTCTTGTCCTATCCTTCCCTCTCCTGTCCAGCAATGTCCTGTCTTGTGTCATTACATCCTGCCCCTTGCTGCCCTGTTTATTGTAACCTGTAATGTCCTATGAGCTCATATTGTCCTGTCTTATGGTGTACTGTTTGACATATTCTACAACATCCAGTTCTAATATGGCCCATCCTGCCCAAACCTGTCCCGGGTTGCCCTGCCCTGCTCCGTCTTGTCCTTCTCTGTGCTGTCCTGTAATGGCTTGATCTATTGATCCATTACGCTGTCTTGTCTTGCTTTTCCTTTCTTGTCCAGTCAGGTCCAGGTTTATCTTGTCCTGTCCTGACCTATGACAGCCATCCACTTAATGTCCTCTCTTAAACTATCCTGTACTGTCTTGTAATATAATACTCTGTCCTGTACTTCATTTGCACTTACAATGCACAAACCAATTTACTGGCAAGAAATAAATTGCACTTTGAACTTGAAGGCTGTTAATAGAATCTTTCATAAAAGTTTTCCCTCCATCAACACGTAGCTGAGACCCAACAGGCCATCACAGTGTGCTAAAAAGCTCCAATCAAATTTCCACATTAACCTTCCCTTCACCTCATTCAAATGATTCAAACCGTTTGCGAGCGCAGCTTTTAATGTGCGGAGCTTCTCACACTCACAACAGTATGTTCTTTGTAAAGACATTTTCTACACAATTTCTGTGTGGGATTTGTTGGATAAAATCTTACATGTGCCTCTTGGTCTTGCATATTTTAGTTGCTATATTCAGTCCATTTTATGTCCTGTGCTGACCTTTCCACTTCTCTGATATTAAGAGTTTTTTTTTTTTTTAATGTTCTATTAAATTTGTCTGGTAGTTTGTTCTCATCATGTTCTTTTTTTTGGAACAAATTTGCTCTATTTTGAACTTTCCTGATTTATTTTGTCTGCCGTCATCTGTTATATATATTGACATTTTACATATGCTTTGTGTAGATTATACTGTAAATTAGTTGTGTGTGTTGTGTTTGTTTCTATTTAAATATATTTTAAAGGAAAATAATGTTTTCACTGCATTTTTGTCCATCATTCTTTCATTACAATAAACTCTTACTCACAAAGTTAATTGGACAAGGAGTAAAACAAGGAGTAAAACTGAGGGAATGATAGCCCAAAATATGAATATGAATATGACTTGATGACTTGATTAGTCACTAATCAAGTTTTCTAGACTGAGTCGCATGATTTAATCTGCAGTAGCCACTTGTATGCAACTTTATTATGATGGTTGTCTTAATATAAAATATGAACTGTGTAATAGAGATGATAAATGGCAGCTGTGAACATAAACTGCGGGCTGTCCGGGCTAACAGTCCTCCCTCAGGGCTGTGCCGTGCATTTGAGCTCCATCAGTCGGTAAATCGGTAAATGATCCAGGTTGTCATTTAATCAATATGAACAGGCGGCAGCTGTCACACATCATCGTGTCCCCCGGGGGTCATTGTGAAGACGCAACATAAAAAAACACAAGTGTGTGTGTGTGTGTGTGTGTGTGTTTATCTGTGTCCTCTGTGTTTTATTCGAGCCATTTTTCATAGACTTTTATTGTGACAGCCTGGCTAAATGAGGAATCTGGTTTCCTCAGGCTGTGAGGTAGATATTAAAAGAAGCACTTATTTCATTTAACTCTGAAATGATTTGTTGATCAATCAATTAGTCAAATGACTGAAAATTATTCTGCAATTATTTTGGTAATCATTTAGGTCATTTATCAAGCAGCTGATTACAGGAACTAAAATCAGCAAATCTCACATCCCATTTCTGTTTTATTTCATTGTCCCTGTTCCACTTCATCCTGCAAATGAACATTTTCCACCATTTTATGAATTGGATTAATTGGAAAAACAATCAACATATTAATAAATATTTAAAAAAAATAAGAGCTTGGAGTAAATTAAAGGTTTAAAGGAATCAGTTTGTTGAGTTGTTAACTCAAATAGAGTTATGCACAATGTTAAATACATTGAATACTGTTATACAGTAAAATGTTTTTCCATAGCATCCAGTATCTCCATATTATGTATTGTTTTCTTGCAATAATTCTGACAGACAACAGAGTCAATGACAGGAAGGGTTTCAGGATGTTTTAAGACTGCAGGGGGTACTCCTCTCCTCTTTCCTCTCCTCTTTCCTCCCCTCCTTTCCTTTCCTCACCTCTCCTAACGTGAGACAGTGAAATCTCATCCAGCCACTCTGCCTGCCCTTATAGCCAGCAGGGAGGGACATGTCATTTCACTTGTGTGCATGTGTGTGTGTGTGTGTCCCTTACTGCGCAACACACAATGACGAGAGCAGAGGGAGGAGGCAGGCAAAGGGGGTGGGGGGGTGGGGGGGTGACAGGGCTCTGATCTCTCAGATAGGGAGATAGCCACCTGATTCAAATGGCTCGCTTGTTCCCGGCAGTCACTTGATCAGCGTGTGAACTGACTCCTCTCTTATTTACAATCAAATGCTGCTGCACTGACCTGCCCAACCCAACCCAGGCCAGACCTGTCTCTCTCTCTCTTTCTGCCCTATATTTGCCATGTCTCTCTCTCTTTCCCTCCCTCCATCCCTGACACACACCTACGCACACATACAGGTGTACTCAGAAACGCTGTGATGGAAACTTCCATAGATGAGGCTAGTTACGATCACACAATCATTTGAAATATGAGCTTAAGTAAAGTTCAAGTTGATATTTTTTTCACATTAGTAAATGTCTGTTTCGCAACTCCTCATTAACACTTGATATTAGGCAATAAAAATTCAATCCAAAGCCACTAAATCAGAGCTTTAATGTTCTGACAGGTAGATCTTTCCTGGGAAACACACAGGAAGTGATTTTTTATGAATCATGCCGTTTGTTCAGAGTGAATAGAGGAAAGGCGAGTTTTGAAGCAGAGTGACAACAACAGAAAATTATATTTTTAAAGGATATCTGGGATTACGATACAAACATAATGTCTCAGGAAAAAAAACTACAGAATTTTGCTAAAAGTGGAAGATTGCACAGCTATGTTCAGCTACATTAGCTACAGAAAAAGACATGATTGGTTTCCCTGAAGAGAAAAGATGTGATTTAGGTGAAATAACTGAAGATGAAGAAGACTTTTTTGCAGCATCTTTGTTAGATGATGATTATATTCATGTCTGACAAATGTTTCAATAATGCAATGGTGGTGACTTTAGTCCACATGGGCTTGTGCATGACACACAATGACATAACCCCACTAACTAACTATAGAGTATATACAGATTAAAGCAACATCTTTCAACTTCACATAAAGATTTTGGTCATAATGAGCAATGAGCAATATTCTTAGTTGAGCCACTTGCTTTGCTCCTGTTTATTGTACTGTGCCACGACTTTCTACTGCAGGAACCACATTTCCTCAAGTGACTGATAAAACTTCTTCTAATCTAATCTGATCTAATTTAATCTAATCTAATCTAATCTAATCTGATCTAATGATAAGAAGTGTTTTAATGGTTTATACCTTCTCTTCATAAGATTTTTCCAAGACTTGCCCACTGTGCTGCACTGATTTATTACCCTTCCTGCATTTTTCAGATTTAAACATTTCGCTGTTGAATTTAAGGGAGAAATAAATCAGAAAATTACATTTTTAAAAAATATATAAATCCTCATTGTACAAAATTTGCAACTTGTGGAAAATAACAGATGCTCATCTAAAATTCCTCCAAAGTTGCCCGGGTCTGAGTCAGGGAGAAACAACTTCAGTCTACCGCATCTGTCTGCCTGTTTGTCTGTAACTGTCCTGTCCGATTATCTCTCCCAGTTGGCCCCGAGGGGACACCCACACTGAAAGAGGCCACTCTTCCATTCAACAACAGCTTCTGTCAGAGAGACGGAGAGAAGGGAGAGGGAGACCTCAGAGTCACCAGCTCCAGAATAGCCTGATAGTGACTGATGCAATCAATCGAAATCTAGACTACAGTCAACATGATCGACTGGGAACGTGGTTTTCCGCTTAATAAAAGGAAAACCTCTGCAGCAATGTAAAGACAGAAGGGTCTGTGCAGTCTTCACTTTTCATTTTTAGTGAAGAAAAACAACCAATATTTAAACCAAACATTGTTAGCTGTTTATATACTGTGTCAACACACTATTTCAACACATGGAAAACATATCTGCCTGACTCATATCAGCTACAGCAGCATCTAAACCAGTCAAAACAAACTGATATAGATATTTAGTCTAAATGTGGTCTATGTTAGATTACTGATGTGAGACCCTGTATAATCTGTATGATGACAAGATGTCTGATTACATTACAACATGAATTGTGATATATTATCATCATCTTAAAGATTAACAGTGCCTGTAAATCAATTATGTAACAGCATTTATGAGCTGTGATGTTATATGGTTAATAATTAGGTGGAAATCCCTCTTTGACAACAACCCGTGATGGGCACCGCTACTGATTTTGGTGTCATTTTTAACACAGCTGTAGGTGTGACTGAAAATATGAGTATTTTTGAGTTATTTCACTTTTTCTGAACAATTACTGAAGGAACTAGGAAGGAATAGGATTCAATCAGACAGTTGTACAGTTGTAGTTCTAGAGCAAAATGCAATCCACGCTGTCAAAAATTTAGAAATGGCGATTAGCCAACAGGTAGAATGCAATGTAAGTAAACTGGCAGAGGTCTGAGGGTCAGATGAATAATTCACCACTGAAAGAGATATGACATTTCCACATGGGGAATGTAATCTGGGGTGATGTTCTGTGTGTCAACATGATTTGTTAGAGCAGCCCAGTATCACGGCACTGAAGGGTCTAAATTCATCTGCACGAGGTCCCTGACACAAAAACATTTGGCAAATTTGACATTTAGAGGATGCTTTCATCCACTTTTATCTGATGTGCCGATTCTTGAGGAGAGGAGGAAATAAGCACAGACTGAAGGAAAACACAAGGGGGGGGGGGGGGGGGGGTGTTGTCTGATGTATGTACAGCGCGTGTGTGTGTGTGTGTGTGTCGCTGAGAGTGCTGTCATGTTGATGCCACTGACAAAGCCTTTGAACAACTACAGTATCCCTGTGACACTTTGTAATGTAAGACTACCCTTAAAACACATGAACGCCTTTGTCATGTGGGTTTACTTAAAAAAACAAAACACACCTTACAAGTGTCGACTAATGACATGTGACACTGATGATCTCAATTCCAAACATTTAAATTTGCCTTAATTGTTTATTTAACATATTTGCAGCTGTGGCTGGAGAGTAAAGTCTGTACAGCATCAACAGTGATAGTCTACACATTTTGTTACAATGTTAAGTGTTATTAAAAAAAAAAAAAAAAACACATTGTCAGGAGACTCTCTTACGTGTCATAAAGGTATGTTCATTTTGAATATGTATTGTTTTTCAAACACAGACCTTTAGGTTTAATTCATAACCCTTTAATTAATTCTTCTATTTGATGAGAATTACTTATAATCATGATTTTCTAATGTGATAACGTGTTAGAAGACAATAATGGATTACTGTTTCTTCAGGATTATTCATGTTAGATACTTCATGTTAGGTTTCATGTTACATTATTATTATTATTATCATTATTATTACACATAAAGCACTGGATTAAAGTTAATGTCAACAAACCTTATGTGTAATTAAACAAATCCAGATTTTCATAGACAGATAGCAAGATAGATCTAGTCTTTGTAAAGACACACTCCCTAACGTACGCACGCCCGCACGCACGCTGCACACACACACACACACACACACACACACACACACACACACACACACACACAGTTTCTCCAGCATCCATTCAGAAAGCTCGCGCATGTCCCCGAGGGCTAGAAAGGCACGCGGGCTGTGGACCCCCTCCTTTATGTCACTGCTCCACATCATTTCTAAAGCTTTTATTCTGAAAAGCAACACACAGCACAGCACAGCACAGGCGAGCAAGCTGAGGCGACTGAGTGTGCATCCTGCTGTTTCTATAGATTATTTCACACATTTAATTTCTTGGAATAATTTAAGAGTTGTGTTTTATTTGAAATGATTTGATATTTTTGTCTCTTTTAAATCGTCAAACTCTGTCAGGTTGCCACACCTTTTGGTCACTTTTCCTCGACCATTTCTGGATGTGTGATATTCTAAAATAGGACAACCCTCCGCCGTCCCCCTCCCCGTTTAATGTGCTAGTGGAGTTGTTGGTCAACAGTTGGGTCGGGGGGCCAGGCGGAGGGAGGGAGGGCCGGGAACAATGGACTGTGCTGTTGTGTGCTGGAGTCGGTGGAGGGAGGGAGAGAGACAGAGAGAGAGAGAGAGAGAGAGAGAGAGAGAGAGAGAGAGAGTCAGGCTGATGACAGAGTGAAAGAGGTTAGTGTCTATGCTGGGAAATGAGACCAGAGGAGGGGGGTTCCTGTGTCTGTTGGCTTGTTAATGATGATTCAGTCCCATCAGCTCAACAGCCTTCTCTATCAAGGAATCTCTGAATGCCTCCAGCTCAGCGGTGCCATCACAAAAAACAGAAAATTATAATTAGAAAAGGTTTTTTAGATCAGCAGTCCACTCTGATACACTTCTAAAAAAAAAGAAAAAAAGAGAAAAGAATTCATCTGATGTACATTTTGGTGAAATCGATCAATTATTTCGTTTTTTAGTTTAGAAAAGAGAAATCCTCCTCATGTTTTTACAATATCAAATGTGGTCTAAAACTTTTTTCTCCACCTTCACAAAATAAAAAAAATGTCATAGTTTTAGAGTGCATGCTTTCTGTTGTCCGCATTTTCGTTGGCAGACATTAGTGTATCGAAAAAAACCCGCGTTATTTATCTAATGTCTGATTCCTGAAGCGGAGAAATCGAGACCCCATTCAACAAGTGCCGGAAATCAAAGCTGTGGGCCGGACGACCAAACACAGCTGCAACACCTCATCTCAAAATCTGCAACAACACACACAAAAAAGTCAAAGTCACTGCAGGGTTTTGTGTGAATTCAGCAAACGATTTTTTTTTGTCTCTCTCCTCCAGGCATCCCAGCCGTTCTCTTCTCCTCCCCGCTCCCCTCCCTTTCCCCTCCTGGGTTTGCCAGGCTCCTTGAGCCGGCCATGGGTGGCACTCAGCCTGGAAACCCGCTGATATTGTTCCAGACGAGCGAAGTGTTGCATGAAGGGCAGGGAAACTGTTCTGCTTCAAAGTGTAAAGACAAAACCGTAGACACGGTCTTTTCCATTATAGACAACTTATTTAGTATTTTTACTTTCTGTCATTTTCAGGCTTAATATTCGTCCGAAAACTGACACTTCATAAAGGAGGAGTGGGGTTTAATCTTTTTGCTTACACTGTGTGTGCAGATTATACCCTGCCTTTACCCTCCTCCTCTAAAACCCTCCCCAAGCCCGAGGAGGGACCATCAGTAAACAGTCTCCAAATTTCCGGACAACAAAGGACCAGCAGACCGTGCACCACTTTCACTTGTAGCTGCGTGATGGGCCGGTCCCATCCAGTCACCTGTTGCTTTAAGCTGAGCTAAAGAGCTTAAAATATCCAACAGGAAACAAACGAACAAAAAAATAAAACACATCCGCATCGTTGTAATTGTCTTTATTTTTTTAAAAGTTGATTTACAGACAGTTTGTTGAACCTTAAATGCCCCCATGTGGCTTTTTCTTTCACCCTCAATCTGTTCACATTCACTGCCCAAAAGCCTGTCCTCTCCTCTCTCCATGTTTTTTTTTTTTTTTTTTTTCAGTGACCATATAGCTCGTGAGTTGATCTCCTAAATTGGAGCTGCATTGTCCTCTTCCCAACAGCAGCCAGCAGGCTCAGCAGCCAGCACAGCCAGCCAAGCGTTTGACGTTATTAAATAATAAAGAGATGCTGATCTGGTAGCATTGTTGTGAAGGAAAAAAGGCCAATTAGCGTGCCGTTATACTGTCATTATGACTGTATTAACTCGAATTAGTTATAAGACAATATGCATAGTGATACAGGTTTTGACAAATGGGAATATTAGTCTGTACATCAGTGATTGTTGAGTGAATATTATAGATTTATCAAATGCATGGCCTGGGTATAAAATTAAGATTTGATCAGGAATACAACCAGAAATTAAAATATCCATTTAATATGAAAACAGCTTATAATTTGATATTCTGGACTAAGAAAAAGTGCAATTTTTTTCATCCATCTGAATATCAGATTTATCCAAGTAGAAGTTAAATTATGGTGTGTATAATTCAATAAAGAGTGTATTATATGGGCTAAAGGAGTAATAACTTTACTTGAAAATTGGGGAGTAATAGCAGCTTTTGCATAATAAGCTCAACTGTTCTTTTTTTATGGCAGAGCTCAGATCAGTTTGAGCGCAGAGCTGAAGGCTTTCCCTGGCAGCCTACAGTACAACAGGCCTTATATTGTTGTTTGTCGGCTCTTCTCAGAGGAAAAAAAAAAAAAAAAACCATCCACCCCTCTCCACCCTCCTCTGTCTCTCTTCTTTCCCCACTTCTCGTGCACTTTCTCCCGGCCTATGCTAATGCCATTCTCTCACAGAAGCGGAAAAAAAAAAAAAGCCTGAAAACTGAAGCTTTCATCAATAAACTGCATAAGAAGTCCAGACATGTTCACCATCACTCAACTAGAACGCCTCTATAACTTTATTAAACTAGAATGTTTGTGTGGAAAATTATAGGTTTTTTTTTGTTTTTAGTTTCATGGTTGGAACCAAAAAAAGATTTTTTTATAAAGACTACTTTATATGCAGCCACGTGAATGTGAAAATATAGTTTCTCTAGAGCCAATCAGAGCCGAGGTCCACGATTATAAGAAAGTTAGTTATGACTGGTAGTTAGTAAAAATATTAAATAACAGAGAAAAACAGTCATTTATTATTAAATTAAAGTATGGAGGAAGCTGAAAACTATTGTTAAACATGTAACCATAATCTCAAAGTTCAGGCAGGTGATGCTGAGTCTATTGTGTATGTTTCGAGCCTAAAGGCCCATTATTAGCTATTAGTCATGTTATTATTCATGCATATTAATCTTTATCTGTGAGGTGACACCCACATAAATGATATGCAGTGGAGTAGAAGTAAAATAAAAGTGTAGGTTACATGTACTGTGTCACACTGTGCCTGGCACTAAACTAAAAGCACAAAAAGACAAAACTGTTGTTGTTTTTTTGAAGACCCGCTGCAAACTGCGCATTCCATTAATGATGGCGCTCTATAAAGCTGTCAGCATCAATGAGCAGAAATGATAAACGGAGCTCGAGCCGCTGGTGACGTGGTGGTGGAGGGGAGGTGGAGGAGGAGGTGGTGCAGGAGGAGGGGGGAGGAGGAGGAGGGGTGTCGCAGAGGCCTCGAGCCTCTGAGAATGCAGGCCGAGAGCAGCGCGAGGCTGATGGCATGCTGGTCTGTGTCAGTGTGTGGTCCTATTCAATGGAAGAGAGAGAGAGAGAGAGAGAGAGAGAGGAGAGAGAGAGAGAGAGAGAGAGAGAGAGAGAGAGAGAGTGTGTGTGTGTGCGTGAGTGAGCGAGAGAGAGAACCATCTCCACACACACACACACACACACACACACCGCCCGCTTCCCTTCCCTGCACCTGCGCTAGATCAGCAGGCTACTGGCTGCCATTCAATCCCTCTACGCTCCAAACACACACTCACGCGCACACACACACACACACGCAGCTGAAACACACGACAGCTCTCTGCTCTGACAGTTTTGCTATTCACCCATTCTTGCAACCTCTCTCTGTGATGAAGGCAGAGATGTCGGCCAGTCTTTAAATCAAACTTGTTGGGTTGCAGAATAATAACGCACGAAGAAGAAGAAAACATAAACACTGATTTGGTTGCTTATATTTACAAGTTTTCATTCATACGGCTGAAGGATACATTCTTCTCCTCTAAAATACGCCTGATTAGATCATCAGACACGTTAGAGTAACTTTAAAGGTCCAATTCATCCTGAAAATGTTCATCACACTCAATAAACACGCCTGTTGTTGTAAAACTAACTGCAGTATCGATTTGTTGTCTTCCGGTTAAAACGCCTGTCAATCAATCAGGCAGAAAGCGCTACAGATTTGAAGAAGTAAAAGCTGTAAACCTTGGTCAGAATGATTTTAAAAATAAAAAAGCCTATCATTTGTTGCTGTGGTGATTTTATGATGCCGGATGTCCTTTTAAAGGTCTTCCTCACAGGCCGATAAATGTAGTTTTTAATGATTTAATTCTGTAAGACAAAGCCAAATAAAGTGAACCAACCGACGGAAACACACAGTGGAGCCGCGATTGGACCGGTTCATGTGTGGATGACGTCATGCCCCCCCTCCTCCGCCTTATTATCCGCAACGTGGTGAAAAAGGAAAGTGGCTCGTGGGATTACAGGCCACTAAGCTTGTTTGTTATGTGTGTGTGTGTGTGTGTGTGTGTGTGCAGCGCGCGTGTGCGTGCGTGCGTGTGTGGATCATTTGACCCAATTCTTAAAAATCATATAATCTCAATAACAAACACAGTGATTTGGAAAAGAGGCCATAATAAAACTGACACACCTCACTCACCCTGTGGACTAACTTCATTTTTAAATTATTAATTTATTTGATTTAATTTCTCCATTGTTTTCTGAGGCTCATCAAGCCTTGTCTCACATTGTCCCCTTTAAGATGCTTCGTGGCCTGCTGTGACCGACACAGATGCAGCCGTAAAAATTATATTTTCCTGCTTTATTATATATATATATATCGAATAATGCGTTTTAAAGTGTTAACAGCAATAAATCACACTGGATGTTGTGATAAAGGCCACTTGAAAGAGCTCTAGATATACACACACGCGCGCACACAAACACACACGCGTCAGGTTATCGTAGATAACATCTGGAAGCTTTTTTTTTTTTTTTGCCCCCGCTTAAAAAAAAAAAAAAAAGCAGAAGCGAGCGCTTACCACCTGTTGCAGTCCAAATATCCTCGAGCTGCGACAGCCAGACTGCACGCGAGCGACAGAAGGGGAGACGGATGGATGGATGGATGGATGGATGGATGGATGATTGGCAGGATAGAGTGGGAACACCTTGACCGAGCCTCCCAGCTTCTACCTATATCACAAAAACACACCTGGTTGTTCGTGAATTTAAAGGTCCAGAGTTTGTTTGCTTTTTTTTTTTTTTTAGGCCGATACACATCAGAGTGTGTCTCTTACTGCGCTTTTATTTCAAACAAGAAAGATCAGTAGAAAATGTCACGAGGTGGAACATTTAAGACACTTGCTCTGTGTGTCACCGTCATGCTGCTTTGCTGTGCAGTTGCCCTTATTTAATGCTTGAACAGGAGCGCCACTGGAGCTTAAAGCGCCTCTGGAGATTAAATCACATTTTGAGAGCACACAGAGGCTAAATGCGGGCTAATATTTTTCTACTGAGATAGCGCGATATCAGTGTTTTCAGAGTGAACATTTACCCTGCCCCAGTTTGTGGCCCCACTCACATAGGGAGGGACTATTTTCTGATACTGATTTTGATTTTTGATGGCAGCAAAATACGAAAATGGTGTTAACAGGGACATCCAATTCAAATAACAGCCAAAATCTAGCATCGGGTAAAAACAGCATCATGGAAAGCTTTCTGGTTTTCAGTCTTGGGCCTCAGTTGCGCATCCCCGACAGTGCCAACATGGGATCTTTACAGGCGTTACAAATGTTGCAGCTTCTTTAAGAAAATATAAGATGAACATCAAATCCATCAACTATGTGCTCCAATTTAAAAAAAAGAAAAAGCTTTTCCACCACATCAAAAGATGCAGCGCTCAAATCCCGGGAAAAATAATCTATTTGAGTGGGGCCTCCGATTCGTGTAGGCCCCGGCGGTCATGGACAGAAAGAGAAAAATTAGACTTTAATGTTGCCTACTGCTCGACCTTTAAAAACACTTTGTTTATCACCGGTGTTCTCGTCTATTACAACCAATTCATGCTCGATCAATAATTAATGGAGCAAGCAACGATCCCTTGACCTCTTGAAGGTCCGGCTGGGAGAGGAGAGGGGAGAGAGGAGAGAGGAGGAGAGAGGGGGGAGAGAGACTGAGGGAAGTGGACGGATAAATACCGAGGGGCCTCTTCAAATATTCATCTGCCGGTTAATGTGAGCCTGCTCCCCTGGGACCTGCAAGCCTGCAAGACAACGGCCCTAATCTACCTCCCCTGCACACGTACACACACACACACACACACACACACACACACACACATACTCCCACTCCCCCCAGATTTAAAACCGTTAGTTAAATTCAGAGCGAGCAGTTAGCTCATCATAAGGATTATTATTATAGGGGAGAAAGCAGGCTGGTTGGCAGAGAGATGCATGGGAACAGTTTAGTTTAATGTTTTTTTTTTTTTTTTTTTTTTTTTTTTTAAGACGGGTGGAGGTTGTTATGGAGGTGGTAGTGGTGTGGAATCGAGAGCTTGAACCGTGAGAACCGAGGTTAACGTGAAACAGCAGCAGGGCCCGTTTGATTAAACATTAAATTAAAAATGGCCACACTCTCTTTATGGAGCCAATACATCCTGGACAAATATTAAAAAAGAAAGAAAAAGAAAAAAAGCACCCCGGCAGGTCCCGCTGGCCTGGAACCTTTTCAAGAGATCTCACCTTCAATTTAGACCTAATTGAACATTTAGGGCTGATAAAGCAGCTCCATGCAGGTGAAGAAAAAAAGAGCAGAGAAAGCGTCCAAAAAGGTAACACACCTTGTCAGATAAAAAGCAAACAGCAGGAGAAGTGTTACAAGATGAAACAGGCCTGAGCGCGTCAGATTAGATTGTTGTAAATATTCATAAATATCCAGATATGATGATGATGAAGTGTCATCAGGATGTACAAAATGATGTCAGTTTGCATTCATTTAAAGTAAGTGTGAATCAATCTCATTTATGTCTCATAACAAGATATTTGGTGCTGCCTGCCTCCCTCCAACAGCAGACCCAACATACTAATACATGAATTTGAAAATGAATTTGAAAATATAGTATATTTTAAAATATAACATGGGCCTCAGCAGATTTTTTTTTTATATGATTGATTGATTATAAAAAAGGAGAAATGACACTATACCTGGGGATGTTTAAGTGGAAAAATTCCCTTTTTTAGGAAGCAGGCAACAAACTTTGGCTTGATGAGGGCCATCCGCAGGCACTAGAAAATAGAAACGTGGTTAACCACGACGCACAACGCTGAATTCTTTAAAGTTTAAAAGAGGCCTGTAATTTTTGTCTCATGTTTTATATTCAGATGTATATTAAAATGTACAGTCAAGCACTAAACATGAGGAGAAAGACAGAAAAAAGCTCCACAGACTGATGACAACTCAACATGACTGAGAGAAATCAAAATCAAAACTCAAACAATTTCAAGTATCCAAATTAAAATTTATTCATTTCAACTGCATATTGAAAAAATATACCAGCTGAAATTGTAACTGTTATAAGGATGGTATTAGTTCCTGGTATATATATATGGAGTGGTTGGTCTCTGCGTACAGGCCAATAAATTTTAAATACAACTACGGAATGAATTCTTGAAACAAACTTAAAATATCACAGTAAATATACAGAAATTGTACAAATCAATTAGAAAAATAAAGAGCACAAGCGTCACAATTTAACAGATGAAAAGTGGGAGACGGAAATTATAAATTAACAACCTATATTTTAAGCTGTATGAGAGAAAAAAAAGTGTCTTATCTTTATTTTTTTTTTAAGAAATTAAAATGTTTAGTAATATTGACCTTAAATGAAAACAAAAAAACAGTGTTACCTGCTTCGTTTATGTCCCTTTTCTTTCCAATGTTTGCAGTAATAAAAGGAGCATAACTGATCGCTCCCATATAAATTGCAGTTCTGCCATTTTCACTTTTAATATTTTCTGCAGAACTGGCGCTGCTTTTTACATATAAAAAAAGAAAAAATGCAACCTCTGCAGTTTAACAAACAATTTCATCTGATTGTAATGCTTTCTTGATAAATACTGTACAAGCAGATTGCAATAATAAAAACATTTGATTGCGACTCCCACTTTCTAGTCTTCCAAACTTCATCCACCAGTGAACAGGGGGATCTCCTACCGTTCCTCTAGAGCTTCCTTAGAATAAAATGAAAGAAAAAAAGAGTCGTAGTCCTTTTTCCTGGAGACTTCTAGACAACTTTTTTTCCACCCCGAAATTTTTTCTGTACAAAAATAGTCCAACGTTAATAGTCCACAGTTTCTCTTATAAGTTCTTTCTTCTACTCTTTCTCTCTCTCTCTCTTTTTTATTTTTTATTTATTTTTTTTGCTTTATGTCTTCTTACATGTGTGTTAACGGCAGCGTGCCGTTGATCGTCGTCCCGTTAATGGTGCTCTGGTAGTGCCCGACATGTGTAGCCTGGTCTGGGCGGTCTGCTCGCTGACTTCCGCCCCGGCAGGTACATGCTGATTCTGAACCAGATCTCCGCTTTGGCAACCCGGGGCGGCCCGGTGGGACGATGAGGTGACAACGGGCGGGCTGGAGCTGCTGGACTCGGACTTCACCACCGAGGAGGGCCCCATGGAGCCCAGGGCGGTCATTCCCGGCGTGGTTTGCTGGGAATAAGACATGGAGTATGTCGGGGAGCCGTTCATGTAGCTCTGGAGCTGGTCGCGGTGTTGTACTGCAGGGCGTCATGTCGTAGCGGTGCATGGACTGCATCTGCCTGGCCAGCGCGTTGAGCCCCGGGTGCTGGTAGCTCAGCTGGTCCTGCATCATACCGTAGCCACCGTTGGTCCAGCCGTTCATGTGCGCCGCGCATATTGTCCATCCGCTGGTTCACACCACCGCCCAGCCCGGCTCCTCGACGCCAACACCGACCCTGTGCCCCATCCTGTTTCTCCGGGAGCCAGCAGCCCACCGCAAGGTGTACTTGTCCTTCTTCATGAGGGTTCGGTTTTCCGCCGGGCCGGTATTTGTAATCCGATGCTCCTTCATGTGGAGGGGCCCGCAGCCTCTGGCTTGTCGATGAAAGGTCTTCTTCTCGCTTTCTGACAGAAGTTTCCCACTCTGCGCCCAGTCTCTTTGCTTATCTCCGAGTTGTGCATTTTGGGATTTTCTTTGCGCCATCTTCCTCCTCTGGCCCTGACCACAATTCATGAACGCGTTCATGGGTCTCTTGACCCGCTCCGGGCTGTTTTTCGATTGCCGGTGCCGGACGTATTGGAAGTGTCTGAGCCCCCGTACATTGGTCTGGGGGAGCAGGGGCTTTAGTTCAGTTCCATCATGTTATACATCAGGAACAGCTTTTTGAGTTGGAGCCCCGGGAGCGAGGAAAACAGAGACAAACCCACAAGCCAAGAGGCAGGACAGTGAGGAGCGCAGAGCTGCTGCTGCCGCTAAAAGTTACCTGTCGATTTTCTGCAACTTTTTCTTTTTTTTCTCTCTCTGACAAAACAACACGCACCGAGCCGCGCTTCTCCACACACTCTCTCCCTCTCTCGCGCTCTTCTCTCTCTCCTCTCAGTGAGTGTGTCACAGTGTATGTGTGTGTGTGAGCTGCAAAGGAGAGAGAGTGCAGACAAAAGAGCCTTCTCCCAATAGGTCCCTGCTATGTTGTGTCCACAAAACTTCTCCTGTCGCTTCCTCCGGAAAAGCATCAACAAACTGTACTTTTTCGCCTGTGTCCGCCTGAGCCTTGACAACTCCAGATAGTTTTTGAACAAGTTAATAGACAACCATTCATGTGACGGGGCTGTCAGCGAATAAATGGCTTCGACCTGGCCAATCAGAGACGGCCTGCCCCCGACAATAACTCAACAATGGGGAGGTCTAATTACATAAATGGGCGGGTCTGCTCGCCTCGAGACACACACACACACACACACACTGCCATACGCACACTCAGGCTGCCCATATGAGCCAATACATAAAGTACATATTTATTTCCACTCGTATAGATATTTCTCTGGTTTATATGTATGTGGTGGGACTCAATGAATATTTTATAACGTAAGTTATAATAGATGGAGAGGAAACTGCAAGATTTTTGCATGTTCTATTTTATAAGGTTGTCTTCCAAACTTTAAAGAGCAACAGGATTTTCAAAAAGTTTCCTTATAAATAAAAATATGCCTACAAATGTCTAATAAATAAAGACTTTAAAAATCGTTTTTTGTTTTTTATTCAAAACATAAAGGCTGGAATATAAAGTTCAAATAGTCGCTGGGAATAAAATCAAATCACTAAAAAGTGTTCAATAAATCTGTCAAATGTTGGATATTACGAAAATACTATCCTCTCCTGTTGGAGGTGGACAGCAGCACTGTTCTAACATTAAGCCCGCCCAGACATTGCTGTTGTTCAAAATCAAAAAGTCACTAATTCCTCCCACTTACTGCCCCAATAACATAACAACACTTAAATAAACTTTTGTTAGTTAACTCAAAGTACTGAATAGCGTGTGTGTGTGTGTGAAGGGGGAAGCCACGGCTGGTTTTAGCGTTGAAAGAGGTGTAATCCAAGATGTTTCCCCAGTCCTTTGTTTAGTGAAGTTGAATGCCAACACACAGAAGGCAGACGGCCTATCTCAGCACAAATAAGCGGTTTTGTTTGGGATGTTGTCGCTACATCTGTCCGGACAAAGACCCAACTCCACTCCAATTTCCACCGCCGCTGCAAGCTGCTGTTGCTCGTTAGGCTTTGTAGTGGTGCTGGTGGATGTGGAGGGGGG
Organism: Protonibea diacanthus; assembly: GCA_028641955.1. NCBI lineage: Eukaryota > Metazoa > Chordata > Actinopteri > Sciaenidae > Protonibea > Protonibea diacanthus. The sequence continues at coordinate 22,236,371 of CM053979.1, read as the reverse complement.
CCATGCCAGCAGTGAATAATGAGGGGAGGAGAAATAAAGGTGAGGAATATTTTAAGATAAAGTGTGTTTGCAATAAAGGAAACAGCTCATTCATATGCAAAGCCTGGAAATCAAGCGTGTCAGCCAATTAGTGTGAATAAAATGGGGGGAAAGGGCCTCCACCTGCTTCACTTTACTGTGGACTACACCGTGATTATTATGGATAACCAGCATCAGCGAATTTAAAGACAAATCATTCGCTCATAGTTTTAATTGTTCACAAACGACTAACTAAAGTTTTTTTTTTTGGAGGTTGGTGCGTCTGCCACTTGTTTATGTTTTTTCTCCTGCGCCTCCATCTGAAGCACCGGGGCGTCCTGGTTGCGTGACACTAGTGCCGCCTACTGACACAGGGAACTACATGCAATTCCAAAAAAAGCACCAGGCGGGTTTTTTCAAAGTGGAGAGGGGGAATAGATGATGGCTGTTATAGTTCGGATAATTTTTTATAGAAGATGATAAAAAATATAATTTCAAATATGTATTTACCGTTTAACACCAAACAGCAGCTGAGATATTCAGCCACACATCTGCCTTACGTGGATCAGCCCTAATAATTAAAGATAGATCAAGTACACACACCTGAAATACCTAATTTAAATGCGTGTCTCCAGATTAAATCACACTGAAAGTGACTAGATCAAGCCTATTATTTTGTTTTAGTCATTTGATAATAAATGGAGGAGAGGGAGCCCTCTGTGCTCTCATTATGCCGGCCTGGGCAACCTTACATAAGATTCATCTTGTGCCATTAGGCTGCGAGAGGCGACACATGCAGCTCGGTCCATTATAAACGCAAGGCTGAAATGGGCCGCTCGGCTGCTATCTGCATCTGAGCGTTCCCGCTGTCTCTCCTAATCTGCTTATGATAATAAAGGAACAGCGGGGCCCTGCAGCTCTCTGAAAGCAGGTCTCCATCCACGGGAATGGCCCTGCATCCACAATCATCCTGAATTAAAGCCGTTGTTTGACAAAAAAGAAAAAAAGAAAAAAGAGGAGAAACTAGCGGGCGCCCTCGAACACTTGTGAACCCCCTGCTACACCAGGTTGGGATGGATACAGCAAATATAGCGAGCAGCACGTCAGATATCAAAAATACTGTTTTGTGGTTTATCTCAAATTTAGTGACGGATCAGAGCAAAAACAAGTGACTAAAAAGAGCAACAATATAACAGAAAAATGATTCTGACAACAGCCGGCGCACAGAGGATGTCTGTTTGAACTCTTCCAAAGTAACATTATCATGAATAATGATTTATGAGCTGATGGTTTTGGCATGTCATTTAATTTAAACGAATAATACACACATGACAACATCTATAAATGATGAATTATGCTAAAGGGAAACAAAATGATGGAGTCCGTGTGGTGGCAGTGAAAGAGACAGACGCAGGTAAAATGAGAATAATGTCTTTCTTGCCACTAGGTCATACCAGAGGCTGGAGACGCAGCCAAGAAACGTTTTATGAAACATTAATAAGTAGAGCTTTGAAATAATCAGGAAACATATGAAAAGATTTTATTTCGTCAGACATATGCACAATAAAATTGTTCTTAATTTATGAACACAAAGGTAATCTTTAGACAGACGTTCAAGTTATGATTTTTTTATGTTACCATATATTTTTGGTTTTCTTTCCCAAATAGATTTGGATAAATATTTATCTGTTTTATTCCCGTAATAAACTAAGACATCAGATTATAGCATAAAGTATAAATATGTAACATGTTGTAAAAAGATAAGGTGTCGTTCAACACATTAATATAATGGATTAAAATGCATGGAGAATAGAATTTAAAATGACATTTGATCGAAAAGCAAATAAAATAAAAGTTTCCAAGAGTCTGATAAAAGCGCATCGGTGCTGCACGGTGTTCCGTTTGATCTGTGATTCATCATTTAGATTATTTAGGAGTCATAAATGTTGAAAGAGGAAAATAAATGATCTGGTTTTAATTAGACTGAGACAAATAAATGTGATATCGATGAGCTCATATTCTTGTGTGATCTCTGCTGAGCAGAAAACCGAAGCGGCCAACAACAACTCCTGCAGTCAGTCAAGCTCATGATGCCATGCGGTGTCATTCCACAACACTGCATGTTTTACATACACACCGACTCAAACACACACTAACGGCCACACCGATCACACACACAATAATACCATCTCACACACAAACACACACAGGGCTTCTCTCTCCACCGCACTCCAACTTACTGCCAGTTTGGGAGTTGTCTTCTCTCGTCTTGATTTCTCTCAGAAATTAAACAGTGATGCATTTCGTTCAACCTCCTCCATATCCTCCCGTCGCTTTTCCGGCGAGGAAAGGAATTTGTCTGGACAGAGCTCCTGACGCTCGGGCGTGAAAACGTCCATCCGGCACTCCCCTCCGCATGTCCCACCAGTCCCTTGTGGTAGTCCGCGCGGTTTCGATCCGGCATCCGGCGCTTCGTAATGTCGTGCAGCACTGCAGCCCCGCTCTCTTTCTCTCTGCTGTCTTTCCGCGAGCCTGCAAACACGAAAAAGCCGCTTTATGGCGACACATTGAATGTGAAAAGGGGGCCGATTTAAAAGGAGAAGAATGCAAGCAAGAACAACAAAAGTCAGTTATAGCAAAGTTCGCGCCTCTCTCCTATCTTCCACCCCTAGCTTAGCTCACATAATGAGCAGGAAAAGCTTTATATTTTGTTCACTGGTATTCACAGATAATTTGGAAGCCATTGTTTCTGCCACAGATGGTCTTTTTTTAATACAATAATTGTGTTTCTTATAGAATAGCGAGCCCACAATAAAAATCTTAAAGGGGTCCTGAATAACCATTTTAATTTTCTCTTGTATAGGCCAACAAAAGCGCCAGTGAGGTAATGGCCTGCCTTATTAGAGCTCAGGAATGGGATTTGATAAAGATTTTTTCGCTCCTTTTCCTTGCACAGTACACGGCAATGTCAAAGAGAAACTGACACGCATGAAAAGCGAGAGGTTTGAAAAATTCCTGCTGTTGCAGGATGCTATTATTATTATTATTATTATTATTATTATTATTATTATTATTATTATGGTTAATGTTATTTACATCTTCAAATTTGTGCAGAAGTCAGAGGTGAGAGGTTGTTTGGGCTGCAACAGAGCAGGTCAGGTGCAGGAGTGTTATGGTTTTACAATGGAGCTTAAATCCAGAATACATTAGCCTCCAAAGGTCTGCTGTGATTTGGCACACCTCATATTTTTGCATGGTGAGTCAAGTTGTGCCTTGATAGAATTAAGCATCTGTGGTGCACACTCCTGGTGTCTTGCACAAACCCAGCCACTGTACCCTTTCATTCAACAGTCGGTCGGAAAATATTGCACCGCCTTAAAGCAGGATAAAGTGCTGTGAATGTCATAAATGCATGGATGCTAATAGTGAAAGGGTGGGTGTTTGGGAGGTGGCAGATCAGGTAACCTGCTATGAAGCTGAGATGAACGCCTGCAGGTGTGGAGTCAACATGCATTGCCTCCAGCCGTACAAGCCACCTCGGCAGTCTAACGGTTGATGTAATTTGTACTAACTCATGGCTAATCAATAAAGCGTTAACAGAAAGCACAATGGACACACAGGATGATCCTAAGCCAAACATATTGATGTCACTGATCGTTACAGCAGGAGACACCAGTCTATCACAGGGGTGGAGGGTGAGGTTGGAGGAGGGTGGGCGGATGGGTGCAGCAGGAGAAGAGTAGGGCAGAAATGAATGGAGTGGAAGGAGAGAAGGGCAGAGAGGGGATGGCGCGAGTGGGGATAATAGAGGACGGGAGAGGAGTGACGTGAGCAAAGAATCTGTCAACCGTCCGCCGATCATGAGCCACACACTCAACAATAAACACACACTCAACTGCTTCTCTGCAGCCGACATTCTGAGCCTCAGCCTTATACCAATCACATGTTTCAGCACTAAACACAGAGTGGATTAAGAGCAAGGCCTCACATCTTACAACTGCTTCTTTTTATCATCTTTATATCAGCCTTGCTCATAAGGAAAAATGCCTGTAAACTGAAATAAACATATAATTTTTGTTTCATACAAAAGATGACAACATGTTCAATTCGGTCACTCATTCACATTTTCATCAGTGTGCATTTCATCTCATATGATCAGTGCTTTCTTTGCTACATGCACCTGACATTACTTCCTAGGAAGCCTGAACGAATCCATTTCTCTTTGTTTTATTTATATCTAGTTCCTCTCTGTGTCGCTGCCAATCAGATATGGTGTAAATACAATAGAAATACTTATTTCAGTTATTCAACTTCTTACGAGAGGACAAATGGTTTAAACAGCTTTTTGTTTTCAGAAGTAAATACTTATTTTCCAGCAGTTCTTCTGGCTAACAGTGATTCTTTTTCACATTTCAGAATTTACTAGTCTTCTCCACGTTGAAATTAAACAACAGGAATGAGAAAGACGTCCATGGACAATTGTTTATACATATGCAAGATTATAGAGTTATGAGGGAAATACATCCACACTGAGCCACCCAAAGAAACACCACACCACGGTAAAGAGAGCAGACAGAACGGGTCGGCGACAGGTTCATGACAAGCATGAGAGAGGAGAGAGAGAGAGAGAGAGAGAGAGACCAGTGCTCCCTCAGTGTGAATAGACTTACAGTAAAAAAATATGACTGGCTCTTTATCTGATCAATCTGTGCCATATAGTCTAAAATCACAGGCATACAACTCATATTAGAGCTGAGCACTTTTTAATTATAAACCCATCCATACGTGGGAGAGACCAGTGGCACCATGAGAGCCTTTAGAAAACCATTATCATCACTGAATGCTAATGCATTTACAGAGAATCTAGTTTGACATATACACATATTCTCACCCTGTTAGTATCTCTCCATATGCATGAGAGTGGACACATTGCTGCATCTGTTTTGTGTGTTTTCTCAGCTTGGTTTCCGATGGGAGATCCACAGTGGGCTTTTCTCCTTGTGTATCTGCATAGTATTGTGTGTGTGTGTGTGTGTGTGTAGCCAGGTGTGTGTGTGTGTGGTGTGATACAGACACATTGGACAATCGTAACTGGTGAAAGGAGGGGAGGTTACCCTATTAGCTGAGAGATGGCCAACCACCTGTCAATCACGCTACACTTAATAAACATAACCACACACACACACACACACACACACACACACACACACACACACACACACACACACACACAATAAATATTCATCCATATTTGCCCTGAGTACAAGCAGTTTACATTGTCGGATGGATGTTTCGGTCTTAGGTTGGGTCACTGTGATTTGCTCACAGCATTGGCCTAAAGTATGTTCAATGGACATAGTTCATGTCAGGCTCACCCTCCTGCCCTGAAATGTGTAATCTTAAAGATTTATCAGAATTTGCTGAGAGGCGTTCCAAGTTGTTCTGCAAACAAGATATCAGCAGCAGAGTTGAGGAGGAGGAATTTCACTTCATAAATGTACCACACAGTAAAAAAAAAAAAAAAAAAAAAAAAAAAAAAAAAAAAATATATATATATATATATATATATATATATATATATATATATTCTGTTACAAGTAAAAGAACATCTTACTAAAGTATGTGAGTGTAATCAGGATAATCTACTTATAGTATTAAAAGTAAACAAACATATTTTACTGTTTTGGTCAGTTGAGGTGGAGCTGATTTTTAATATAATTCATATAAATATGAATTAATATGCAGATTATTTTCTCCATTAATCAGGATTGTTTGGGTTTGTAAAAGTGACTCCTTCACTGTGCTTATTCTGTCCAGCGAATAGTACAAACATTATTCAAAACAGATTCAAATTATTAAAATATCTAAGAGGAAAATCAATATATCTAAATAATTGGCACTTACATTTTTCAGCAAAGAATTACTTTATCAATTAATCTAACCTAAATTTAGCTTCACTTGTATAACTGTTGAGTAGTTTAATTTAGTTCTTATTTTATAAACTCTTCATCAGTAAGTAAATTAGCAATTAGTCTAGTATCTACTAGTAATCTAGTAATTACTAACTAAAGTTGTCAGATAATTGTAGTGGCACACAAAGTAAAATATTTCCCTCTGACATGTGTATGAAAGGAAAAGACTCAAGTACAGCACCAGTTCATCATATTTGTGATTAAATGTAGTACTTGACTAAATGTACTTGGTTACGTTCCAGCATTAAACTATTTGAATCTATTTGGGGCATTATAACCTGATATAATATTATTGTAGTGGAACTTTTTTGTGTTTTCCTAAAATTACAGTAAAGTCTAAAAGGTCCGAGTCTGATGCAAAATTCTTCCGAAGCTTACTGTGAAAAATCATCCACTCATTATTGTATCATTCTCAATCAGACTAATTCAATTCAAGTAAGAGCTACTGGCCACAAAAATGCCAACAGAAATTAAGGGAGCATGTCAAAAATGGCAATGTTTTCATACCACAACATTAATTTAACACTCAATTTCCCAGAAAACACAGACATGTGGCTTCCAGTGATAGTAAGAAATTTCAAAATGGTTTTATAATATACATACATTGCATATTTAAAAAAACACATCCTTTTCCAAGCCAGAAATTTTATGCTATGACAGAGCGTTTTCACAAAATAGTGGAGAAATTTGCAAAAGTCTGGTCTCATGTTTTATTGTAGACAAGAAAAATTATAGTATGAAAGACCAAATAAAAGAGAAAAAGAGGCCAACTTTCTGTAATGATCAGCGCTCTGTGCTTTCTGATCTGGAATGTCAAAACACAGTTCAGCTGTTTATTTAAGTTGTCAGACAACTTTTCAGTATGAAAAGTGATTTTCTCAGCACAGCAGGGCAGGACTTGCGCTGTTGGATGAAGAACTTGCATTTATAAGCTGCAACTAAATCCTTATTTTATACTCTTTCACTTGTCTGACTACAAAATCTTAAGTTTGGCCATAGAGAAGCACGGAGTATGTAATCTTGGAGAATAGTAGATGACAAAGTGAAGGTTTCTTGTGCTCCACAAAGTAACTGGCCTGTGACTGTCCTACTCTACCAAGTTTCGGAGTGGACGGACAACTTTTCAAAAATGCTAGTGTGGACATAAATTTCCATATGTAAACAGCATTTTCAAATTTATCTGCTCTAGTATGGACATGGTCAGACTCTGAAAAGTGCAGGACAGACAGTGTAAAGTTGAGGATTAGAGCTTTAAAGATACTAAAATGCTGACCACCAGAAGAGAGGTGGTTTGGTCAGTCCTGCAGCTGTTTGTTCAGGAACCAGGCAGGAAGAAAGACACGCAGACACAGCTGTCAGATATTTACAGAACAACACACCTCACTGGCATCTCATTAATGAAGAATGCAACATAAACAGTTTAAACAGATACAGCAGATACAGAAAGTTTCTGTTGGCTGCCTCTGGGAAACCACAATTTCAGTTTCAATTCAGTCTGAATTTTAGCGTTCATAGATGAGTGAGTTCAGGCAAAACGGAAACTTTTACTCTAAATTGGGTTGATTGGCAAATACCTCAACCGACTTTTCCTCTAGCTTCACCGTTAAAGTTGAGGTTTGTGAGTACGAGTGAAATAGGATGAATAATAATTTAGGGTGAATTATATCAGCTATGGTGATCCCATGACACTTCCTCCGCCAACTTTAGCTCAAAATGAAAATGTGTCCAGCCCTGCTGTCTTTGACCGAGTACCTATAAAACTAATGACATGCCAATCAGCCCAACAAACATCAGCTGGCCAGATATAATATTTATTTTATGTTTTGTTTTTTTTATATATATGACATATTTTTATATGACTTATTTTCCTGAATATTGATTTTTTTTTATGAACACCCCTCCCTCGAAAAGGATTTTTTAAAGTGATTTTATATTGCTCATTTTTTGAAAATTTTATGTTGTTCAAGTGGACTATTAAATTCCCTCTTGGTTGTGTGCAGCCAGCGATGTCTGCAGTGTGTGTATGAAAAGAATGTGTGCTTATTTTACACATTGTTCCCTATTTGAACAGTTCACTGGTGGATTTTATGACAGTGATGTTGACTGAAGTGCAGTTTAAGATGAATAAATCCATCAGTGACAGAAGAACTGATGTCGCGTATAGTGCTACTACTTACTCAAACACTCTTACGTAGTAGACAAATGTATATCTATGAAATTAAAATAATGTTTTTCATGAAGTGAACCATTCTCATCATCTCGGTGGCTCTTCCGAGAAAGTGGACAATCATGAGAATGTCTGGTCAAAAAGAAAGCCACGCAGGCTGTGAAAAGGGACAGACAGCTGAGGAAACATCTGCAGATAAGTCACGCTCGGGTTAATCACAACCATTTTATATACAGCTGCAGCTGAACAGTAGCATGGTATCTGATAGAGACACCTCAAAAGCACAAAGACCCCTTTAAATTTTTATTCTTTAGTCTGTCGCATTTCACTTAACAAGCCTTCATCAGAACAGCCTCATTTTACAGTGAGGTGTGTAGGGGATAAAGTTGTATACTGTAAAACAGGCACATTTCATCAAGAAAATAGAATACAGGATCCATCATGAAAACAAACAAGATATCTGCGTAGCATTTTCTGGATCAGATATACTGTAGGAAGAAAACCAAAACACCAATTAAACATCTGTCTTGGATTTCAGATTAAATATGAAATATGTTTAAATACTTTATCGCAGGCTATGCACCGTTAATCATGACAACCAAACCACAATCACTGACTGATGGTTACTAATGGCTAAATCAGATTATCTGACCAACTACGTGACTGACATAATAACCCAACAAATTACAACGATCATCCTCGTTGGGTTGATCAAATACGAGATGAAAACACGTGAGCCTGATCATCAGATCAGCTGAATATACCACTGACATCATATTAAAATGACGATGTATATAATAGCTAACTCAGTTCATTTGATTGGCAGCTAATAATGATCAAAACCTCTAATAACCGATTACTCAGAACATTGATGAGCATCAGAAAAATGTGATTGATGGCTAATGTGCTGGAGCATTGTGATGGCATTTCAGCACAGATTTAAGCCAAAAACCTCAAATCGAAACACATCAGAACCTCAGATCAGCCAAATAAAGAAGACTACTTCAAATATTCACTGAGCTGCTTGATGGTTATTAATGATCAAGTAAGATTAGCAGACTAGCTGAAAGGACAACTCTTGTCATTTGAGTGACTTTAAAAAAACGTGCTACAAACGGCGACATCCGGCACACTGAAAAGATCAGAAATGAAAACATCTGTATCTTTTTTTTTTTTTTTTTTTTTACAGAGAACCAAATGATCAGACATATGTGACATAGACACAGACACTCAGGAATGAAACACACATCTACCTCATGTTTGTGTAGGTAAGGATAAATGCTTAAAAGGTCAGTTGAAAGTGGGTCAATGCAGAGTTTTATTTTCCCAAGTTTTGAGACATCCGTGTCTGAGATTTGTGCCTTGACCTCAATACAATAGAAGTGAATGGAAGTTTGGCTGTGAAGCTCACGGCATTGAGAAACTACATTTTCCTGCTTTGACATGTCAAAATCTCTGCTGTGCAAAAAAAAAAAAAATATTTGAATGTGATTCATTTGGAAACTGACAGTTTCACTGAAAGTTTGACACTGAAAGTTTGGGAATTCACTCCTCCCAATAATCCACACATCTCACCAAAACAGTTTTCACTGGAACTACTTTTTACTGCCACCTGTTCATTAGACCGCACTTCCATCGACTTCCGTTGTGTTAGGGTGGCACCAGAAGGTCTCAAAATCTGGACAAATAAAACTAAGTAATATCAGTGATATCAGAGGTAAGTGAAAAAATATTCTTCCCGTCATTTGAAATAAGCTCAAATTGTCTCTTTGATTGTGGAGCTTCTAACACACACACACACACACACACACACACACACACACACTTACATACACTACACATGTATACATGCAAGATGTTTCACACTCACTCCATCACACACTCATCTCTCCCCTCTCTCATCTCTCTCCCGGCCACCGCTGGTTTTGTTTACAGGCCAATTTGAATGAGAATGAATCTCTCTCGGATGTTTCTCGAAAGCGGTCTAATCCACGCAGGCTGCTGCGAGGCCCCAGCTCTTTGTTTGGGATTACTGCAGCTTAGCGCTAGCTAACAATGAGGAGATGAGCAGCTCACCTCATCGCCGCTAATGAAGTGTGGAGAGTCATTTAGCTGCTAGCTAGCTGCTACCGAGCTGGGATGATACCTTCACACACGCCTGCACACGCACAGATACATACACACGTTTGTATTACTAGACATGTGAGGACTCTGACTGATGACGTTTATTTCTTAACTTCTTATCCCCCACAGTCACACACTGAACCTCTTGAACTTGTGTGGCGCCCTTAAATTTCCTCTTAAGTAGCTTCAAAGTTAGAGCGAGTTCATTGTTGCAGACTGTAAAACATTTGCAGTCTATGGTCTGATGTTTCAGTGCTTAATTGAAGCTGTCTTTGTTGTGTTGAGTGAACAATCTAAGATGTCACTCGTTATCATAGCAGCAGACTGAAAAATTCTATATTGTGTGTGAAATATGTTGATCGCATTTCTTAGCAATCTGAATCTTTGGGCAAATTTTGGGACCTAACCTAACTCTGCAGATCCTCTCAGTCTTTCAGCTTTCAGTTAAACTGTTACCAACACAGGTTTGGTTAAAATAAACCCACAATTCACCAATGAGATGTGAAAATATTCTGCTTCTACAATTTCTCCTTGCTACCACTCTGATGCCTGACCACCTTCTTGTGTATTCTCCCAAATTTTTCACACCTTACTCCATGAATTAAGGCTTTATTTTGACCAAACCAGATTTGGGGACAGTAGAAAGACAAACCAAGCTGGTTTTGTGAGTTTTGCTTTGGTCATGTCAAGTTTGAATGTTATGATGTTCTGCAAGTTAAAAGTAGTGCCCCGGTGGCTCGCCTGGTAGAGTGAGCTGGGGTTGGGTTTTTGCTACCGCGGCTGAGGTTTGGTTCGAGTCTGCAGTCCTTTGCATGTTGTGCCCTCTTTCTCTCCCCTTTCCTGTCTGTCTTAATCTGTCACTATCCAGTAAAAGCTTTTTTACCTTTAGTTTTTGTCATTTTAGTCTGTTGGTTTCTGGTTAAACAAAAAAAGATCTCACTCTTTAAAAAAGGGGGTTTTCCATAATGTTGTCAGACACTAAATAAATCTGAGACTATCAGTGGCAAAAACAAGAAGCTTGAGTTCATGTACATCGACGGTGTACAAATGGCCAACATGGGAAAAAAGGGCCCAGGTTGAAAAATACCAAAGTTACCCATTAAGTTATCAAATATGGTGGTGAATATAGTGGAGAATTTAGCAGCTAAAGAGCCTGATACTATCCTCAGTAGTTAGTGGCTGCAACAACAGCAAACAGTAGACTCACATTTGGGACTGAAAATGAGTGCTGATGCTGCTCTGTGTCTGCTGGATGTGTAAATACGCAACTTTGCCAACACATTTGCCAGGTCCACTTTATAAAGTGATAATATGATGATGAGCAGGAGGAATATGATGTTTCTCTGACATCCGTGTTCATGTTTACTGGTCTGCATGTGTGTGGGGGAGAATATAAGCCGTGGTCACCAGGGGAAAGAGGCACCACGGCAACAGGAGAAGCAGGAAGATTTAAGCCTGGCAGAAACACACACACAGATAGCAGTGGTCCACACTGAGAGTATGTTGGCTTGTCTTCTGACAAAGTGACTGAGCCTGGCATCTGATTAGCGAGGACTGAGGCGAGGAAAGGAGAGGATTTTGATGTTTATCCAGGTCTAGAGATGATCATGGCAGGTTCAGACCTCTGTGGTGGACTTGGATGGTTAGCAGGGGAATGGCAGTGCTTTGGTAGTGGACCAGGACATTCCCCTGGCTTTAACACACACACACAAACACATGAAGTACATGTATATACACAGGTACACACACAGAAGGCTACATCAAAAAGTTGTTGGCGCTGACAAGCATGATCAGGATTCAGAGGTGGAAAAGAAATACACATTATCTGTGTCTAACAAAAGAAGATGGCAGAACTAAACAAAAAATCTATAGATTTGCACCATCGTCTGGCCTCATCTGTCTCTTTACTGTCACAGTTTGGTGTCATATTTACTGCAGGACATCACCTTGAGAAACGTACACTGCTTACATACACGTAAATATTTGAGGACTGCTCTGCACCACCTTTTCCTCATATACGTAGCGACTAGTTTACTAAACAAGTCAAACAAGAAGCTTCCTTCAGGAATTCACCAAGACGCTCCGCTGACTATCAGTGGAACACATAGTTTATCTCGACTCTTTTTCAACAGCTATCAAGGGTATTTTATTATTTTTTATTTTGATTTTAAGTCATGAGGGGTGCACGCAATGCAGTGTATGATGTTTTAGTCAATCTCTAGGTGTGCTTGGCTGAGGCAGAGACACTAAGGGTGATTTCACACCTAACCTGTTTGGTTCTGTAAAAACGATCATGGTGTGTTTGCAGTGTTTGTAGTGGTGTACATTTGCGCTGGTGTTAAAGTTGTTACTCAAATCCTGGTGCAGACCTAATAACCCGATCGAGACCTCTTGAACAGCCTTGTCTCTGCCGCTTCCATTCAGACTCTGGTGCCGTTCATATCTAGTGTAAGAACAGCTGAACTAACCGCAGGATTTTATGATAGCAGATGATTTTAAATGCTTAACTACTAAAAAATCCATCTCTTTTTCTTTTTATGGAAATCATTTGCTAACCACGTATGATGTATCAGCACTGGCTCATTAAAAGGTCAGAGTCTCTGTCAGTCCATTAAAAAGTGCATGACAGAGGTCCCACTTAAGCCCTGAATCATTACTGTACAAGACACTTACCTGTTAGTCATAACTCATAAGACATGGTCAATTTGCAGTCTATCTTATAATCAGTTATTTCTTCACCGCCAGTCACCGGAAACTGACGTGGAATAATTGCCAAAACTGTCCAATCAGCAGTGTTGGGGAGTAATAATATTACATTCACGAGTCACAAGCAGTGTAACAAATTACTAATAAAATGTAATTAATAATACAGTTACCCCTCCCAAAAATGACTTGTTACAACATAACTTTTGTCACCTCTTTACTGATTTGAGCTTCAGAGATTGGAAGATTGAGACATTTACATCCAGCGACTCGAAATATTCCCATGACTTTCATTTTGAAAGATGACAAGTACATCATTGTCAACTGAAGTCTTAGCTGTGCTTTAGTGTCCGATTACCCTGACCTTCACACAGAGGCACACATGCCTACACGTCTACATTTTGAGGAGAAAAGGCGAAATCGCCAATGCGGTGTAAGGAAAAAGTAATATTACAAATTACTGTTGGCAGGTAGTAACTTTTAAACTAATAATGAATAATAAAACGACTGCCAATCACAAGTGACCTGTCCTTAGACTGAAGTTATTAAAAAAAAGAAAACACAATGTTCTTTTAATGATCCAATACACTTCTGTAAAGCACAAAATTCCAACACAGTTACTGAGTGGAAATGTTTGCTTTTTTGCAACACCCGGCTGCATGTGCTCGCGTGCGCGCGCGCACACACACGTTATCTCATCCTACAGTGTCTCCGGCAGGCCTACAGAATGTCAGAATCACAGAGTCAACAAGCCGTAAAATGAAGCAGTCATAAATGTTCACTGTTTATCTTCAGGCTGAGAAACCTAGCACCTCACTGATAATGCGTGTGTGTTTCAGGAAGGCCTCAAACTCTGTGGTCAGAGCAAGTCGTGACTTAACACTCCCTGAACACACACACACGTCTCCATCCTATTTAAACAGCGCCTGTTGAATTTCACAACCAGCTCATAAAGGACGCAGAAATGCACTGAGGTCCGCGGGAAAATAAATCAAGGCTGTTTGCCAAACGCAGTGTGTGTGCATGTAATGTGTGTTAAAGGTAAAGAAAGTGTGACATTTCAGAGACCCAATAAGAACATTCACTCAAACGTATAATGTCATGGCTGCACGAGAAACGTTACATTATCAGTAAGAAGTAAGATTCTGTGCACATGTTTACATCCACCTGTTTGGAATTTGTCCATGCCAAATTCTTCTATAAATATTGGGGAAAAAAAGTCCAACTATTTTTTTTTATTGGTCGCCGGAGATGGAAGAAGAGAAGATGCACTTAAAGATTTTATTTTTTTCCAGTATGTAATGACATTGCAGGACACACTTTCACTCTAGCTAAAAATGAAAGATAAAAAGGGGGGCTGACAAACACGGAGGGGAAATTTTAATTTCTTAAAATAACATAAATACATCTTTGGTAGAAAACAGCAATTAGATTCTGTCATTTACAAGAGTTACAAGTGTTTTTTTGAATAAGCCTTTTCTCACAGCAGACATGTTGACTTGTCACAGTGGAAGCACACGTGTAAATGTAAAAATATAATAATGATGGATGAATTCCTGCTGCCTCAGTTTCTGGGTATTGGTAGTGTGCCTGTTGACTCACTGTCATGCTGTCAGGACTCACTGGGACACTTGAACATAACAGAGCAATCATTAATGTTGTTAGCAACACCTGTGCTTTCGCTACTATGACAACTCGAAATATCTGCCCGAAAAAAAAGGTTTGTTATGTTATCTTTAATGCTCCTGAGAATATTTGCATTGTGATATTCCATTAATTTTCTTTTCACTAACTTAAGCTTAAAATTTAGGCTAAAGGTTTAGAGAAACTAAATGCACTCGTGTTGCATGAGATGTGTGTTTTGTGGTGTTGCCACTTAAGCAAATGATTTGAATGTTTTTTTCCACCACTGATCAAAACACAGCTTGTGGCACGTGCAACAGATGGCAACATCTGTCTATGCTGTGTAAAGGTGTGTGTGCATTCACCAGCAGATACATATTACCAGAATATGTTCATACGTATGAACTGCCGGCTTGTATTATTTCACAAGTGCATTCCAGTGATTATCATCCTGTATGAATGTGAAAGTGTGTGTATGTGTGTCTTCTACTAAAGAGCTCCAAGCTGTCATGTTTTAGCCTCCTACGGTTAACATCTGCTGCTTTCAGCGCTGCCATGTCGCTCTCATGCGAGCTCTGTGATACACACATACACACACACACCATCTAATAGAATAAAAATCACATGCTGCCACAATTTATCGTGTAACACATGTGTGTGCGCGCACACACACACGCACGCACACACACACACACACACACACACAAACAGAAGCTCATTATTCTGTCAGACAGTGAACCAACCAGTTGCTGGATTGTTTGCCACTGAAACCTGTCAGAAGTCAAATATGAAGAACTGCAGACACCTACTTTAAATTTCACAGCTATGATGGCATATTCTACTTGTATTAAAAACATGAATTAATATCGATGCCAAATATATAGAATGACAGATATTGTCCACTGAGAAATGCATGTTTTGCTACTTTCTAATTTATCCAATTTTGACATTATATGTGAGTTTCATCGAGACGATGTATCACCCTCTGTTCAAATGCTCATAACCTGCCTCCACAAAGAGTGAAAAAGCTTGGATGACTTCGGCTTTTATTTTTGGAGAATTGAAAGATTTCAGACTTTCAACGCAGCTCGACTCGGATTCTTCAATCATTTCAAAGTACCTAAAAATCACTCTGCTCTCTCTTTCTTGCACGCAGACGACCATAAAATCCAATCTTCATAACAGCTTTACACCTATTAGCTCTGATGTGGAAAACTAGATGACTCCACTGATGTTCACATCATCAGCCCCAATACCAAATATTTCTGGGCTCCCGAACCCAAACAATGCAGGCATCTGCTGCCGGACCAATTCTTTAATGGAAAATCTCACTCTCTCTGTGTCTGTGTCCTTCACTCGCCCATCCAGGCACTAATGTAAATGAAAAGCAGTGGGATAGAGTGTGTTGTTAATGTGTGGACAGGGACAAAAAGACAGGGTCTGGGGCTATTGTATTGGCCCTGTGACACACATCCCAAACTCAGCACACACACTCACCTCCCCCCCAACTCTTCTTCCCTCCCCTCCCTCTCTTCTATTGACGGCCCCTCAAAATCAATAAAAATGATCTTGGAGTCCATCCACCATTTGGCTGCATCATCTTGGAAGTGCCTTCTTTAGGATATAGCAGCCATACTGTACAATGGGCCAGCAGAGCGCGTGTAATTTGCCATTGATTTCCTCCCCCCTCCTCCCTCTCTCTTCCTGACTCCTTAGCCCCTAGTCACTGCACACAACACAAAAAAACTAACTTCATCATACACGCTGTTAATGCACATGCACAATAACCCTCTTTTCTCCTGCCCTCTGGTAATTTCACTCTTTCTTTATCTTTTTCACTTTCTCTTTCTTTCCCTCCTTTATCTCCTTCGTGCTCCAGCCCCATTCCTGAAATCTCTTCACAGGTCACTGTTCTTTCACTGCAGTAATGGACGACTTGTGCAAATGTTGTTTGTGCCAAACCTGTTTTTTGTTTTTTTTTCCATCTCTATGTTTTTCTTTTCAACATATTGATGTTGTCAACCCCTATTTCTGAACACATTTAGTTTAGTAGTGTATATATATATATATATATACCATCAATGTAAAATGAGCATAAGCACAATACATTTTATCGGATAATCTTTACGTTTCCATAACAGTATTATTATTATTATTATTATTATTATTAATATCAAAGCTCTATCTAAACCTCTAATCACACCTCAATATGAACATTTTAACTATTTGAAATTCTCTCTTCACCAATAGTTTATTTAGTTTGTTTAATAAAAATGTCAACTCAACTCAACTCAAAATAACTAAATAAATTGTTTGTTTGTTTTTTTTGTTTTGTTTTTTTTTATCAAGTGTTGCACAAACTAAAATTAGATTCTTGAAGCTGCTTCATAAACCTGAGTGATATGGTGTCATAGTCTGAACAGAAATGATTCATTGATTGATTCATGAGTCATTTTAAGTAACCATCACTGCAGATGGATGAATATATAATATATCCCTCGGTTAACTGTTGGATAAGCTCTAAAACCATGTTTAAAACCAACTGCCTTAAATCCACACATGCATGCGTACGGCTGATATAAGTTACACTGAGCATAACTCTTCTCAGGTTGAAGATGGGTGGACCGATACGCTGACAATTCACTACAGTCATCAAACACCATGTAATCAGTAGTGCTGTAAAGTGGAGGGAAACTGAACATATTAGAATTTGGGATTTAGAAATACGATTAAACTGCCCTTTAAGCTCTGGTGGTGACACGTTTGGTCATTAACTTCTTTTCACAGGCAAGTTTATGGATTATTGAATAACACTTTGATAGCTTGAATGAACAAATATCAATAATGATAACAGCAGAGGAAGCTAAATGCAAATCACATTCTGTCTGTCGCTGAGGAAACGGCCTGCTAGTCTATGCAGAGTTTTGCCTGTGTTGCTACAACATTTCTCTGTACATTTAGAAATTATATCACCAAACTAAATATTTCTGTTACAGATTACTCTTTTTTTGATTGATGTTTGGTCTGCAGAACATCAGAAATTTGATGTATGACCACAGAAAGCAGCAAATGGTTTTGGTTCTCACTTCTGAGAACCTAAACCATCAGATTTTTGCTTATCGAATCCATGTGACACCAAGAGTGTATTTGCTCTTTGCAGTAATTACAGTCTCGAAAACTAAAACATGTCTAAAAAAAAAAAAAAGGATTTTATGAAAGTAGTCTAGAGATTTTCAATCTCGATGAAAATGCTTGAAAATACACTAAAAATAGTCAATTTCTGATCACGTCGTCACATTTGCATGTTTGTTACTGCTGATGACGTTTCCACTCACGGTGGTGACATTTGTGTCACAGTGACGATGCCTCTGCTTACAGTGATGACCTTTCTAAACTCTGGGAAGATGTTTCTCACCACAGTGATGAAATTCCTACTCATCGCTATGACATTCCTCTGCTTGTTGACGATGCCTCTGAGGTAATTATGACTCTTTTTTTGCCTGAGCTTTAACTCGCCCGTTTTTCGTTTGTTTGACCGTTCTAGGTTGGGTGATGACATGTTTGACCTCAGTGAGGGGCGCTTCAAACCGTAAAAGATCTGATCGTGAAACCCTTTGACATGTGTTCAACTTAGACCTGAATCTGAAGAGTTGCACAATGAAACACATGCAACATTCACACACACACACACACACACACACACACACACACACACACACACACACACACACACACACACACAGACAGCCGTCAGTCAGTCTTTGAGAGCAGAGTGTTGTTTGTTAAGTCTGACACTCTGCCTCAGCCGCTCTAAGCCTATTACTGTATTCTTTCTCTGCTGTTCACAACACACACACACACACACACACACACACACACACACACACACACAGTGGTGCTATCACTAAGACCTTATTCAGTAAGCCTATAGCATATCCTCCAGCCATATCGCACATCATTCCCCCTACAAACACACAGTCTGTCTCACACACACAAACGATATCTGAATCTTTTTTCTTTTTTTTTCTGAGTGTTGTCGTTGGTGTTTGTTGAGAGTATCATTTACAGCCAAGGTGTTTAAAGAAAGACACCTCTCCTGTGGCGTGGTGTGTGTGTGTGTCTCTTTAGAGTGGGGCTTTGCTGCTCCTGACACCGTTATCAGCTCTAGTCGAATGTATTTCTTATCGAGGTGGAGGTGTGGAAGTGTGGAGGGCGGGGGGGGGGGGAACGACGGCCGACAATACAAGCTTATCAAACGTCCTCAGCCACGATTCGGCCTGTCACTCAAGACCCACGCGCATGCGCTCACATGCACGCACACACAC
Organism: Protonibea diacanthus; assembly: GCA_028641955.1. NCBI lineage: Eukaryota > Metazoa > Chordata > Actinopteri > Sciaenidae > Protonibea > Protonibea diacanthus. The sequence continues at coordinate 22,217,439 of CM053979.1, read as the reverse complement.
ATGCATGCATATACAAAAACACACAGACAGCAGGCCTTTTTTGATTGATAGATGGCTTTCCCAACAAACAGAAAGCTGGGATCAACATCCTTGTGGCCCCTTTTTTACCTTACACACGCTTATGCAGTGGCATAACGTGTGTGTGAGGGAGTGTGTGTGAGAGAGAACATTCCTCAGTAACAAAGGTGGGATTAGGAATGCATTAGTTGGCCGTGGAGCGAGAGGCCTGTCAATAACAGCAGCCAGAATAAACCCTGAAACCTCGATAAGAAGACAAAGGCCGAACCAGATAGCAGCAAGCGGAGAGAGAGAGAGAGAGAGAGAGAGAGAGAGAGAGAGAGAGAGGGAGAAGGATCAATAGAGGGAGACAGGAGGGGTGAGAGAGGGAGAAGCAGAGAGGGGATCGATATCAGGAGAGAGACAGGAGGAGAGAAAGTTTTCACAAAGACAAGTGAAGAGGGTGAGGATGAAGTGAATGAGGGAGAGGAGGGTAATGGATTGTGGGATGGAGGAGAGGATGCTGGGAGTTGGAACGGAGGTAAGACGCAGGGTTTGACTGAGATGGGTCGATGAAGATAGCAGTAATGTTGTTTTACATGCTGCTGCAGGCAAAGGTTTGGAGTTATTTTGAGTGATTTGATTGAACAGAGGGAGATGCACACACACACACACACACACACACACACACACAAAAAAGCATCTGTGGGTCCGACCAAACTATGATTAGTCCTAAGTTGTTAAATTGTGTTTGAAAGGAACTTTTTTTCTGCATTTCAAACTGAGGAACAACAATCTTAATTTAGGTTCTAGCTCCTAGCTCCAAAAGCAGTGCCTGTTCTGGGTGGAGCACGTTTCAATGGCTCACAGCCTATCAGGACACAGTTTGCTGTAATTACTTTCACTGATTGGTCAACATCAAGCCTTAATGTTGTTTCCACTGCAGGAACTTTGGGCCCAGGAGCTTTACCTACATTCCGAACCAAACAAAATAAAATTGTCTTCAGCAACAAAATGTCCTTGCACTGAGGTTAGTACTCTTTGAGGGCCCGGGGTTTGTCAGGGCAGAGCTTGCAGTACTGAGCAGCACTCACTGGTCAAACACACACCCGAAGGACGTGACAGCTTGTGCAAAGTAGTCTATGCCTTACCTAACTAATTGAAATGAAATATTGTGATGTTTCTGTAATTAACTGAGCAGACGTCCTCCAAGGACAGCACAGAGAAACAGCCTTCAATGCCTCTTTCGTGCTTTCACATGAAAACCAAGGCTAGAGGATCCGCAATTAAATGGCAGCAGTCTGTTCTTGCTTCACTGCAAAACATTTACACCACAATCATGGATTATTTTCATTTTCAGGCTTTTTGGATCTTATTTTCTCGTAAACAGTTGATAAATCCTGCTTTTGGGGTGGCATAATCACTTAAAGGTCTGGTGGTAAAGATTTAGGGGGCTCTATTTGTTGGCAGAATATGGAAAATAAAATATATTTATTGCTTAAGAGAAAAAAAGTGTGTTTTTTAAGAGTATATAACAATTGTTTTGTTTTTGTTATCTTAGAATGAGCCATTTTTATCTACATGGTGTGGATCCACTTCTACGAGCCCACCATGTTAAATGTCATGTTAATGTCATGTTTCTACAGAGCCCAGAACGGACAAATGACTGACTCTGGACAAGAATTTTCACTTTTTTTTGTCATTTCCATGCTATATACTTGGAAGAGGACGGTGACGCAAGTGGATATTTGGTTGGTTGCTAGATGATCCTACACACACACAATGCAGTTTTGGTTCTGATAAACAAGTATGAAACAAGTAAGTATGAAACATTTTTTAGCTTTCACATATCTAGTAAATTCATTTCAGGCCATCAGTATCTCATGTTTGTTATTTCAACCAATTATCTAAAATTGATACACATAAGAGATCCAACTTTACCAGCTGAGGCCCGATGAGCTGTGTTTTGATGGAAATGGAGCTAAATAACTCTGTCTGTATGCTATTTATCATCTTGCCAAAGACATGCCATCTTGAATTGGTGGTTGAAGAGCGGCGAGCTCTTAGTCACAACAATCCTACAGAGGCTTGAACCAATGACAACAGGGCGGCGGGCAGCGGCAGGGTGGGGAGGGGCGTGTAATTGTTTCACTGGCTCTCATTAATTAATTTCCCTCCTTCATTTATAATGGAAACACTACATAGGTCTGGGAGGTATAGGTAATGATACAGAGGGAGAGACATGAATACTGGGAGAGAGAGAGAGAGAGAGAGAGAGAGAGAGAGAGAGAGAGAGAGCGAGCGAGTGCATCCTATTCCCTTCAGCGTGGCAGCAAGCAGCTAGCTGTCACACAAAGACACAATGAGGCCCGGCAACAAACAGCCACTTAAAAAACAGCCTGGCAACAGAGAGCAAATTCAATTAGAGAAGTAATTAGTAGATACAGGGCCAGGCAGCAGGCTGCCGCGACGCCACAACACAGGAATTAATAGGCGCGGATAGGAGGAGGACGCTGTCATAATTAAGAGGCAATCACCTATGTCAATGAATACCTAAAAAAAACACAGCCCCCCAACGCAAAACTATTAATTCAGTGATCAAAAAATATTTCAGGAGATGATTAATACAGCAAATTCATTTTAAAAGACTAATTTCTGGAAAGATAGCAAGACAATTGCACATAATGTACTCCGCCTGGCATTTATATTGCTAATTAAATTTTTTCTTTCTGATAATTTGTGGAAGGATTGCTCTTCCCTGTCTTTCTCTCCTCCTGTCTGTGTGTGTGTTTGCTTCTTCTCGAGTTATGAACCAATGGAGGCAGTGTTGCAGCAGTAAACACAGCGCAGAAGCTGTCGAACAGAGCTGTGTCTCGGAAACGCCCCCGGCAAAACGCTGCTACGCATGGGCGAAAAGAAACAACACGAACGACAACAAAACAACACAAAAAAACTTGCCGTTTCTTTCCTTCTTCAACTCCGCAACATCCCTCCACCCTCCCCTTATTTATCTCCCCCTCAACACCACCACCACCGCCACCACCTCCCCCACAACTCCACAGATACAAAAGACCCAGCAATTAAATTAGACGATAAGGACGTGAAATAAATCAGCAGGTTATTGATTGATTTGTCTCTCTCTTGGGGTGGGGGTTGAGGGCGGTGGCAGCTATCATTTCACACCAACAGCCGCTCTATCGCTAACTAATTACTCTGTTCCTAAAATCCCTCAGATGAGACACCAAGGTTTCATACAACAGATAGAGAAGCTTTGCAAAACAAAAAAAAAAAACATACATAAGAGACGAAGAGAGATGGAGGGATCTGAAGGATTAGAGAATCATCAGAGAGTGTAAACAACAAGAGAAATGTTTCTTCTGGGTAGCCTTGGTATCTAACATGTGGCAAGTGACAGGATTGTTTGTATTTCAGGCTGATGTTGCCATCAACTCCATCAGTGTAGACGTCTCGATGCTGTTGGGAAGTCCTAATTAAAAGTTAGTCTAAACAACAAGCTGCCCAGGGATGCTGCAGCGCGAGTTTAGTCCAAGGTCTCTGGTGCGTCTCGGCAGCTGAACACAATGTGAACTCAAGAATAAACAAGTTTACTGGCAACGCAACTGCTTTATGTACAGTCCAAGATACAGTGGAAGTGAAGTGTAAACTGTAAAATACAACATCTGTAACTCCATAATGAAGACTAAAATGGTGACTGCTCATAGGTGTCACTTCACTTCTCATTGACAGACACAACAGGATACATGTGCTGCACAAATAAATAAATACTCAAATAAAGAGAACATCATCAGCGAACAAAGGAAATTAAACATAATGTAAAAATGTAATACTATACCCCACAAAAGCCCATAAGTGGACGCTGAGTTTAGAATATCTTTGCTTAAAGGAAGCAGTGTATGTTTGCGACCGTGACTCAGTGTTACCTGAATTTTGCAAAATGTATAGTATATTGTGTTTTTTCTTCTTTCCTATCTAATTTATTATTTTACCATCACTGACATTTATCTTGTCCTCACCCCAAAGTCGGGAAAAAGTTCTATACAAATAGCACAAACTTCTGTGCTGAATGTTCCCACAAAATGTTGATCTGATTATAAACCTACACATTAGGGCCAAACTTAGAGTAGACCTACAAACCATTTTGCATCACTAAATTCGACACACTGGGCCTTAACATAGTTTAAACAGTAAATAAATGGTCCAGAGATCAATCAAAGTGCAGCTGGACTGGACTGTAGATATACATACGAAGGAAGCTCTAGTAGAATGAAATTGCATGATAGAATAATCAAACACAGACTGACCTCTAACCTGACTGTTAAGTAAGTAAAAAAGTGTGTGTGCATTTAAACTGAGGATGTAGCATTTTAGGCCTCCTGAAAGAACACTAAACCAATAGACTGTGGATGGAAACCGTTTGCCTTGACAGTCTGAATTTCCACACCAGAGAGAAATACCTTCACATTTTATTTCATCTGCGCCGAAATGAAAAGCAAGGCCCACGTTGAAGGGGTGGGGTGGGGGTGCAGGCTGTGATGATGAGCTGAATTTCCACATCCACATCTTTTAAATACACATTTAGTTTCTCTGGCTCTGTTAAAAAATGGAGGGAGATCTCCATACGCAGAATTTACATATTCATCTGTGACAGTTGGAGGTTATTTGGAGCCCCATTTTGGAGTGATGTGAGAAAAAAAAATATCCACTTAGCCATATCATCTCCTACGATCGGGACTCATAAGCCTGGCAATAGGCTGAGAGGGGAGGATAACACTAATATGGCCTCAGATTTCTATGCGGGACTAGTTAATGCTATTTACTGAGGAAGGTAGATGATCGACTGGGGAGCAGCGAGGAGAAGGGAGGGAAGGAGATGGACATTAAGTGGCCTTCGGAGTCTGTGGCCGCTGCTTTAAGAGCCAATTACCAGGCTAATGGAGTTAATGCCAGAGATGAGATGGGCTCGGGAGATGAGAGAAGAGGGAGGCGAGAGGATAGCGGGGAAGCCTGACACTGAGACAAACTGCAGCAGAGAGAACGATTAGTGTTTGTTAATCTGATGGGCAAATCATTAAGTATCAAACATACTGTAACACATCAGGAAAGAAACCAAAAACGGGCTGGACGGGCAAAAAAACGTGCCACAAAACACTCACGGACGAGATCTGTCTCAGTTTCATGATCCGTCATGTTAGGCTGCAGATTAAAAGTGTGATCTCCGGGCTTATAAACGATTTAGCCAATTACCAACGTTATCTAAAAACGCTTTAATTTGCCATTCAGAGCTGCAACAGGGGCCCTCGGAGCCGTCAATGAGGGTGATTAGAGCCCAGATTGCGGCTTCGAAAGGCCCCAAACATCTGCTGTCAGAGTGACTTGGAGACATCAACGCAGGAAAAAAAAAAAAAAAAAACTCCTCTTCAGAGCTTGGCATCTGATTAGCGAGGAGAAGACTGGGGGAGAGGAGAGGAGAGGAGAGGAGAAGAGAGGAGAGAAGAGGAGAGGAGGAGGAAGAAGGAGGGAAGAGAAGAAGAGGATGAGATTGGAAAAGAGAGGAAAGAAGAGGTGGAAAGACCTGAGTTGGTCGACTGCCAGCTAGCTCAGTGTGACAGGGAAGGCCCATCTGCGCTCCCCGACACTCAAGATGGCAGATGTAGAAGCAGATTGATTTTCATTCAGCTGTCATGATACACAAGTGGAAAAAAAAACGCGCGCGCACACACACACACACACACAATCATGGTGTTTGAGAGCTCTGTCAAGTGCCTGGGCTGCTGTTGGCTGTCGGTCTGCCAAGCTGTTTCTCTCCTTCCTGTCATTTCCTCATTCTCTATCCCTCCCTCTCTCTCTCTCCCTCTGTCTCTCTCAACGAGTACGAGCAGAATCTAAACGCCACATCTGGCGCTCAAATTAAATCATTTACAGTCCATAGAGAGAAGCGGCGTTTAGTGACAATACAGCCGGTGGGGAATCAGTGTGTTTTCTCTAAGCTCTGACACCATCGTCTCCTCTGGCATCTGATTAGATGTCAACGCGGAGCTGTTCAGATGTGCGAGACGTGTTTTCTTGCTGCACGTTCAAAATCGGAGGGTTGAGAATGTCATGGAGGGAGTTGATCATCTGGTGTCATCGCCTCTGACACCTGCACTCCATCCTCTTCGTGTCATGGCTTCCATCTGCGGGTCTCTTAACTTCAGCAGATTTTGTTTGAGGATGCATAACTGTGTGACTGAAGGTTACAAGAAAAAGAATGAAGAGAATATTTTTTTCTTTTACTTTTAAAAATGTTTACAAGGTCAAAATGTTTTAGTAATCTGGGTATGAAAGTGAGTTACTACTCTCCTTCAAATTTATCTGCTTTTAAGCAAAGTACTAAACTCCAGGTGGAGCTCCTGCCTGTACTGGTCTGCTCCCAGATGGTTTGTTTGAACGTGTGCAACTCTGGAAATGAAGCAGGATCATTTGAGTTTCAATGGCTGTGGCAGGACCTCCTCACAGGTAAAAGATGTGAAACCTGAACATCAGCATTTTAAAAGAAACGCGATCAGAAAGTCTAGTCAGATCGTGTCCCTGTCAGACCCGAGGATAATTAGATCTGATCTATACTGTGATTAACCCAAACAGACCTCGTCGCTGGCAGCAGCATGACGCTCCACTAATTAACAAGCTGCCATAGTGAAACAGAGCAGCACCCATCATGTTTTCCTGAATCGAGTGGAACCACGAAGAAGATGATCAAAAAAATCAATTCAAATCCAAAACAGCAACACTGGCTCGAGCGCCACAAGTGACCAGACATTTGAAACAGAAAGGTCATTTGAAGTGGAAGGATTTTCTTCCCCACGAGTCTCCAACCTTCACTGAAAGCCAAGATGTTGGTTCAGACCTGTTTGAACCTCAGGCTAATGTTGTGAAGGTTCAGCATGTTTAGCAGAGGCAACAAAGATTTACAGGACAGTATGTGAGGGGTATCAAGGATGTAGATTTGCCACAAACACTGCCAACTACTGCTACTACACTGTGCCTCTCGCTCTCCATTTTCCAGTGCAGGAAGTTGTGTGGGAAGAGTGTGAAGGTGAAGGTTGGAAAGGTGTGTTTTTAAGGTGTGTTTTAGTCATCTTTAACCATAGGTTTTATTTTGCCAAGGCCACAATCTTTCTATAAATGTAACTATACCATGGCATGATACCATACTATAGTGCAGATCGTACAGTGTAGAGTAGAAACACAGGATGATTCTATCAGCTCTCTTGTATGGCAATGGGGTTGTATTTTATGTCTAGGTTAGGGTTAGCACTTCAGGGCAGTGATCTATCTCTTTCTCCTCTGCTCATAAAAGTGGAGTTAAAAGTTAAGTTACTCTTTAAGAAAATCTTTACATCTGGAATGAGAAAAGATGGGGAAAAAGTTGAAATAACATCCATCTTTCAACATATATTTACCAAAAAATAGGTGCTTAATAATAGTCAGTGTATTACTTACAGTAGACGGTGGTCAGAGCACCACCAGTTTGGAAAAGCAGACCAGAGTGCCGGCACAGAAGCTAAACAATGTACTGCTGTGGACAGGAGTAGCAACAAAACATTTTAGCCCACTATAACTTTCTTATTCTTATGTATAAGCCCAACTCTGCAACACACTGCATTATACTGCAGATCAACTTTTTGGGCCACTTATGGAAGAGAAAACAAGAAAAGGAAAGTGAGCGATTGTGACAGCCACAAAAAAGATCTCATCCACTGAGCAAATGTAGTGCCAAAGGATAGGGTTGTCTGACGGTAAGGTAAAGTAGTGAAAATATTCTAAATTTAACAACAGAACTTTGCTTAGGACTCCTGTCTCCTTCTTCAAATTGATGCCCACTGTGTACTGTAGGTAATACATAAGTACCCCACTTCAAACAAACTTGAATTAACCCTTTAAAAGCCATCAGGGTACCCCAATTTCAGAGTTTCCTCTTTTTCTACAAATGACTCTAAACACACAGACAGAAGATGGCAGATCGTTGCATTAGTATGAAGAAAAATATCATTTGGTTTTAGGAAATTTGCATTGAAGTGTAATAACACCACCCCATTAGCCGCTTTGCAGCTTTTCTCAAGAAAACAAGACTTCAGGACTCAAAAGCAGACTAAATGACTAGTTAAGACAGAAATTTACTCTGCTAAAAAGGTCCCATTAAAAACACAAAACACACTTTCACATGATGACTGCTGTGCATAATCTGTCCACACACTCCAAAAGTGAACAATAATGACCACCGGGGTTCTGTCAATCAGCTAATACTGACACTAATAAAACATTCCACTCCCTGCTAATCACATTCAGCTGTCATTAACTGCTGCTCTATCAATGGCTGATTCAGGCCTAATAAAATCATAAAACATTTCTCCTTTTTTTTCAAGATTTCGTAAACATGTCGTCTTAGAGGTTTTGGGAAGCCTCATAGTAGGCTATTGACTTGTAGCTCAGCCTGGGAACGGACTGACTCTTGTGAAATCCCTATAAAATATGAGACTGCTGGTCATCCATCATTATAGTCAGACAGCGCAGGCCTTTGTTTGTCTGGCACTGGCTAGCACTGGACTGGTCTGGCTACTGGCGAGACTGTAATATGTGTGTGTGTGTGTGAAAGAGAGAGACAGCTGAAGCAGAAACAGTGTGAAACAGAAAGCAGTGTGTGTGTGTGAGAGTGTGTGAGTGAGCGAGAGAGGGAAGCAGTTGACCTGGTGTCAATTAGGAGCCCATATCGTTCCATTCCCCAAGGGCGAGGCCGACTCTGAAACATTAAATCATTTCATTCACTTCAAACCGATCCTGCTGTTTCCCCGCCTTACACCGCCTGTGTCTGAAAGCTCCCGCTGCCTGCTGCCTTGGCGACATTTTCACTACACTGTTCATGAAAGTAGTTTGAATCTCAGAGGCTCCGATGCTGCAGTAATGCCTCGTTTAGCAAGCAAAGAGGTAAAAGAGCAATAATCCCTCAACAGAGGCACGATATGCTTTAGTAAATCAGTTATGTGATCAATTTGCTGATGTTTATTTCGTTCAGAGGACAGCAGGGATGTAATGGAAAGAATATTTATGGCAAGTCGAGTTTAACACATTTCTCTACAGAGTAATTTATGCAAATAATATACTGGCTCTCCTTTAATGACATTTAACATAAGTTTAATTCATGTATAGAAGAGTACCAGATAGATATAGTTGTTTATTTTTACCTCCTCTATAGAGGCTATGTTTTCATTGTATGTCAATACATTTTAATAGAAATAGAAAGCTGCCTTAGCTGCCTTAGCCTAAGCTGCAACTTAGATTAGTTCACATACATTTTTGACCTTTCTGCTATTTTCCATGCACTTTGGTTTATATTGTGTTATCAGTTTAACAGTAGATCAAAATTGTTTCCATTAGTCAGATAATTTTAGAAGATTGTGCAGTCTGGACTTATGAATAATATCTCTGAGTGCTTTTTTATGGCAGATGGTATGGCCTACAGTATATTTACAAAAAAATACATATTTTTCAGAAGGAGGTGAATATTGATGCCTCCACTGGGTGAAAAGTCTTCAGATAGTGATGTAGTATGGTGTGGGTTAATGTGCTGAGCTTGTGTCTATCCTGTTCAGTAGCTGCTTTTGACAGAAATGCAAAAATGTCTGAGGAAGTGTTAATGAAAACCATGTTTACACAGCATGTTAACAATGTAATGTACAAACTTCTTGTTAAGCACTGATTAGTGCAAGCTAGTTAGAATCCAACTGGAAAAGATACCAACACACAACTTGACTGTTAAGATGATTGAGTTGATCAAGTTTGCATGAACACACATTTAAAAAGCCTCACACACACTCGTTAAACTTCATGCAAATTCTCAAACTGATTTAGTAATAAATCCCATATTTCCGATCACTGTTTGTTGGTGGCAGACTCCAAATCAGCTTTTCCATAAAATCCTCCCTGACAAAATGTGACAAACTATTGTTGTCCTTTGTCTCCATATCACTCTAATCCTCTTTCTCTCTCTCTCCCTCTCTCTCTGTCTCCATCCCTCCATCCGCACTCCCCAACCACAGCGAAAGGCCTCAGTACTGACCGCGGTGAGTACACATACAAACAGCTACGGTTGGCTCTGTGGGTCTTACTGGGGGGCTAAGCTGTGTGGTCACATTTTACATATGTGTGTGTGTTTCTCTGTTAAATGGGGAGTTGGCCTGGGTGTCACAGGGTTTTGGCTGTTGGGCAGTTTGTGTGTGTGTGTGTGTGTGTGGCTACAGTAGATAGACTTGGCTGGACTTTGGAGAAAGCTAGCCGGATTTGGCTACCCTGACTGTGTGTGTGTATAACTTGTTGGCACATACTCAGGTTGATCAGGGTTGGTGTATGCATACATGTGCATGCCTGCATCCGTGTGTGTGTCTGTGTGTTTGGCTGTTTTTGTAGGTATGCTGCAGATCAGTTTAAGCCTTATAAACCTATTGTTCCAATCCAATAAAACCATCCTCTCATCGTTTATAACCTCTTTGTTTGATATTCTATCCATGCTTCTGCTTATTTGGACCAACACTAAGGTCTAATACTCTATAATACATTGCTGCAGGCAGGACAATGCAGTGCCTCCATGCTTCCATTTCTAAACAGGAAAAAGAACAAAAAGAAAGATATGTTTCTTGATTTTATTTAGGTTTTACTTTGGATTTAGTTATGTCAAGTCATGGAACAGGACAAGAAGCTATGGGCTCAGTGATCATTAAGTAAAACGGTAGGAAAGGTGAATGACTTTATGATTTGTTGTTAAAAATACTAAGTTACTCTGTGTTATTGATGCTGCTTTCACAAGTTTGTTAGAAGGTATGAACGTGTTCTGCTCAAGTTTGACCCATTCATACGAGAACATTGTCACAGGTTACTATGTGGTTGTCTTCATTCACACAAGACCCAGTACTGTACCTGCAGTCCAACCCACACCTCTTAATATACTATAGAATTAACAGCAGCTCTAACATAAATGTATTTGCCAAACAAAGAGTCAACATGGCATAAAGACAAGTGGGATACATTTTTAGGATACCTTTGTTATTCAGATGTGCTAACTTAAGTATGTTGAAAAGAAAGACATTTTGAAGATGGTTTAAAGATAAGATATAATATAAGGAGAAAGTCGACCGAGGCTTGCTCAAAGGCCACTGGGGCACAGAGGAAAAAGGGGTGGGGCTTAGCAAGAGCCAGTGTTTAAACATGCAATAATTAATTTCTGGCTCCACTACGTCCAGCAGCTATTATTAACTTCATCTGTTTGCCTTTTGATGCTTCACGGGCAGCATACACTAGGTGTTTTGAGCCTTTTCACTGACAAGCGCTGCCTACTGTGTGTTCAAACAATTCAGATGAGAGTGTTGAGAGTGAACTCAAACAGGAAAGTTGCCATGAAAACTAAATAATGAAATTAAAGGCAGCCTAAAAGCTCAGTAGAGCTGTGGGAAACTACAGAGTTGGTGATAATTCTCTGCCAGTGACATGCTTCACATAACCCATTCAACTCTTTCATTGTTCATATAGATATATTGACTGTAGCAGCTTTAATTAACCAAATAGTAATCCAATATCAAAATGTTTGCCATTTCATCGCAAAGATGAGCAGTCTCAAAGCTGACCCAGTAAAATCTGAAATGCAAAACATTGGTTTTATGTGATAATTAACACTTTCACATAAAGACAGATTTGTTTCTTTAACTCATTGAAGCTTCCACACTTGTCTGTAGAGCCCTCACACCAAAAATGTTTTTCATGCAAGCTTCATTAAAGTTTATTAGAGCAAATAAAAGAAAGTGTCAATAAGTCTGTGTTTATTCCCCAGACTACGTCCCTGAGCTCTGGTTGTTGTGAAGTCTCCTCGTTGGTAAAACTAATGCTGCGCTGATTAAAGTGGATTTAGAGCTTGTTGCATTTGATCAAAGTCCAGCTGATATCAGAATCGCAGACCAGCTAAGCTCTCAGAGCCAAATCCATAATAATACTCTTACACCACCCACAACAAAGAGACAGCCAACACAAGTAAATAAACGTAGGCAGAAAATATCATTTAAAGACCCCTCCCTTATGAGTAAAATAATACCGCTAAATACAAACTGCCATAATTGGTCGGAGAATTAGGTTGATAAGAGATGGGAGTTGGACAGTAAATCCATTCAGCTCATTTGTTTACTATTGAAGCTTTTGAACTGCTGTTTGTCCTTGATGGTGTGTCACAAAGATTAGTGACACAAAGAGTTATGGATTTGTAAAATAATTTTTACTTTATTTTTTATTGATCTCTTAAACACAAGAAAAAAAAAAGTCACTGAATTGAAAAGTTTTAGGTTTCTGACCAAAAATATTATGATAACCAGACACAAGTCTGTGTTTGCATGTTAGTGTTTTAGCTTGGTGGGTTTATTAGCTGGGCTGCATCTTTAAAAGCACTCCTGTGAAACGTGTAAGGAGCGCTTTCAGCTCTCTTAATGTGCTGCATCTGACTTCACTGTCAATATTTTCTCCCGAACAACAGCTGCACAGCAGGGATGGTGAAAACACTAATGTATAATGTTTTAACGTACAATAAAAGAGATGCAACCTCTAAAAGAAATGCATGACACACTCTTGTATCCCATCCACGTGTTTCCTTCTCCTCTTAGGAATGGAAAAGTTTTCTCTGTCAGCCTCTTAAGTGTCTGGCCTTCAGCTATATTACCCTCTTTTCCTCCTCCCTTCACCTATCCCTCCATCACATCTTAATGTGTTTGATAAAACATCAGCCATAGAGGGAAGGGCACGAGGCGGATGATGTGCTTTTTTGGCCAAAACAGGCATCAGCTAAAGGATGAAGATAAAGGGCTGAGTCTGCTCTGTCTGTCTATCCGGGTCTGTCTGTCCACTCGCTGCATTAAGAAGCTGTCCAGCTTCTTTTCAAAGCCAGCCACTCTCGTCGGACCACTGCATCTCAGGGCTTTTGTCCCCCCTCAATCTCCCCATCCCACCGCCGCAGCCACCCACCCCTGCCGCCTCTCAGCCCGCTGCTGAGTGTCTGTAATGGCCCAGATGAGGAGGAGGGGGGAAAAAAACTAAGGAAGTGAGAGAAATGGAGGAATGGAGAGAGAAAAAGAGAGCAAGCGGGATGAACTGGAGGGTGAAGGAGGGAAGGGACAAAAGGAGGAGAGAGGAAAGAAGAGAGTGGTGGCGGAGGAGAGAGAGGAGGCACAGGAGCGAGATGCATGTGGTGGTGGTGGTGGTGGGGGGGTAAGGAGGCTGAGTCTTTAGGAGGAAGCCAGGCGGCACTAAGCGTCTCTGTCGCTGCCCAGTCAGGCCTGCTCTCCCCCTGGCCATGAAAACCTTCCCTCCTCCCCCGCACCACATCCCATCCTGACCACGCTGCACTCCTCTCCTCCCGTCCACCTCGTCCTCTCACCCTCACACACTCGCACTTTCATTTGGATTTGGCACACTTGTAAGGACTCTGTTGGATTACTTTAAACCTATTGAACCTGAGGCTGCCTTTCACTCTATTTATAGGCTTATGGCATGGTCACTACAAGTAATATGTTCTTATAATGAGGAGCTAGGCTACTCAGCGAGAGTTCTTTGAGAATAAAAATAATTTAAAAATGTACATAATCATAAGTAAAAAGTCAAAATACTTTTTATGAAAGCTTTTTAATGCAGTTTGCATCCATCGGGTTAAAGGTGCTGTCACAAAGTTTTCATTTTCCTAAATTACTTTTGAGACACAAGCACCTTTTCTATAAACACTAATGTGGGCACTTGTAAAAGGAGCAACATCTGACACTGAACAATTTTAGATTTGGTGTGAAAGGATGAAAAGAGGGCTGTCCTCTCAGAGTATATGTAGATAAAACTGATTTCCAAAAAAAAAATAATAAAATCCCACTTTAAGGTCTTCGGTAAATTCTGAAGAATACTTTTTAACACAAAATAGGTAGACTGGAGTGTAAATGAAACTAAAATTTGGTTTCTGATTATTTAAAACAAATATACAACTCTCTATAACTTCCAAAAAGTACACCCTCTTTAGTAGTTCAAGACTAACACCAAGCAAAACAATGCAAAGGAGAGCAATAAGTTGCAGGATCCTCTGAAGGATGAAAGTGGACTTCATGAGAAACTATGATTGCTGTGACACTAACAATCATTTCCACTGTGGGCTAATGTGTGTACAATAATCACAGGAAGGTAAAAATATGAAAGTGACAATGACATATTCATGTCTTAGAAACATAAACAGACAAAAACACTATTTGGCTGTCACCAGCTTCAGTCTTTCTGTTTGGTCCTAACAAGGATTTGAACACAAAGAGCGCGCACACACACACACACACACACACACATACACAGCCAGTGGCCTCAGGACTAATTGCTAGATTGGAGCAGATTTTCTAGTTCAGTTCAGGGCTGTAATTGTGAGGAGAGCAGGGAGGAATGACAGGGCTTCAAGCTGAGAGGACAAATCACCAGGGGCCGCCGATTAGACTGCACTGATGTTCACATGTCCATGTGAGTGAGCGTGTGTGCGTGTGTGTGTGTCTTGGGGGTGAGGGGTTAAGCCAACCATCTTTCAATTCCAGGTCTTCGTGGCACTGACCCCAAACTGCCACGCGCACACACCATGTTGACCCCTATAGGCCCTGCGGTGCCAATGAGAACGGTGTCAGAAAGTAATCACGACAAAAGAGGAAACTACCACTACCACTCCAGTGTTTATCTCTTTGAATCCAGACATGCCACACCATGTCTTATATATTCACCTTGTAAAACGTAAATGGGTATTTAAAGAAGGTGTATAAGCTCGCTTCTTAACAGCTTCATGTTTGATAATTAATATATCCAAAGTGAAATAACTTGCATGAAACAGCAGTCTGCGGTCTGAGAGACAGGGTATATAGGTGTGAGTATAAGACCAAAGGTCACCGCTGTGAGCAGCAGGGAAAATCTGTGCAAAGAAACTAAATAAATGTATCCCCAAAACATACTTCACATTCTAAACAAGCATAATAAAATATTCTTAGAATATGAATGTAGTAACATCATGAGTATCCGTATGTATATCAGAAGACCCTTGATTTTAACTGTGTTGTCTCCTATAATTCAATTTCAGTTAAATTTTATTTGTAACAGAAGTTATCTCTTGAAACTTGCCATATAGAGCAGACGTACAGTAGACCACAGTTCTTACAATATTATTTACAGAGACCCAACAATTCCCACCATGATCAAGCACTTGGCGACAGTGAAAAGGAAAAACTTCCTTTTAAGAGACAGAAAGCTCAAGCATAATGCAAAGAAACCTGTGGAATACACCAAACCTTTGCAAAAACATTGATTGGTGGAGTATGGGTTTGTCCAAGCATAGTGTCATTTCCTAACAATTAAAAGTAACAAAATTCTATTATAGTATAAACTCTATGTCGTGTGGTATGAAAATGGGACACGGTACATGAAATTGCTGTGCCCTCAAGCAGGGCACATGGAACCCCCATACTAGTCAGTTCCCTGTGTGGATGTTCTATGTGGATAAACTGATTGAAATGCAATGCAGGAAAAAAACTGTTCAAAAGTCTTAATTTAACACGGTGTCACTCTGCCGTGACTCTGAGATGAACACGGGTCATCTGAGAGCAAACAGAGGGGAAAAAAGAGATCACCATCGACTCCATCTCTCTCCCCCTCTCCGTCGATCTGCAGGAGTCTCATCACACACAGCGGGACAGGAAGGAGACACGCAGAGGGAGAGCACAGAAATCTCAACACACACACAGAGAAACCGAACCCGGCATTTGCTCTGGGATAAATCTGCATGAAAACAGCCATGAAAGCCTGCATGGAAACTCTTCAAGGCCAGTTATTCCTCACACACTCCACATCTGCACCCACACCTGGACTTTCTTGGTTTCTTGGAAGAATGAGAGACGGTGAGAAAGAGGCAAGAAGAAGAAAAAAATTCAGCCAATCAAACCTTTCTGTGTCACCCAGTTAGTTTGTAACACAGTCACACAGTCATTCAATCTTTCACTCAGCTTACCTTGCAGTGATGTCATGGTTGTCATTATGACAAGGCCTATGATCCTGTTGTCTGATTGGACGTCGGCCGCTGTCCAAACCAGCATTACATCCATGGCAGGAAAAGGAAAACAGAATCCTCACTGCTAAAGCTGGAATACTGAATTCCTGTCTCCTTTATGTCTGGATTTTGGTCTTGCTACCTGTCTCACCTCAAACCTTGTCTAGTTCCTGTACTAGGTTTCTTCAGCTTCTCCTACACTCATTCACCTTTTCTGTGTAGAAGAAAGTCATACTTCAACACCTGCCACCCGAGTCTCAATTAACACTGTCACTTCTCTACCTGGCCTCCTCCTCCTCTTCCAGTTCTCCTAACTTATTCCCCCATCTTTCTCCCTCCTTTAGCCTAGCATTGCTCTTCCAAGTATGGCACCTTAATCGTGGCCTCTCATCAGCCTCACCTTTCTCCCACCTTAGCCCGGTTCCCATGACCACCCCACCCTCCTACCTTCAAACTATTTTCCTCCCCCAGCCTCCCCTGGCCCTGTCATCCCACAGCCACGGAGCGCCTTACCCCAGCCCCGGCTCTCCCTGTCCCTGCCTCTCCTCCAGCCTGCCTTCCCCTCTACTCTGCCTCCCTCAGCCCCAGCCTTCTGCTCAGTGTTCAAGGGGAGAGCCAGCTAGGAATGCTGTGGCTCTAGACGTTTTGTCCAAGCCCTAGGTCTCTTTCACTGAGGCAAGATTAGTTCATACAAAAACTCAACAATACACCACTGAAAGCCATTGTTGATATTCAACATTTTTCACATAGCGGAGCAGAATAGACAATGCGGCAGCCGGGAAAGCCCGAAGCGGACTAGCAGGGTTGATGGCTGATGGTATCTCAGCTGAGCGAGGGCCTTAATCCCTTTTATACACACACACACACACACACACACACACACAAGTACACACACTTCCAACAGCCTGGAGACAGCAAAATCAATACTGCTCTCTCACTATGTCTGTGTGTGTGTGGATCAGTGGGTGGGTGAGTGTGATAGGGAGAAAAAAGAGAATAGCACTGTTTGTACCTCCATGTGTGTCTGTAGGTGAGTGTATGTGTGGTGGCGTTGGACCGTCTTGGCACACAGGCATTCTTGGATCTTTGTATATAGAGCATTTCTCAAGGTTCTCTGTCACAGGAAAACAACATTACTTCAAACAAAACATTTTTGGTGAAGTGATAAATTTCTCTTCTTATGAAATGCTTCAGTCTTCCAGAGTCCAGATTATGACTCCATCTGATGTCATTGTTGAACAATAATTTGATGTTGTTGATTCCGAGCAAAAAGGTTTTAGTAATACACGTGGGTCTTTTTCTAATATGACAATCAACAGAGATCCTGAGGGATTTCATGTTATAAGTTCAAGAAACGTAAGCTTAGATTTAAGGTTCTTCAAGAAAACTTTTTAGAGCCTAATACGCAATACAGATAAAAAAGTATTGTTTAGTTTTACACAGTGATTAAAGAAAAAAAAAAGAAGCTAAAATTCATATTTGGCCAGACATGGTGTTTAAGTTAAAGCTGCCCTAAAACAGTGAAATATGAAATACTCCACTGCAAGTAAATGTCATGAATTTAAAAGCACAGAGACAAAATATACTTAATATTGTATTGAAAGTACAAGTACTCATGAAACAGTGAAATAGTCTGTCACAATTTTATTATCATATGTAATATTATTGTATTACTGCTAAACAAGCATTCTGACAAGTTTACTCTGTAGCAACTTATATTTTATAAAGTAATCATTTATAGATCTAAATCTGCTAAATCAGTGGTGCCTATAGGTGTGAAATAAAGACATTTCCCTCTGAAATTTAGTACAGTAGATCAACAGAAAACAGAAAGTAAAGTATAAGTGGCTCAAAGCTGAGTAAATGTCCTTAGCTGCCACCACAGTTAGTGTTGAAATCTCTGACAACACATTCCTGAATGAAAACTGGGTTGGAAGTCCAACAGATCACAAAACAACTAGGTGGGCAACAATGGACTACAAAGTGAATCTAAATAAAAAGCAGATGAAATCTGGCACAACTCATCTTACCATCCTGAAGGTCTTTTTAAACAGTAGCATACTCTGCAATCTTCTAAAAACGGGAACTGAATCATCTTCAGAAAAATTACCTCGAAATGCTGGGAAGTGTTACAGAACGTAAATTGCATTCCTGGGAGATTAATAGCCATAGAGACAATAAAAAGAAGAGAAATTAATTGATGGGAGAAGGAAAATATGATTTTAAATATACTACTTCCCAATTTTCAGTCCACAAGGACAAAGCATGATTCTGACTTTGGACCTGGAATCAGTCTGCAGCAGCCTTTCTGATTACAGCTGTTTAATGTAATGAAGGCCATGTCATGTAAAACTCATAAATCATGCCACGGTGGCAGAAACATTTCATAAAACATGATTAAAAGTGTCGTGTAACATTGGGAGCGACGGTGTCAGAGTGAGACATGTTAATTGTGCACTAATGATATGTAATGAATGTCATCAGCCCCGAGGCTTCGGCTAACGAGCTAAATGAACTGGCACTAATGGGCCTGTTAGCTTATCTTAGCGCTAACATTAGCTAGCATAATAAAGGGTTCGTCTTATGCTGACAGCGGGCGACGGCTGTGAGTGGCACAGCAAAATTCTAGAGGTGTCATATTACAATTAGATACTTCTTTTAAAGTGTTTTTTTTTGGGGACAACAAAAACAACAACAAAACAAAGACTCTGAAAGCTTTTTGACACACGCATCACGAACAAACAAAAACAGATTGTAGCAGACTGATTTTTATGAATTTTCACGTTCTCGCCATCCTTCCATCCGCCATCCCTCCTCCTCCTGCCATCCACCTGGACTCCAGATCCGGATCCAGCTGCCAGGCTTTCCCAGGACCCCCAAGTCCGCTAGGTAGCAGAGGAGAAGAAGAGGAGGACAAGGAGGGAGGGAAACAGGGGCCTTCTCTCTCTCTCTCTCTCTCTCTCTTTTTCTTCCAATTGACCAATTGACAGCTGATTGATGGCTATCTCCTCAGCCTGACAAAGAGCAGCATTAGCATAACTAAAGCAAGTACAGTAGAGTGGGGCAAACAGTAAATTACATGCTACCCCCACTCCTCCCCTCTCTCTCTCCCAGTCCCTCTCCCTTCTCTTTACCTCTCTCTCTCACTCACTCATTCAGCCGAACGCCACGGCAGGCAAACAAAACAAAACAAAGTATGCTTTTTGTCCCTCCTGTGAGCCCTTAAACAGTACAACTTGACAGCTTCTTTTGAAGGAGACACATAAAAGGCCTGACAGAGAGAGAGAGAGAGAGAGAGAGAGAGAGAGAGAGAGAGAGAGGGAGAGAGAGACAGAGAGACAGGGAGAGAGAGAGACGTTAAAACACACACATTGTGGTGTGGTCTGGGATGATTGTGCGTATACAGGGATCAGGAAGGAATGGGGGACACATGAGGGGTAAATGGAGGGAATATTGTTGAAGTGTGTTTTTAGCAGGATGATATTGTTTGTTGGTGCCTTCAAGAAACTGTGAGGTCTGCTGAGGTTTAAGGTGTCGCTATGCTTCAGAGAAAGTGCTTGTCAGATTGTAGACCAGTGTCTGAAACATGCAACACTATGAATATCTCAGAGGAGAGCACATTAATAACGTGTAGTGTCTTATCACTCTACAATGGCAAGATCATCGGCCACATGCAAGTGTGAGAACATTTATTTGCCTTTGTTTAAAGTATACCCCAACCTTTAGGTACAGAAACGAATTGGTTACGGTTAGGAAATGATTGTGGTCATGGTAACAAAGAAACAAAACACTGACTCCTCCCTTTGTGTGCACATATAGAGGTGTGTGTGCAAGCGTAAGCATAAATGTGTGTGTGCATTGTGTGTACCATGATTTATATTGTCTGTGTGTACACAGGTGTGTATATACCAGTAAGTTAGGTTTGATATGAAAATATTTGCTTGTTTAATAGACTGGTTATTTTGGTGATGACATGTTAATCCTAAAGTAAGTTTGACCATACTACATGAACCTGGATATCTATATGCACATATGCATGTCCTGTATGACATTTTTTTTTTATAGAGAACACTCTGCATGAATAAAAGCAGCCATCTAATTCATTTTCATGAGGCTACTGCAGTGACACACCGGGGCTGCCAACACAGAAAGCTGCAGCAAAAGTTGGTAAAAAAAAAAAAAAAAAAAAGTGGAACCTTGCCAAACTTTTCCAGCGACGTAATGCAATGCAAAAACAAAAATAGTTCCACATTGCACATTTACTTACTGTATGCTAAAACTACCTTTAGTGCACAGTTTATAACTTAGAGAGTTCAGGAGAGTCTAAACCACCTGTGCTAGTCTTAGAACCATTCCATAAAGCCATGAAAGTCTAGAGCAACATTATGCTCATATACAAAACATAGAAATCACAGCCTGATTATGGTGCTACACAAAAAACAATTACAAATCATTCACTTTACTACAAATATACAATATGAAATAAAACATATGAAATAAAAACACTGAAGTGGGAAGTTTATAATAACACAATGGAAATTAAAATAGATGAACTTGGATGAAAAAAAAAATGGAGTTAGGTGGGTGGTGAAGAGGCTGTCGACCAGGTCAGCCTTGAGGGTTGTGGGAGACCAGCATAGAAGGGGACACCAAGTGTTCAGCCCATCCTGAAAAGTAAGTAAAAAACAAGCTTGTGGTGACTTCAGTTTTAACAAAAAGTCACATGCAGCAGATGAAAGAACTTAAGAGAGACATCATAACTAAAAATTGATGAATGAAATAAGTACAAACCTGATAACTAATGAATCGTTAATAGGTAATAATGACATCGCAAGTGCCATAGCTTTTTAATGACAGTCTTATGATTTCAAAATCGCATAAGCATGGGCCGTAACTGTCAAAAGCAACTAAAAGACATATAGTATAGACAATAAATAAATAAATAATCCAACATGCCATGCATAAAAAAAGAAAATATAGGACCAATGTCTACTAAATAAGGAGATAAGGAGTATTATCCAGCTAACAAACCTTTTTCATATAAAACAAAATGAAAAATGTCCTGCTTGTTATCAGTTCATGCAGTTGCAGATGACAGAATCAAAGAAATATGCGTGTTAGAAGATATATGATATGATCTTCTGTATTGAATGACGAAATGAGAGGGAGCTGGATATTGTAGTGTAGTCTGTTTACATGATGATGATAAGATTTAGTAGACTGACAACTTACAGGTAAATTACCACGTATGTTCTTCTTACCTTTTTCCTTGTTCGGGGGCCCTTGTTGCCAAAGTGCTGCTGCGTCTGACACCGCAGAGGCTGCCGCAATCCTCCGGGCTGTCCTTGAGTGGCGTTCGCTGCTTGTCCTGCTGAAGCGACTTGGGAGCTTGGAGGTCTGAAAAGTTGTCTCATCTCACTTTCCGCCGAGCTGTGAACGACGTTAAGTACAGACGAGCCTGTCCTCTGCCGCTCAACAGACGAGGACAAAGATATGACCGTTTCCCTCAGTGATAAAATATTTCTTAATATACCGATGACTTGTTGCAGTTCTCGTTTTTCCTCTCCACCATCTTTGCTGTGCGTGACATGAACGTAACCCGGCACAAGCTTCTCAGCCAATCACAACACAAGAAATGAGCTGCCTTCCGTATTCATCTATACTTTAGCTCTCACATACAAACATTCTTGACAGACATAAATATATGTATGTGAGATTGAGAATATATGTATGCGAGAGGAGAATATGTGTGTGAGAGGGCCAGAATGAATAATGTCTTGAACGGCCCCTCGTACAGTAGGGTGACCACATACTGGCCTTGTCTCCTCTTCTCTCCCTCTGTCTTTTCCTGTCTCTCCCCCATTTAGGCCAGCAATCTGTTCTCTAATTGTTCATTCATGGTGTGAATCTTTAAATAGGAGGCCCTAGCCTGGCGCTAAGATAATGACTCGCTCTGTGTCGTTAGCTAGCAAGGCTAAATTACCGCTCGGTGCAGAGTTACCATGGAAATAGGCCACAATGAGAGTGATTAGTCTTGTGTCTTTTACACGCCGAGACGCTTTGCAGTTCAGCAGGAAACATGGAAACCTTCCTTCACTTCCTCTCTGTATCTACAGCACAATGTATTTTTAGAGTAAGTCACTTTAATAACATGACAAGCATACTTCTCTTGCCTCATGGGAATGAATGAGAATTAATCCAAAATGCAACTGTCATATTTGATTTTATTCAGCTGCTTCAGATTTTTTTTGTTTTTTATCTGCTCCTTATCTGATTAGTCAGCGGAGCCTGTCAAATATACACCGGACAGAAAGATATTTGTGGCTTTATAAAGATATCAGTTTCATCTTTCAGATTGTTTTGTTTGCAGAGTCAACAGACACTTTCAGATGCTTCTTTCTTGCCAGGAGTTTCTATGACAACCTTTTTCAATTACCAAGTCAGTGTCTGATCCTTTGTTGAGGATTTTCTTTTACTGAGGAAAAGAGTTCTACTAGATTTTAATGCCTCTTGGGAGATTTATAGCAGCTTTATTTTTTCTGTTTTGTAAGGTTCCATTTTGGAAACTTTTGGCTTATTGTGCTTTGTGTCTCTATATTTTTTATTCATTTATTCCTGCTTTCCACTGCACTCTCTCTGTTTGCTGTTGCTCTTTATCATCCCTTCGTGATTGATCGTCTATTTGTTGCTCTGTTCTCTCTTGACTCATGTTTGTTCCTCTTCTTCACCATCTCTTCTGTTTTTTTTTTTTCCTCTGTTGCTCAACATACACCTCTTTCTCTGTGCAGGTGTGTTTGTGCATATGTGTGTCGTGTGTGTGTGTGCACATGTGCTCATCCACATGTAAGGATCTTAGGGGTGAGTCTGAGTGGCGCGCCACTGATACACAACAGGAGAGTATTCTGTCCACTTCCTATCTGCGTCCTCCTCCAAACAAGGCGACAAGGCAAGAGAGGAGAGGAGAGGAGATTATCTGTCTCAGTGTGAGGTTGCCAGTCAATGTGAACATCAGGGGAAGAGAAACTGAAATAGCCAATCATTACCTGGTCTGCTTTTGGCACCCACTGAGAGCTCTGTACATGTGTGTTTGTGTGTGTGTGCCAGTCAAACCAGTGGTCTCCAGAAGACCAGTGATCATAATATTTCTCAGCAGAGGAGGATGAATGTTTATCAGCAGAGGGGTGATATGATGATTCAGGCGGAAAAACATAAATGCTGCAGTGTACAGCAATGTTTATTAAATTCTATAAAATACATCAAAGTTACTCAAGGTTGCACCTTTTCCCACTGAAATTAACTATTTATTGATGTCAACCCATGAACTGATAACAAGCAGGAAGTTGATGTCAAAATGCATGCTGGTGTTTTATATGAAAACATAAGTGCTGAATTGAATTGAATTAGAGGAATCTTTCCTTAACCCTTACCAGGTGCCTAACACAAGCATGATACAACGTTTTTATGTTTAGTTGCAACAATTAAAATAAACTATAATCCAGGCGGCATTATGTTCCTTTCCAAATGTATTTGCTGTTGCAAATAAGGAGCATATAGACGTACTTTCTAAGAAACTCTTTGTTCCTTTAACAAAAGACTTTGCCAGCCAATATATTATGAGAGATTTTTCAAATAAATGGCAGCTAAAAGTGTTGTAGTAGTCAAGTAGAAGTAATCAAGTATTCAGCTATGGGTAATGAACCTCAGGCTTCAATCTTTTGCTGAGAACGTGTAGTTCCTTTGTAGGTCCTTTGTTGAGAACTTGTTCACCGCTGCAGTGCATTTTATAATTTTTGTTCTCATACCAGAAATGAGGCAGAGAAATGCTGATTAATTTGCAGCCTTTAACAGTGCAAACAACTTAATCAGTCAAGATGGACAAGGCTATATGACAAACACAAAGCAAATATAATGCAACTGAAACTGAAAAGATTGAGTGTGATAATTAATTTTCTATGTTAATGCTTTCAGGATTTAAAATAATACAAAGCAGCTTGCCTGTTCTGCCTGTTATGCAAGCTTAATTTGAAGTGAAATATGACACATAAGGTAAGAAAGATATTTACATTTTATAACCTGATATGCACATTCTCACATATTTGCTACTGACCTCATGCTTATTACGTCCTGGTTTGAAGATTCAACTCTGGGTTGCAAAAATTAAATTCACAATTAAATTCTCCATATTTGTTATATTTGCCACCAACAAAATTCCACCTCCTTTTTTCATTGAACTTTGGGTCAGAGTTGACTGGAGTAGTGAAAAATCACGGGGATGCAGGCTGTTCAAAGGAGTCTACGTGCAGTGCCACGTCTTGACAATCCAGCTAATATGCCTCTAAAATAAGTAAAAGATGTCCATCAGGTTATATTTTCTGGCTGGAATTCTTTAAATTCAACTGTGAACGTGTGTTATGTACCCTATACTGTGTATATAAAGATCTGTTGAGAACAGCTCACGTTTTATCTCTGGGTTCAGTGAGTGCGTAGATACAAATCATTTTCAAAACTGATGAAACACATGTTGATGCAACACATGTCCACAAAGACCAACGATAGTCATCAAAATCTCAGCTGAGTCTGTTAATGACTTCTGTTTCCGGGATTTTGGATAAGCTGATAAAGTCCACTTTCCTCTGCTGTTTCACTGGCTCAGACTGTTAACATTCAAATATACATGTAACTTACACATGTGACTGTCACACAGACTTTCCTTGACATAGGAGTTTTATCAAGCAATCCTTTTGGGCTTTTTATTTGGTGCTGCCACCTGTATTCAATTAAAAGGCCTGGTTATTGTCTGATACTTTCTAATAATCTATTACCCACCCAGGCCCAAGCTAATGCTCTTAACACACATTACTAGCAGTAATCCTCATCACCAAGCTAAAGCCGTTGTGTCTGGACAAGTGAGTGTGACTGTAGCAGTGACAGCAGGTGCTAAAGCCTCAGCTAACCCTGGCTAACACCGCCTGAGCTCCATAAGACAGGAAATGCTGGGAGGGATACTTACCTACTTACTGAATTACGTACTTACTCATACACATGCGTCACACTCACTCACACACACACACACACACTCTCTCTCACATACACGCATACATAAAGGGCGGGGACTTAAAACAAAGGCAGCATGCTGAATGGAGGAGATGATCGTTGGGTCACATCTACATGACAGTGCACCACCGCAGGAAAACGACAGGGCTTCCTTAACCCCTGGGAGGGCTACTGTTGGCCCTCGGGCCTGTATTCTCACATGGTGTGTGTGTGTTAGCTAAAGAATAACACATTTGAAATTCTAACTACCTTTACTGTAAAGATTAACGCTGCATAAATCACTTGTATTAGCACCTTGTAAAACTTTAACATCTGTAAAAAGGTGATATTAACTTAAACTTCTGTTGTCCTATACAGTATATATTAATATTAGGCCGTATATTAATACATTTATCTCTTTACCAGTGTGCCTTTCAGATCTTAACATATATTTGTTTACTGTGTAACCATGCAGTAAAGTAAAGTAAGGAAAGTCATTTTGTAGTTTCAGTTAAATAAGCCTGGTTGCCCAAGTCTCTCTATTGTTCTAAAAACTCCTCATAGTCACAGTAAATTAGAAGTAAAAGCTAATAGTTAGAGTGCTCCAACTGTATTGATTTGATCTGTCAGAAACAGCGGGAAAGGTTAAATTATCTGAGTTAGGAACAAAAAAGTCAAATGATAACATGTCACCATGAAAGGAAAATCCACATGACAGTAAGACAGAGGCGACTGAACCCAAATACACAAGAGAAGAAGAAACTTTATCCCCCCCAAAATTAGTGAAAAATTATACTGCAAGCAATGTCTGACAAAAAGCATTGTCATGTGAAAACAAGAAGGCAGATAACAGAGCTTGGTTAAGGTGAAAGAAGGATTGTCTTTGTCTTGTTATGAACATGATTTCTGGACAGAAAGTGTTGCTGCATATGAACTCTTTGCTTGTTTCTGATGAGATGATTCAAGATCCTGTTTAAAACTTCCTTAACAGATATATAAATCATCACATCAATGGACCCAAGTCCAATTATTCATGCAACACATACACAGGCCAAAAGGGGAAACAGATACTGTGAAACATGTATAATGCTCAAAAAAAAGAAAAAAAAGAGCAAGGTAGAGCAAGGTACACCAGTGTGTGAAAAACTGCAAATAGTCCAGTTTAAGAATGTTTGTCAACACTAAAATGCAAAAAAATGTAAGGTATTTCACCTTCTACAGTCCATCATGTCATAAAAAGATTCAGAGAATCCAGTGAAATATCTGTATGTAAGCAGCAGGGCCGAAAAGCTACACTGAATGGCCATGACCTTTCTTCCTATCGATCCTTCAGGCAGCGCTGCATTAAAACCGACATGGTTGTATAAAGAACATCAGGACGTGTGCTCAGGAACACTTCAGAAAACAGTAAGCACAGGTCATCACTGCATCTACAATTGCAAGTCAATATGCAAAGTGAAACACAGATATCAACAACGTCCAGAAACTCTGCTGACTCCTCTGGGCCATCTGAGCTCATCTGAAATGGACTGATGGAAAGTAGAAAAGTGTGCTGTGGTCTCATGAGTCCACATTTCAAATTTATTTTTTGGAAATCATGGGTGATGTGTTACAAATTGTCCCAACTTTTTAATTTCTAAAGGAAAAAGATTAGTCACTAAAAATATTATAAGATAAACCTTTTACTGTAGTTAAGTGTGTGTGTTAAGTGTACTACAGGGAGTTTATAATTGTTATGAAACTCAGTTTAGTACAGATGCCTATATATGCAATACATAAACAAAGAAGCCAATCAGTGAGAAGAGTGGCTATTTCTATATAGTTATTCTTAATGCCTGCCACTGGGTTAGATTCAGTGGGATTCCTGTTGAACCGAAAGAAACGCTCCTTGTGATTACACAATTACATACACGGCCTTCTTTCAAACACCAGGGATAGTTTTGAAAAACTACACTAACTGAGCTCACTTTATTTATATCCTAATTAAAATACAACACAGACGTTAAACTAGTGGCGTAGTTGTGGATTGCAACCTCCCAGACTGGCAGACTCTGTGGAAAGGGAACCACATCTGCAGAGGCTCATTCTAAAGTGATCAGATACTAATGAAAACATAATTATACACGTTATATTCCACTTCTGTCATATGCTGTAAATAGAGCCCCATAAATCTCACACACTGGACCTTTAAGTGTGACTGGATCAAAGGAGTCTGTCTGGTGTAAAACATTATTAAATGTCAGCACTACTGATAAAAATGGCACCTAGAGCCAAACAAATATCTGCTGATGCCACAAAAACGGAAAGAGACTCCTGCCGTGTTGTTACCACCTCTCTGTTACTCACTAACTCATCATTAGATACTATGCTTGATTGACGGAGATGTGACAGACATTTCCCAAAGGTTGTTTCATGGTTCTCTGATTACAATACCTTTGTACAGATTTAGTAGAGGGTGTTCTGACCTCTCTTTGTTGGAGGTCGGACAATTTCTTTGAGGCGAAACTTTCAATCAACATATTGATTAGCACTAATTAGGATCAATCCCACTGTGTTCAGCTCAGCAGGTGAAGTCTGCGGTGTGTGTGTGTGTGTGTGTTTGGGCAGTCATGCATATATGTGGCTTCATATGTGTGTGTGTGTGTGCGTGCGTGGTTGCCTGTATACATTCTTCTGTCTGTGTGTGTGTGTCTGTGTGTGTGTGTCTTTGTCTCAGCTGTCACCCTGAAGGTTATCTCCGTAGTGGCAGCATCGTCAGGTGACAGCCGTATCCCATGATGCCAAGCAAGACGTCAAACTGTCCTTCCAACCATGGTTCCCTTGACGACCAGAGTAACACACGCGCGTGCGCGCAGGTGCGCACAGACACATAGGGCGTACACACCAAACTCACCCTCCTCTTGTAGTAGGTGAAAGGTATATATGTGTGATTGTGTGTGTGTGTGTGTGTGTGTGTGTGTGTGTGTGCGTGTGTGTGCACCAGAAGGGCTGCTCAGACTTTGATAAGCTATCACATGTCCCAGGTGATGGTCTCTAACAGCACATCAGTCCAAAGGCACTGCCTGACAACCGAATCAAATGTACCCAGACCAGACATCCTGGCAACCCAAACCAAACAAACCCAAACTGACAATATACTGTATATTATACATACATTTCCCCGAAACACACTGGCAGAAAGGAAGGCCTTTTATTTGTGACTGGTTTCCCAAAAAGGAAACAGCCCTGATAAGAAAGTGTATTTTAGGGGCACGCCAGCGGTTCAGTTTACTAATGTGATCACCATGTCGGCCGGGAGGGCCACAGGAAGGCCTTATAGTGCAACAAGAAACAGTGATGCTTTCACTGCTGCCATGTCTTCTAAGCATCACTTGTCAATCAAACTGTATTTTGACATTTTTTTTTTTCTTTAGGAGGTGCTCTCTTCACTGTTAACCTCCTTCTTATAACATTCTTAGTCTTACAGAACGAGCTGTAAATACACAGAGCACAACAAATTGTTGTTTTTATTCACTGCTGTATGTAGCTTTAAAGTGTTATTCTACCCTACAGTGGTGGATTGAACGTGGGTGCCAACAAGGAAGCGTAAAAGCGTAAAAAGATTTCTTGATTGCAACACCTCTAGAGGGCAGTGTTCAATGGAAAACTACAGATTATTACAAAGTAATTGGTGAGATCTGGGAACAGGCCGCGTAAGGATCAAGCAAAAGGCTCAATGGGACAAACTCATGTGGTCAGGCAGTCATAGAAGGAAAAAAAGTGAAAAACCAAGGCAAAAAAATCAACTGTGCTTCGTAAAAATCCAACACAGTGAACGGTCACACACCCTGATTCAACTTTGACCACACTCACTACAGGTGTTGGTTTTACCTTCAAAGACGTTGGTTTAAACAATCTGTTTAAAAAAGGCTGTTGTTTTCTTGCTTTTAAAATCATTTCTAGCCATTTCAGCAGCTACAGTGTTATCATAACTGAACAGAACTGGTGGTCAGGCTATTAAAATGAGGTAAGTTAGGTACTGGTTAACACTGAGTAGCAAGAATGAAGTCACCACGATAAAATATGCACATATGTGTGCTGCATTCTGAGAAAACACATTATATATGTTCAAAATAAACCACTAAAGTTTCCTACATCCTACAGAGTACTTTCTACAACAGATTTGACCTTTGTTATGTGTGTGAGGACAATAATGCAATGTACGGTGTCCTAATACAGAAACTACTGGACTTCATTTCTACTTTGATTATTATGTATAAACCACAATTTGTACCAAGAACAGAGAGTAGCACAATGTATTCATTTCAATTTTGTTGGACTATTAGTAAATTAGTAAGTGTTGCTCTGTTTAATGTTCCCCCCAAACAAACAATCCAGTAAGCAACCATCTCTGTTATCTCCTCTGAGTTCAATATTCACTTTGTGTTTCAATGCTACATAATCAGGGCGCACTGCAGAGAATAACTCACACCTAACTATACACACACATACACACACCTACGCCCTCAGCATGCCTTGTACAATTACAGAATTACAGCATCTTGGAAATGAGACGTGGCAGAGAAAACATGCTAGCACTGTAGAGAGCTGTTTTCTTTCAAACACACACACAGCTCTCCCATAATGAAGTGTTTCCCATGCATGTGATGTCAGTGACACGGGTTCCATTACCTGGCCTGTCACCACATTGCCCTGGTGATGGCCTGTCAGATACTGTTTGGTTGCCATGGTGAGAGACATTGAAATCCACATGATTCAATAATACAAGGCTTTGATTGGTTCAGCTATTTAAAATGATGCAGTATAATGTGTTGTATAATGTGTAGTGTGTGTGTTGTATTGCTTTCACTCCGACACTTCATTTCTATATGAGTTGGATTTAGGGTCGCAGTTATTAAGAATACTGGACATACAGTTTCAACATACCTGATTTTCACTCATTAAATAAGCAATGGAATCGATGTTACCCAAAGGATGAATTGTAACCATATCTTACCATATCAACACTTTATTTTGTCCAATATTTAAGTTTATGATGAAACACCTGCAAAGTAGTGGCATTGCCATCAGCCTCAGCTGTGCTTTGTATTTACTACTACTGATCGTGGTTACAGACAATACATGGATGGACAGGACAGCTGAAGACAGACAGGAAAGCAGGAAGAAAGAGAGGGGACGACATGCAGCAAAGGACCACGGGCTGGAATCAATCAGCACACCAGCATGCTTACGTTCTAAACTATTTACTTCATGAACACATCGTCATGTTATGAACATGATGAACATGCACTGCTTTGAGCTAAATGCTAATGCTAAGAACAGCCTCACATAGTCTGCATTGTAACATTGACTTTTGACATGAAATCGTCGATAAAGGCTATTTGCTGAGCTTCATGGGTGTATTCACTCCTTACAGATTGCCAACAGTGATGTGAAAATCACACGTTTTTGATCAACTTTGATGTCTCAGATCAGTCAGTGAAAGCTTGGATTGATTCTTTCCCATTTTGAGAGACGCAATACCAAAAAAATTCAAAAGTAAGAGAATCTGAGAAATCGATATCAACAATGAAAAAAAAAATATGTCCAAAATGCGCAATGCTTGTATGTTTATTGCTTTGATTTTGACAGGTGTAAATGTCTGGAAAAAAAAACAACATGACAAAAAGCACTGATCTCTTTCTCACACACACACACACACACACACACACACACACACACACACACACAGTATGGAGTGTAAATGAGCTCAAGATAAGAGAGGAGGAGGAGTTTTGGTTCCATTCAGTTGAGCTCTACAGCGGCTCTTGTGTCTTTTTTTCCTTACCAGAGGGAGAAAATAAGAATAATTGATTTCACTGTTTTCTTCGGGTGTCAGATCTACTGCCGTTTATCATCATCAAATCTATCCCTCTGTCCTTCTCCCTCTCTTCATCCCTCTCTCTCCCCTTGTTTGTTCTGCTAATTAACTTTATTACCCTGATAGCTCCCCACTGCCTCTGACGAAAACAATTACCATCTTTCCCCCCTTCACCTCTCTCTCTCTCTGTCTCTCTCCTCCCTCATCATCCTTCGCTCTTTCTTTTCTGGCAGAGAGCAGTGATTAGTCCTGAGGCTTTGCTGATGCTACACTTACTGCGTGTGTCTGTCTCTTTACATGGCTTTCTACATTTTAACTTTTTGGAAAACTTTTGAAACCACAAAAAGGTCAAAGTCAAAGTATGCGTAAATTTCCTGATATTTTTCTGAAAGGACCGCATAACTTGGCCATGAATTTAGTTTAGTATTTCTGAATTTAATAATTCTGATGTTGGAGTCATACGCCATTTTCCCATTTTAGTTAGTGCAGCACAAAACACATCATCCTTTCCAAGAGTCTTCTATAAATTTAAAATTACACATAAGCTTATTTCTAGGAAATTATAAGAAACTTTGGGAAACGTAAAATTAAAAGCCTTACCAAAAATATTTTATACTGACAGCTGAAAAAGTCTAAAACTGATTCAATCATTATTATTGGACAAGCTATCATTTGTTAGCTTCAAACTTAAATGTAAAGAAAACATGTACACTTAAAGCTCATTATAATGTGCCACATAATGTCATAAGAGCACAAGAGAGACTATTTTGGGAAATAAAGCAGTTAAAAAGCTACTTTCAAGAAACAAATACAGTCCAGGAGGTCCAGTTGAAGTGACTGGCCAATGTTTTGCTTTGCCAGACGACGTCGGGTCACTTGATCCTTTTCTTGGCCATCCTAGCAGTGCCTCAAGAGTACACAGAGTATACACTTCATGTGCTCTGTTCCCTACCTAATTTGTATGGTATGTGATCACAATGTGAACAGGATTTAAATAGCAAACCGCAATCAGATATTTTTATTTAAATCCCGTCATTGAACTTAAGTAAGTATAACAGCTTTAAAGTTTTTTTTACATTTTCTCTTTGCTGTCATCATACTACATACTACATAAGCTAGACTTCCTCCAGAGCAATTGTAAACAGACTGACATCACCCAGTGATTTGTGAACAACTGTTTTGAAGCCTCCGGACTGCCATTATGGATTCTGCATTTTACGGAGCCAGAAATGACCTTATTTGAATGGGAACATGGAGCTGGTGGTGACATACTGCGAGTTGGGCTACGCTTTGACTTTGTTTTCACGCAGGAATCAGTGGAGGCATGGCTAGTTATAAACATGTTCTTATTACAGATAAACAGCACAATAAAATATGTTTCTGAAAACACAAACAATGCAGTAACAGATACTGGATTCATATTTGATCAGCACTGCTTAGTTTTGTGAGCCCAGCATGAGGTTAGACAGACTCACTGATGTAGCATAGCATGCTTTATCATCTTTTTTACTCAAATGGGATAAAAAATTAAATGTTAAACAACAAAATTAACATCATGCTGTATTGACAAATTGACACTTGAAACTATACAACATAAACTATAAACTATAAACTATATAAACATATGAGACATAAACATAAGTAGGAACTGTTCACTGAAGTAATAAATCAAGTAAGAAGTAGCGTAATTTTCCCATAAGTGTATATATAAATGATATAAATCTTTTTTTTTTTTTTTTGCAGCCAAGTGTGCTGCCCCCCTGCTGGCCATTAGAAAGGTGGCAGGATTAAGACCCTTCCTCACTGGTTTTATGTTTCAGACCAGGAGGCTCTGTCCACTAATTATATACTGTCAATGCCCCAGGTATAATACTAACTTTAGACATATAGCACTTTTCAAAACAAAGTTACAAAGTGCTTTGCACACAAAACACAAGATGTAAAGCAAGATCACATACCAATAAATACCACTAGTTGGCCAATCCAAAATCTTTACCATTGCATTGTGTTTTTCAGCATTAACTTTTTTTTTTCTTTTCTTATTCAAATAAGGTCAGTGTGTCATATTCATTTTTATTGCATAATATTTTAACATCTATTAAAAGAATACATCACATACATACACTCTTTTTTCTATGTTGAGGAAATTACAACATTTCCATTAGGCTTTCCATTAAGCTAAATCAGTGCATCATAATTTGCATGAAAATAATAATTTGCATGAAACCAAACTACTTTTGGTGTCCCTCGCTGTCTGTTACTCCCCCTCTCTCTCTTTCCCTCTGACATGTCCTGGCAGTCTCTCTCTCACTCTATCTTTCTCTCTCTCTCTGCAGTGGCAGACAGGACAGCATTACATTGTCAGTGGTAATTTACCTCTCATCTGTCTTCACTAATTATTGTCACATTCATCAGATTCATCAAGGCAAGAGGGGCTCTTGCGGGGATTGCACCATTTGCTGTTAATACAGCATCAACTGCTATTAGGCCAGAGAAGCACAGAGGTGAATGTGTGTGTGTGTGTGTGTGTGTGTGTGTGCGCGCGCGTGTGTGTGTGACAAGAGGGACAACGCGTATTCATCTCTAATTAGACCAAGCTGTGTGATTAATTATACAGTCCCCCTTTTTTTACTCCAAGGGCTGAGGATGATGTTGTTCAAGGAAGGAAAAATAAATATAGAAGAAGAAGAGGGGGGGAAATGATGGAGGGAGAGAAGATGAAGAAAGAGGGAAGGAGAAGAGATAGAGGTGATGTTGAGGCAAAGAAACGAGGAGTGGGGAACAGGGAGGCGACATCAGGGGGAGGGAAGAGTGGCAGAAAAGAGATCTGGCACTATCCAGAGGGAGAGGGAGAAGAAGTGAGGGAACGATGCTGAGGTGAAGTGTTTTGTCATGTGCTCTCAGTGTAATTCCCACCTGACAAAGAGGCCTTGAATCAGGGGGGAAATTGCAACTTGTCACCCAGCAAATAAACTGCCCTGATAACTGATTAATAACGCACACCTGGGACAGCTGCATGCACACACGCAGATGTAGGCACATGCTGAGACACACTTGTAAACAGAGAAAGAGCCAACACATCGCTGCATACAATTTTCATGCACGCAGGCTGATGAGTGACTGACACTCTGCGCGAACACACATTCATATTTTTTATACAGACCCATTCACAGAAGCAAAATACTAAAAATTTGAAATAAATTAAGCTTTCAAAACAAGAGGTTCAATGAAGGCCACTGCTTACTCATGTCTCATGTTAAGTGTATGAACATGTCCAGAGAACAAGTTTCAGGTACTTCTTTGCTGAGAAAAGAGATGGCAAAATCATGCTTATATGAGTTTTTGACAGATAGATGGAACCTGCAGTTTAAAGGAGGAGAGAGGACAGAGAGCGATGGATGGATGGAGGGTTAGAACTAGAAACTACTTTCCATGTTTTGACAAGAAGTAAAGGTGGTAGGAAACAGAAAACTGTTCCCACCTACAAATCATTTTACAGGACAGAACAACCCAGTCAGAAGACATAGCATTGACTCTGGATTATGTTCTAGGCAATATCCTTGAATATTCAACGGCAATGTTGTATCCATTATGACAATATCTGACTGGTAGTTATAGTATCATTAATGCTAAAGAAAGCATAGATCAAACTTACACTATTTTTGATTTTCTGAACAAAAATACTTTCTACATTGACATTAAACTTGAACATCTGATAATTACATGTCATATTGTGACATCAAATTCATGAAACTGCAGGCAAACACTTTAAGAGGACAATCTGGTGTGGTATATTTACATCTGAAGTAAATGTGACTCCAGCTGAGGACCTGAGGGTCTTTATCGTATGCCATCCACCCAACCAAAGCCAATCTAGGAACCCATCAGCTATCATCTGAGAGCGATTTAACCTCTGGTGGCTTCTGGTGTAATGAGTGGATATCTGGTAAACTGATATCTTCCTCTGCAGTCCAAAAATGTATCTGCATATGAATGCATTTTAATATACATTTTAAACTAAATAAAAACAGGACGACGATAGCCGAGATTCCATTTTGGGCAATGTGTTCTCTTTTGCTCTTCACATGGACCAAACCCCGCTTGATCAATACTACTCGGACTACAAACTCAAATCAGAGTACTTACAGTGCCAAAATGTTGGTCCCTTACCTAGAGATTGTACATTCATATGCAGGTATCAGTTTATAAGAGACTGAGTTTAAGCAGCAAAGCACTTTAGTTAAGGTTAGGAAAGATGAAAGTCTCATGATGATTAATGCATTGTTCTGTATTAAACCAGACCACAATCCTTCCCAAACTTTAAAGTAGTGCTACCACTGGCTAAACATAATCAAAACAAGTTAAATTTTTGATGCAGTCACTACGAGTGGATATGGTATTGCAAAATTAGATATTTTGGCAAAAGGTTATCAATGACCACCTTCAGCATCAACATTTTGCAACTTACCAGATATGTTAATTAACATTTTCTCATTATGTTACTAGATAAATGTAATGTAATTTCCTACAGACAGGGTTGGATCCACCATTCAGTCTCTTTTGCAAAACTATCTAATAAAAGTGAAGGTTTCTATCGTGATAAAATACAGTAATTAAAAGGGTATTTTTCTCATTCCTTAAGAGAAGCAGCACAGATCTGTTCATGGCCAACATGGCAAGGAGGAAAGATTACAGCAACACATCATTTTTTTAGATGCACATGCAAGTTTATGATAGATAGAAACTATCCAAACCTATACTTTGTGTGTCTGCACAAAGCATTGGATGTTTCAGGTCACTTGACATTTGCATCAATCTCACACACAAAAAAAGTGTGTATTTGACAAAATCACACCAAACTATCTTTATCTGTAAGGTTGAACCCAGACGCTGTAATATAGCACCACCTGAGAGAAAAAAAAATCTGACCATCCAGTCCCCAGAGACAAAGACAACAACAATAGGAGAGGGAGAGAATTCAATTACAGACAGACAGAGCTTCTGATAGACTGAGAGGATCAGTTCTGGTCCTTCTTTTCCTTTTTCCTCTCCTGAGATGATACACAGGCTTATACACACACATACACACACACACGTCAGTCAATGTTAGCACACACTGACCCGCCCAGGAAAAGCCATTTAGAGTGACATCTACTCTTAGTGTTTATTATACCCTTACACCTCTCTTTCTGCTCTCGTGCCCTTGCTGTATTTCCAAATGCTTGCACGTTCCTGGCCTCTGATCCTCGCTGTGATTGGACAACAACAGCAGAACCAGGACAAGGCCAGGCCAAGCCACGCTTGGTGCCCCCAAACTCTCATACCCCTCACACTTCCTTCAGCACAAACACACACCCACACACACACACACACTGCAGGACCATCTCCTCTAAACAAAACCTCTTCATCTGCAGCACAATGGAGCCTCTCCTGAAAGCCTATCATTTTCACTGGCACCAGGTCGAACGGTGACGGAGAGGAGGAGGGAGGGGGGAGGGAGGAGGAGAGGAAGGGGACAGTGTCGAAAATTGGATCAGAGCCGAGTGTTGTCGTTTGGAGTTTTATCAGCGGAGACTGACGCCCAAAAGGTCATCTGACATAATGGCTGATGAATTTAAAGAAATGCGCTGAGCAGGATTTTCATTTGCAATTTTCAATTTAGCGGCGCCCTCTCTGATAACCGTCTCCAGCTTGTCAGCGCTATCGCACCGCCTGTCACAAACATCAAGCAGCTGTTGCAACCAGAGAGCGACTTACAGAGAGATACAGACAGGAAGAGAAAGAGACAGGTAAAGAGGAAAGAGAGACAGCCGAGGCAAGACAGAGATAAAGAGAGAAATAACAAATGTGTTATTTTAATGATCAAAAATAAAGACTAAGAGGTTGGCGAGGTCAGAAAGGTCAAGTCATCAGAAGCAATAAGGGTGTTTCAGTGACTGATATCTCAGCAGTAGCAGTTATCACATCCTCACCAAACCACCTTACACTCATATACACATTGCTGAATGAATGTACTCTCAAAACATGAGTTATTTATTCTGTAAACTCTGGGTTTGTTTATATGTAACATACCACCGCTGTGGGGCAGAACAGTGGTACCCACAAAGGGGCACGTGGCAGACAAAATGTTATAGAATTTTCACGCAGGTCTTGCATGGGTAAAAGAAATTAGAAGTGAGCAGGTGAAATAAACATTTTCCTCTCCGAGCACAATGCTGTCAGTCCTAACAGCTGGACTACAAATACCTCCACATTTTTCATATTTTCTTGTTTTATAGTGTTGTTTTTTGAGGGGACATTTGTATGCTTTTATCACAGAGAGACAGATGACAGGAAATGAGGGGGAGAGAGATGCAAACCCAGCCTGAGCAGCAATGTTATGGCTCATGATCAGAATCTTAACCCCTGACCTACAGAAGCATTCCTGCAGGTAATGAATAAACCACTTATAACTGAGTGTAACGTATGTATTTGATTACAGGTTGAAGTGAAACTGCTGCAGAATTCTTAGCACACCATATAATGAAGAACATCTGATACAGTAATATAAAACAGCCCTGTCACTACTGCTAATGATATGAATGAATAATGTTTCTGTTGCCGCTGTGGCAGAGGAGTGTTGATGTAAGTCTACAGAATATCTGAAGCTGCAGCTTGTTGTGATCTTTACTGAATGCTGTTTAATTCTTATCACACTTAACGGCAACTTTAAATGGTGAAATCATCCATACATTAGTTATCCTAATAACCTCTGACAGATGTGTTTGCACATCTCCCGCTTTGAAATGTGTCCACTGCAGTCTTGTAATGATAATAATTGTGGTGTATTACTGTACATCTGCCCACAGTTGAGCCTTAAACCTGCTTTGATGAGTGACATATATGGTGCACATTATTAGGCCCTATTGTGCTTTAATTATACACAGCTAACCACTTACATAAATAACCAGCTACTGAAAACAAAACTAATGCTATTCATCATTGAAATAATCATGTTTTCATTCTTTCATTTACTTTGTGGGCTTTGCTCGATCGCAACTTAAATTTGGTGTAAGTGAAAAGAAGAAAATTAGTCTTTTTTCAGATTCCTGGATGATGTTTTCACTTTCAGCAATCTCAGCTATCAAGAACTCACAGGAGAAAACACAAGTAACCCAGGATGACTAATATATGTTCCTGACATCGTCATGTTTTAAATCTTCTTAGCAGCCCCACACTTATGCTTTGGGGGTGCACATGAGTGTAGGTGAACTGTTTATGGGTGTAGGCTGTGGTGCTTTACCATGACTTATAAATACAGGTTAATTCTCAAAGAAGGTTGATGCATTTGTACAAGTTCTACTTGTAAGGTTTAATTTCTATCTAAATATGGATGAACACTATATGACATATAACATATTGTATTATTCTGCATGTATTACCAGCATTAATGCTTTTTGTTAATGGAGTTATTCTGCTACAATATCTAAAAATTCTAAATGCTATTTATGAAAGCATTTTTTTCAGAGAGTTCATCAGGGACAAATGCAGAAAAAAGTAGCTGGAGATTCTGTTTGATTAGTGTTGTGTTAAAATATTACAGCAATGATCAGTTGGTGAAGATAAAGTCAGAACTACTTCTCTCTTGAATTACTTCATTTAAGCAGATGTGCCTTACTGTCCTAATGTCCATGTTGCACTCTGTCAATTAACTATCACTTGCCATTCTGTAGTGGCCATTTTGGAGTACTGGAGCTGACCGTGGTCTGCTCTGACATTGAGTTTGTATCCATTCAGGCTAGAAGATAAAAAATCACGACTCTCCAGTGGGCTTGCTGTGCAGAGAACTGAGGGCCCGGAGCCAAGGTTTCCAGAGCGAACAGCCTCACATAGCTGCTCCCCATCACTGCCTATTCATCCCTCTGCATCCCACCTGACAGAAAGAGAGAGACACACAGACCAACAGAGAGAGAAAGCCTCTTGGCAGTGAACCCAGGCCTTGCTGAGTTCAGTTGAACAGCTGTGTCTAATAAAGTGTCTCGCCCCAAAAAAGAAAAAAAAATGGAGTACTTCACAACAATCCAGCGCAAAGAGAAAGGCAGCAGAGGAGGAAGAGGGGCGATGAATGATGGGGAGATTTTGTTGAAAAGCTTAAATGACAGGGGCCAATTTCTCCTAACCAGGAGGAAAAGTTACAATGAGTCTACTGATTGGTGGATACTCAGGTTTAAAAGCTGACTGATTGGCTCGAAGAGGATCCTCCTGTGCCTGTTTAGGTCGATAGCATGTCGAAAGTCCTTCCATCATGCATGTAGCCTGTGCATGTGTTGGGGCTGCAGGGTTCAGGGGGGCAAAATAAAAAAATAATTCAACACGCCATGCATGCAGACAAACACAAACACATGATGACTACATATATGCAGGAAAGAAGTTGTATGAGTCCACCTGAGTCGTGCCCCCAGTGGCTGATGTGTGCTGTTAGGAACATGATTTTGAATTTTAGAAATAAATCCATTGCTTAGCTGTGGAAAGACTCGTTTTAAGTCTTATTCATTTCAGTTTGATCATTTGGATTTAATTAATTAACTCTATTAGAAACCAACTCACCCGTGTACTCATATATACTGTATGAATGTATACATGACCGAGACACTTCCATGCTCTACCTGAATTTTATAATAATTCTCAGTTACATTAAATAAATTCTGTAACTGCAAAAACCCAACAGTGCGCAGGTTGTTGTTCTGTCACATCTTGCAGACAAAGTGAGGAGGTCAGCACATCTCTCAGTGCTCCACTCTTTATTTCATAGTAGAAAACCAAGGAGAAAGCACTATTTACCTGAGTAACCTACAGCTCAACGAGATGACTGGATATTCTAATAATTTAGACAACAGTTAGTCATATGAAAGCATGCGGTACTCCTGTTCCCTGTGCTAATATGAACAGATATCTCACCATAAAGCTACTACTGACATCACCTTAGCAAATATGATTTCATTTCAGGTGGATAAACCAAGGAAAAAACCTGGAACAAAGTATGAATAAGAGCTGTCTCATTTTAAGGCAAAAACACGGGGGGAGAGAAAAACAGCATGATGGCCTTGAGAATATGGATCCTCGCTTCCCAACACCTTTGTTTGTCTCAGAGTGCCACAAGAGAGCCCTGCATGTGTAGTTGTGTGACTGTGTGTGCGTAAGTGTGTGTGTGTGGTTGGGGGGGTGAGGGGTGAGGGATGGTGATGTGGGGGGGGGGGGGATGCTGGGCTGTGTGACAGAGTCTCTCTCTGCATTAATTGCTTAAATTGAAGCGCTGCCACGTCTCTGTGAGAGACGCTTTGATATGATAATGGCAGCCTTCTCAGCACAGGAGAGGCCTGCTTTGTGTGTGTGTGGGTGTGTGTGTGTGTGTGTATGCAGTGTGTGTGTGTGTGTGTGTGTGTGTGTGTGTGTGTACGTGTATGGATGGTAATTTGGTGGCATGCACCTGCCAGCACGCAACTGTCTCCTGTCGCCATCAACATGGCCAGGGAGACAGAGTCAGACAAACAGACTTGGAGAGAGAAGGCTCAGCCATGTCGATCAAGTTTGGGTGAAGATGATGATCGGGACGAAGAACACAAAGCTTGATGAAGATGACAATAAGAATGATGATGTGCACACTCCCTGTGTTGTATGTGTGATCTAATGTGTTCAAAATGTTTTTAATGTTGACCTAATGCAGCTCAAAACACATTGTGAACTGTGAAAAGTGATTTGAAGTTTAAAAGTATCATAATGACAGTAACACAAAGGGAACGTTCAAGACCTCTCACAATTCCTTTTAACGTTCAGAGCATTAAAAACTATCATCAGCATATGATACCAGTTTTAACTCATCTCCAAACGAACCCAAAATATCAGTTGCCAGCTGTTGGAGTGTCAAAACTAAATTAATTTCAAGGGCTTGTGACAACTAATATGACACGTAATCATAAATGTGTCACACATTAAAAACATTTCCACGACAGCTCATCATTTCCCAGGACATGTTGTGTTATTTGTCCATTATTTTCCATGACAAGGTTTTCCAGGATGTGTAGGGACTCTGTGGAGTGCCAGGATGCTGTACTCAATGGACCAACTCATCTTACAGGAAGTCACAGGTTCATTTTCTGAGCACAGATGAAAAACTGTTAACCCACTGAAGAACAGCTCTGACCTTCTCACAGCTGTCCAAAATATTAAACTACACTGAAGCTGCATCTTGGCTCTTTCCCCTCATGTAAAGTGTAAATTTCCATCTCACTTAGAACCTCGATCTCTGCAGTATCACTTCAGTGCCAAGCACTTTTTTGAAAATGACCTAAAAAGAGCTTCAGCTCTGACCAGTTCAAACACGGTCATCTACCGTAGCTCCTAAAATGAAGCAGGACAAAGCATCAGTGCAACAAGATCCAGGATTGGTTTGAAGATTGCAGTCATGAAAAAAGATGGAGGGAAGGTACTGATATGAGCTAATATGTGTTTTTATGTGATGGAAATAGTTCTACATACTCGTGTTCCTCACGTAGGAAGCTGCAGCAACATACTGTAATATCCACACAGTCACTTAATGTCTGTATCCTTCACAAGTACTTAGTTTAGCTCTTGTTCAATGACTGTAGTGCTTCATGTATTAACACTTTACTATTAATTTCATTAACATACATGTATTTTAGAAGCACTGGTGACTTTAAATGAGTGTATGGTTTATGTTGTAAATACATTTTAAGAAGTGGAGGTCATTCCTGGCTTTCTTAATTTCCTGTCATTCCAGTTTACTTTGTCATTCCCACAGTTAATGACCCAGTCCTGTTAACGGCCGCCCTGCTCATCATGCGTCATGGTTACTGGAGCACCAATCAACTGTCAGTTCCCCTGATGATGTCACAGGTCATCCGGGCTGCCATTAAAACACAGAGACATCGCCGTGGTAACTGAAATGTTCTGCCATGGTGGAGGTCGTAGTTGTGGGAGAAGGTTTACTGGAAGGGAAGTGTGTGTGTGCGTGTTATTCAATGGTGTCTGGGACACTGAGTTGAGTCAGCCGTTACCCAGAAGCCACTGCAGCTTCAGGAGGAGAAAGGAAGCACTGTCTTCTAAGGTCTGACACATACACATATACACACATGGTCTGATCAAACACACACACATGGACCTCCTGGTTGCTTGCTAAGCCAGCTGACCTTTACACAGGCCACCCACAGCTGACCCGTCCTCTACCACGTGACGTGGTAGGAGGCCGAAACTACTACACTGTCTCATGGCTACACACACACACACACACACACACACACACACCTACCTCCCAACTCCGCCTGTCATTGGTCGACAGCTATTTCAGATGTTGAGAAAAGGCACCTGTTTAGGTAGTGGCTGTGGTTTGGTTTCCAAACTGCATGTTGTGCAACAAAAAGCAACACGCAAATTACTTTCAACTAATTTCTTTGTTTAAAAATATTATAATAAAACTGTGAAGTAGCTACAGCTGTGTATTTAGGAGGGTTGCTCTTCAGACTTTTGATGATCTACCTTTTGTTCACTGACAACAATTTTGATTAATCGATTAATCATTTTATCTTCTGAACATCTTTGAGTTGTGGACAATACAAGACATTTGAGGACATTGTTCTGGGTTATGGGAAACACTTATCAACAGTTTCATGATTTTTTGACATTTTATGGACCAGATAACAAATCAATTGATTGAGAAAATGATTGACAGATTAATTTAAAAAGAAAATAATCATTAGTTGCAAACCTAGTTTAAATGAATTTTAGTTATTTGAGTTGCTTTTTACCAAAACATTTGTCAAATGAATGTAAAGTCAGCTGAGGTTGTCCTTGGTAGGGGTAATGGATTCAATAAAACGCATCATTGCAAGAGAAGTTTGACTGTTGCTAGGCTGCAGAATGCTAATAAAAATAAAACACAGTAATAATATATATATTGTCCCAAAAGCCCAAAGCAATTGTTTAATTACTTCATTATTTTTGAAGACAATCTCACTACAAGGTCACTTAAAATAAAAAAAATAAAAAATAAATAAAAAAAAACATTTCAGGGATATTTTGTTGAAGTGGGATAGAAGTTAAACAGAAATTAAAAAAAAAAAGTTTTTAAGCTCAAGAACTTTTTCTCATTGTGCGTTGTTTAGAAGCTCCGATGAATTACATTATTAAAACAGCTCAAGGTCTTACTGCCTTGTATAAGAAAGACACAATTTACAGAGGACCTGCTAGGGATTCTGGGTTTATTTTTTTATTTAAAATCCCACACAACTGCACATTTAGATAAATTCTGAATTGCAGCAATAATATTAGCCATAACAATCAACTGGAAGTCTATACATCTCCTCC
The DNA here is from genome assembly GCA_028641955.1 of Protonibea diacanthus. NCBI lineage: Eukaryota > Metazoa > Chordata > Actinopteri > Sciaenidae > Protonibea > Protonibea diacanthus. The sequence goes on along the minus strand of CM053979.1, from coordinate 22,174,060 downwards.
ATGATGTCTGAATCTTAGGAGACGAGTAAGAGGATGGCATGACGAGAGGAAATGAGGAGAAGGGGGAATTTTTGTGATCTACCCAAGTGCTCTGGAGCCATAACACAATTACAGTTTTAGTGGAGAGACAAGAGCGTGAGTCAAAAAATGTGTGTTTTCTACAAACGCTGGTGCTGAATGGATTTTCACAAACTATTAATAGATTTGGGGTTGTGTCATGATGAGTTGCTCCTATTGTTCATACTGTATATGTGTGTCTATAGTGTGTGTGTATGTGTGTGTGTCTGTGTGTGTTCGTCTTAACCCTGCTGCCAAAGGCCCCATTCCCATCCCTTGATCTGGAACAATGTGCTTCAGTCAGAGAGAGAGAGAGAGAGAGAGAGAGAGAGAGAGAGAGAGAGACAGAGCTGCCTTAGAAACTGAGCCCCCCCCTCCCCAAACACACACACATACATACATACACGCGTGCACGCATGCACACACACACCCTGCCAGTTTCAACCCGCCCAAAGATCAGCTGAGTAGCAGCCCCTGGATTCAAACATCAATAAAACCCTTAACATAAATATATGATTCCAATCTGTCACACTAAATGCAGCATTAGAGTGAGGTTTTTACTCAGAGTACAAACACTCACACACATTTTCACAAAACAGGGTCCCCCGTCCTATGAATAATAAGTGTCCAACTATGCCAGAGGTCACATCCACGCTCCACTCCCCACAGCTTTCCCACCCGACCCCCTCATTAGGGGAATGTTTGTCCCAGCTGGGAAGGTGGGAAAAAAGCGAAGGAAAAAAAAGGGAGAGAGAAGGACAGAGCAGTTGTTACAGAAAGTGAGGATGTCTGAGAAACTTCAGTGACTAATTGCAGTAGACTACTTTCTTGCCAAATTTTGTCACTTAAAGCTTCCACAAAAGGTTTGCAGACTTTTCAGTAGTGAGAGAAATCCCCCCTTCCCCCATTTGAAAACTTTTATTGCAGTTAACAAGTCTTTTTTTTTTCTGTGGAAGACCATGTTTGTGCTCAGTCATATTCATCACAACACATACACAAACAAACTGACAGTCAGCGGTTTGCACTGTGTCCACAAAACTGGGCACGTTGGCAAAAAATGTTTAGCTTTCAGGAGACGGCAGAGCAGCGAATGCAGGAGTGAAAGCACACGCTTGAAAAGAGAAGAGCTTGTATGGCTGCGCTGAACATTTACATTTAGCAATCTGAGAGTGAGAAATTAAATGAAAGTGTTATTTCTAAGTGTTCATTTTTATGGGGACAGCGTGGGGGTTTGTTGATGTAATAAAAAAGAAATGCTGGTCAGCATGTGTGCTGCTCTTCTTAGAGAGCAGAAGAAATAAAAAAAGAGAGAAAGAAAGACAAATCCAGCAGAGATCACTCAAGAGTTTACTTTATCCTCCCATACTTGTGAACTTGCGGCTCTTTAGTTGCAATAGAACATTGTTGTTTTCTCCTTTTCAGTCATGTTTTTAATCAGAATCACAATAAAATAGCTTGCTGAGTCAGAGGGCATTTGACTTCATGAAGAAGGCCACAATGTTTGGACTGAAAACACTGATGGTGCATGTGTTGATGCATTTTCTCTCACAGATTACTCATATTTCGTCCTATAAGAATAGGAAGCTGCATATTGTTTGTACAGTGGACATTTGTTTCTTTGGTCTGTCGTTCATAACAAGGCTTGAGGAATATAACCTTAAGGAATGATAAGACTGCTGGATGTGTATCATGATACATGTACAATCCAGTGTTTTGCCAGAAAAAACACAATACCCTGATTTAAGCTGGGCCTGAACTGGCTGAGCAGCTTTATTCTGCGTCGTCCTGAGTTGGCTTGCTCACGTCACAATAACTTCAACACAACTGGAACAATGTGTAAAATTAATAAATAATCAACCAACAAGAAACTATGATAACAGATCAATTGTTTAATTTAATTTTGGTTCCAGTTTACAGTTTGGTCCAAAATGTGAATATGTACTACTTGTTTTAGGTGCCTGTGATAGTACGCCAAATATCTTTGGGTTAGCTCTTGGTCAGAAGTAAACACGCATCTGTAGACTTCATCTTGGACTTCAGCATACTGTGATTTTCACTATTTTATGGCAGTTTATAGAGCAAAGAATTAATCTATAAGGAGAGAAAACAGTTTAATGATGGAAAATTCAGCCTTTAATTCCAGGTGTTACATTAGTTGCATGACTAACAACTGGCTGATATGAGTGATGAAGATGTACAGGAAGATAGCTTTATCTCTAGTGGACACAGATACACATACACACAGAGCAACACTCTCTCCTCTGTTAGTGGCTCCTGCTTCCACTGAATGAATGAAAGCCTCTGTTCTCTCTGGCGCTCGGCCCTCTTCATGCCCCGCTGCTGACTGGCAGATTGGAAGTAACAAATTGCTGCGTCCTCAGAATGATAATTAGCAAAGCCATGAAGGCGGTTTTGTTTAAAGGAGCATAATGTGAGCCAAACTTTCTGGTCTGTCTGGTCACCTGACTGACTTCTGATACCCTGAAACTTCGCAAACAAAACAGGATTGAAACTTTGAGTTTAGTTCAAATGCAAAAACAGAGCCAGTGTCCCAGAGTCACCAACATCATAAGCCAATTCTGAGCCATGGGGCAAAGGTCCAGGATTGTTTTAAGTCCAGAAAAATCTTCCATTGATGTCTCAGAGAGAAATCTCCATATATTATCTTAGGTGTGATGACAACAGTACTTGGCGGCCTTTTAATAATCAAGTCACTCCAGTGAAGAAAGTCTCCTCCCCTCACTCAGCTGCCTTCAGCACAGCTCCAGCATCTCCATCAACAAGTCAATAGTGGCTCTCGCTCGGCGAGACATTAGCTAGGAAGCTATGGAGGTGAGCAGGGCTTATTATAAGCCTCTTAGTGATTCTGCAGGAGGTGAAGAAATGGTCTCTGTTAGGGGAATCAATCCCTGGGTAATTACCTAGCCACACTGCAGGCTGCTGAGGAGGACTAGGACTGGGCTGAGGCTGCAAAGGCTAGTGAGCTCCAGTTCAATAAGAGCCTTTTAGGAGAGCCCATTGTCTCAGACTTAAGAGAGGGGTGCAGACTGATAATGATAATGATGATGACGATGATGATGATGATAAATACACAGCCAGTAATCAAGTGGTGTTTGACGGACACAAGTGCACAGCAGGGCTCATCAGAGTTAAGCTGCACACCGGCGGACGATCTATAATCCATCCATCTCTGAGACTCACTCTGTTCAGGGTCACTATCCCAACATGCACTGGGAGATACGAAGGGAAACACCCAGGACAGATCTCCTGGCAAACACAGGGAGAAAACAGGTAAACGCAGTGATGCTGCATCTCATGTCTTCAGCCTCATCCTCATCCTCCCATTTGTTAACCTCGACAAGTCCACATAGATCCACAAAAAGGAGGCATCCACAAAAAGAGTGAAAAGAAACATTCATGATTATTAAACAGGACTACTGGTTTGGAAGTTAAGCAATGCACTGCTCTGGACTGAGGTATAATATCATTGTAGGCTATATTCATCATTTATTGCTTTACTTTGCTGCTGTCAGACAGCCTATTCCAACTGGAACTGAAGCCATTATGTACGCTCTCTTCCAAGCTATTAGACCAGACTCCTTCGACAAAAACTTAATTTTACCGGTATATTTTCACATTTACATTTAGTCATTCAGCTAGTGCTTTTATTCAAAGCAAATTACAAAAAAGGGAAACAATCATGGTACAGTGTGACGAGGACATGTTAGGGCAGCAATAAGACTTTTTTATGTCTAACTTGTGAGTCAAGGATCATTTTTTGGCCAAACCAGAGTTGGTGATTGTTGGATCAGTGGAAAAACTAACCAAGATGGTTTTGGTGAGTTATATTTTGTTTCTCATTAAGTGTGTTTTATGCTGAGTTAATGATTGAGATAAGTCATCTGTGAACTGAGAAGCTTCAGTTCACAATGTGTACAGTCGTATTTCCTTTTGTTTACACTAAACGTAGTGAACTAGCTGCTCACACACACACAGGGACGACTGATGTGTATTTTCTTAAGATTGTTTCACAGAATTACGTAAAGAATTTTCAATATAATTCATATTGTCTGAGCCAACCACGCCCGATTCAAACCAAACATCACGAAAGTTTACAAAACAGAGACACATTTCAATCTGGATTGAAACTAATTTATATTATTTTTACAATATTTTATTATTTTGTATATGAGCTCGTAAATTACAAACTTATGGTGGACTTGGGTTTTTATCCCCCATTCTTAATGAATTATGGAGAATTTAGCTAAAGTTGATTCAGAGAACAAACAGACCTATTGCCTCAATGGTACATCTGGGCATAAATATTCCCTGATTTCAGGTCAGACACTCACCATTACTACTTCTTCCTATGTGACCAGTGGCAGATGTTTCCAACAAGTCTGATCTCTGACATAGTGCCCCCAAGAGGTTGATGTACTAAACAACAACCTACAGCCTCCATTTCTTGCTTTCTTTCTTTATTTATTTTTACATATTTTTATTGTATGCTTTATGTGTTGCTGAAAAACATCTCCCCTCAGGAACAAAAAAGTTAAGTTGAAGGTGAAATTCAAAGGAAGATATAATTTAGACTGACTAACAGATTAAAGGTTGTTGGTTCAATGGGAGGTTTTAATCTGACAGAGTGCCCCCAAGAGGAAGAGGTATAAATCAACAGCCTACAAAGCAGTTATTTTGGACTGATGTGCTGATTAAAGGATGTTGGTTCAGCACCAAAAGCTGGGGGCTTTTAAAAAAAAGTGCAAAGTATTTTGTACTTTCATACCTAAAAATACTTCACTGTGACTTGTTCCTTTATTTTTTCTATTTTTATTGAATACATTTAGATTTAGTCTTATTCACATTTCTAATTAATTTCATATGTTGACTAAACAACAAATAAGATGATTTATTGAGCACGATGAATAGGAAACATGCAGACAGACAGATTGGTCAGAAGGCAAATAAAAAGAAAGTTAGACAAACAGCTAGACAGAAGGACAGAAAGACAAGCACATAGCTGAAGCCTTGCTACTCTGACACCTGGGAAGCTATTTGCAACAACGCACACAGAAAGAAGGGATATGAAAAAAAGCTAAAAGAGAGAAACTAGATAAAGTAAAAGCACTCTTTCATATGAAATCAAGAGTTTAGGGGGCAGAGTTCAGCCATAAGTGGCGCTTCTACAACACGCCGCAGAAAAAAATTAATTTCACATTCTTTAATTTTCAGAATAAAATGGCCAGCCATTTCAGGTCGAATAATTGTTTGAACCAATGATTTTATCATTAATCCGACAGCGGCCCCCGAGAGCTGGGGGTCACACCGGAGGTTGATTAGGTACGAGGCTGCACAAAGAGCCCTCCAGTCGATGCCATTGAAAAGGAGCAAGTCATTTAGATTGTGAATTGGTCCCGGGGCTGCGAGGCTCGCTCCATTACAGGCCATTTTCAATTTCAGCCTCACAATAAACATCAAGCCGGGCCAAGGAAATTACAGCATCTTGGAGATGTAGCCGAACAGATAGGTGGGGTACGGACAAGATGACACGACTGGATGGAAAGGAGGGGTGGGTAATGGTAAGGGCTGGAGAGAGAGAAAGAGCAGAGATTATCCAAAGTAGAAAACTGGGAGACTGAGAGAAAGAGAAATAAATTCCGACCTCTGACTCTGACAGCATTTTACATACAGCGTGTGCATGTACTTACAGCTCTAATGTTTGCATCAATACCGTTGAGAAAAAAGTTTGTCTGGACACAGATACGTAAATGCACAAGCTTTTACTTTTTAATATTTTTGTTGTCAGTTGCATCAAAATTCAGTTGGGCTGAATGTAAAGAGTAATGGGTGATGGGCATTCACAAAACAAAGACTTGATCAATAACTTTTCCATTTGCTTCATAAAATATCAATAAGCTTCATTTTTACTCTGTTATGGTATAAGTCCAATTAATGTTGGACTTCAGAAAGCAAAATGTGACAAGCGGCAAACAAAGAAACATACTTATTATCCCAAGGACATACCATCAATAAACAACTTATTTTTTATTATGTCGCAATTTTCAATTACACACAGACAAAGTAGGAACAAATAATTATTCGCCCATATAATAGTGTCAGACATCGGTTCAGCCACAATCTTGAAGCCTGCATATGCTGGTCCTAAACATCAGCATCATGAATACAAACAGGTTGTTTATGTCCAAAATACTTGTATAGACCATTGAGCACAAGTTTAATTACATTAGTTTAATTTGTGTTTATGCATCAAATCAATGGACATAATTTAACAGCTTTTTGTAGTAGCGGTCTTGTTTACTCAGCATGTATATACAAATCCATGTGAGACTGAAAATAATGGAAAGACTGCACAATTGAACATAATCACTGTGGTATTTAAAAAAACGGCATGTCAACATTTTGGTTATTTTTTTTCCCACTTTCTTATTTAACTGCAGGTTACATTTATAACAGTGATTCTACATCTCTGTCCCTGTTACATATGCTGTATCTTATCTTACTTACACAAGTTGACCGTCAATGATCATCATTTAGATGGAAAGGCTCTCAAAGCAGCCTTGAGTGTTTTCATGGTCTCTTCACTCAGAGAACTATAAGATCTCACATAAATTACTGGATGTATGTTTGCAACTTAACAATATCACTGCCCTCTGTTGTAAATGTACAGAAACCTTTGAAGATAGACTATGAGAAGAATGGAAACAGAAAAGAGTCTGGCTAACTGTATGTGGAGCTTGTGGTTGAAAACAAAATGCAACAATGTACAATATACAAATACTTAATAAATCATGACGTACTTGAGACATGACATGACTCAAGCTTTTCCTTCCACTGAAAGAAACAAAAACAGCAGGCAAAGCATCAGATATGTATGGACCAATGAGGACTGTAGAGTTCCTCAATTAAATACATGAAACAAACAAAAATGCCATATTTTCATCACATATCTCACATGGTTCTCCACCAAATGAAGTTTGACTGAAATGTTTCAATGGCACCTGACTGGAGAATTAGTGCCAACTCCTAATATTTGCATGATGGTAGTGGACGGAAACACGTTAATTTGGTTTTCATTTGCTTAATAATTCATTAATTAACTTAATAATGGTTCAAATGCATGCAGCCTTTGGGTGGCAGAAATTAGTCCACCATGACCTCATTAAATTATGATAGTAGATAGGTGCCCAACCAACTATGGGGTCCAACCCCCTAAGACCTAAGCTGCTCTCTAAACTAATCTTAGTTTACACGGATCAGTGTAGAATTCAGTAGTAACTAGCAGCGCAGATCCAGATTGCAACCCCCTCCACTAACCCTCCTCTTCCTGTGAAGGAGAAACTAAAGGCCCTATCTAGAGTAAGTGTCTGGTTTGTCCATTCTGGGCTATTGTAGAAACACAGTTGTTCAGCATGACGGACTCATTGGACGAGGACCTGAGGCATCTGTGGTCTCATTTCAGGTAACAAAAACATAATTCTTATTATCAGGTGAATATGCACTATTAAAAACATAGTTATGAACATTCTAATCAATTTCTGCCATACTCTCTAAATCGGAGACACTGGACCTTTACGATGGTGACCACAAATTCACACGAGAAGCCAGTACAATCTGTAGCTGCCCAGGAGACCACAGTCATAAAACAGTCATCATTAATTACCTAAATTAGGAGGAAGCTGAATACCTTTAAGACACAATAATCAGTGGTCGATAGCTTCAACTGAAGCTTCCCTTTCTGTGGCACATGAAGCTCCTGTCAGAGTAATACACCAGGTATGCCTTCACAAGCCTAACAATGGAATAATTAAGCTGCTGGCAAGAAACTGAACACAAACAGCAGACATCTGCACTGGTTTTCACAGAATCCACAGAAGCCCCATCAGTAGGCAGGAGACAATCAGGTGGTTTGTCTCAAAGCAATTATCCACATCACCTAACTCCCATGGGTCAGTCATATGGAATATTGGAAAACCTCAATATGATTTTAAAAAAAAGAAGTATTAGCAGTGATGGTGAGTATAGCTTGTGTTCAGGGCTTCACTACACTCTTATTCTCTTACTTATTCAATTTTATAAATCTCATAAAAAGAATGTAAATGTAAAATGTGTAGTGGGGGTCGGGAGCTCCAGGTTGGGCACCACTGATACATATCTATGTCCATGTCTATATTGAAGATTTTCTTTGGTGTGTGCACCATAATCTCAGGTCGTAGATCTTGTTGGTTAAAATGTATTGTTGGTACTGTATTAAAATGCCAGTAAAAGTGCCAATACAACACCAAAGTTTATGTGCTCATACTAGATCTACTTAAGACGCTGTAGAAGAACTTTGCGTAAAATTTGTTGAAATTCTAATTTAAATCAGAATCTGCCTGTCAGTGCAAGTTATACAATCACAAATCTGACAAACCTCCTATGTCAACTTTGGGTGCTTGACAGCTGTCAGTACTCAGTGCTATGGACACCTATGGCATATATGGACATATATTTGGGCGGGTGCCTAAAAAGTATTGAGGTTTGAAAGCCTGCTCGACCTCACACACATTGTCAAAACCATTGACACATGAAATCTTAATGAAAATAAGCTGGGAGGAGTTCACCCCAAGATGAAATTCAGTCATTATCTGTTCTCCAGAGTGTAAATGGAAACTCCACTGTGACTCACAGCAGGTGAGCTCTTGTTGTTCCAGCTTTGGGCTATTTTTCTGAACAACTGAAGAATAATCCAAGCATTTCCTGGACAAATTATTTCACTGCAAGTCAAAATTGCTGATAATTTCTGTTATGTAGGATATGAAAAATGGTTGATCGCAACTGCGTTTTAACTGACTGACGTTTTTGGGGAAAACTAACATTTTAATTTGAGATTGGATTGTGTCTTAAAAATAATTACTGAATAGTGTATTACAATATTTTAGAATTCCTATGGAATTAAAATGAATAATTTAGGCGTAGCTCCATACAAGGTCATAAAAATCTGAAAGGGGAGAAGCTAAACAAAAACCAAACCAATAAAAAAATCCTCCTCTGTGGTGGTATTAAGAACATTAAGCACCAGCGTTTTCTTTCCATCTGTGGCAGAAAATCAATGGTCGCGGCCCTCGAGGACAGCCGGAGGCTAATTTTACCCTGCATTTTCTCTGGCGGCTAATCCCGCAGCCAGGAGCTAAACCAGGGAGAGCAAGATGAGGAAGAGGAGCAGAGAAGAAAAGGAAGAGAGATCACCCTCCCTAAATGAATATTATCAGCATGAAAACAAAGTGACTACCTGAACAAAGTCTATTTTACAGAACCACTTCAATAAATTTCACCCCTATCTTTCCCTCTCTCTCTCAGTGTGGCTCTCTAGCTGGGGTTTATATATATAGAAACACTCCAAATACCACCTACCTACCCCCAGCCACCCAAAAAAAACTCATAAACACAGTAAATATAGAGGACAGATATATGCAGACACCAAGATACATCTGCTGTAATGAGTGGAAACTCAAGCACCTTGACAAAAACTTTCTTATGTGTTTCCACTTTAGATTTACCTATCAGATATCTCCATTTCCTAAAGTGGTAGTAGACAGATGAAGGAAACTCTGGATTTTTCAGGGCTAGCATTTCATACTTAGACTATGTGCTGATTTCATACCTTCAGGGCAGAAGCCAAGTCCAGAGATTAAACATGATATTTGGAAAAAAGAGACAACTCTTGATGACATGATAGGCTGCTCTGGTAACTCGTACCAGCCCTAGTTGTTTCTAATGTAAGTACTGTATGTTCATAAAAATGAAGACCAACTCATTTTAATGCAAAAAATATTTCCAGATGTTTTAGCTAAAACAGAATTGAGTAGCTTGAAATGTTTCCTTGGATGTTTTAAAGCTTCCTTCTTACAACAGAGAATTGAGCTGCTTTGTGCCACCTCTGAACCCAAATCTGTAAATGTTAGATTGTAGTTAAACTTGGGAAAAGCAGTGTATAATGAGAGGGCATGTAACAGTGGGTGGCAGGACCACCCCAAAGCCTAGCCTACACTACTGGAAAGAAAACAAGAAGACATGACTGTTTACTGAAAAAAGGCTGCTACCATCAGAAATATTCACATGTCCATATCTCCCTCCAAATGTTAAAAATACTTCTGATTTTAAAGACATCTTTGTTTTTCATATGGATGGTATTTTCATTCAGCTTGTTATGCAAATAAATATGCATAAAATGAATCTCTACTGCATGCATACTCCTGTGTGTGTGTGTGTGTGTGTGTGTGTGTGTGTGTGTGTGTGTGTGTGTGTCACAGCTCTGGCGTACACACAAAGGCAGAGAGGAGGGGTGCTGTTTTAGTCATTAAGGAAATGAAGTGAGGGGTGAAATCTACTGAGGGAGATAGATTTCTATAGAGTCATGGTACATGCTCTATCACAGCAGGCACAACACACACACAGACACACACACACACACCCAAATCAAATCTTTCTGCTCTGCTACTGATCCACTCTGCTCTGTTGCATGGGAACAACACACTCAACTCATGAGTGTGTGATTCTGTGTGTATATGCATGACTATGTTGATAAACATGTGTTTATATACAGTGTTGGAGCCAAGTACACAGCTCTGGTGAGACCATAGAGAACCAACCATTGACTGCATTCACATACTCATCAACTCCTGTGGGTTTTCTCTCCTCCTGAAAAATATTACTATATTACTGCAGTACCTTTAAAAGAGCCCACTTTACAACAAAGTCCTCAAAAAGTTCTTAAAATTCAAATGTACCACATAATGCTGCCTTATATATTCCTTATATATAAGGTTTTGTCCATCAAATCATTATCATTGAATCATTCAGAATCAGAAATCAGCTTTTTCTTTTCATTTTTTAAAATGCTTTGATTTGATCGGAAAAAAATCAAATATGCCAGGGAAATGTACACATAACTGATCTTTAGAGCAATTGGCTTTTGACTGATCTGTTTTATAGAGACTGCTAACTCCTTACTCCTTCTGACAGTGATCAACAACTGCTAGGCTAAAACAAAGCTTATCTAGTCTGTTGTAGACCACATTTGGTCTTAAATCCGTGTTTTTCTTTGCTTCGCCGTCATCTTGAAATACAGGGAGCCTGCTGTACGTCACCAATCTGTGTCTGCGCATTAAAGAGGTCATGATCTGCTAATAAAATGTGCATCCTCAATCATTTTATGCGATCATTACCTCAAAACCGTTAATCCCAATCACTTTTACTGAATATCATCCGATCAGCAGCCTGTGCATCTGTGCATCCCTTCTGCTGTCTAAAAGGTTATCAGTCACATTGTTCAAATAGAGAAATCCGCTGTCAATGCTGTGAGATTTCTAAGTCAACAGCTCCTGTTACACGGCATGATGGTTCAAAATGAATGCATGAATTCACATTTTGTGAGCAGGCAATAACTGCCTGCAAAAATATGACTACTACACTATATGTCTATGGTGACCACCCAGATGGGCTGAACTTTACAACCTCAGCCAGCCTCACGGAAGATCTCCTCATTCTTTGAGCATCTAAAACCCCTAAACCTCTCTGACACACACACAGGGTGGGGTAAATGGAATGAGGGAAAGAGACAAAAAGAGGGGAGGGTAGAGAAGAATGAATGGAAGGGGAAAGAGGGGGAGATAGGATGAGAGAGAAAAAAGAAAAGGAGGGTAGACACCTCTTCCACATCACTGCCTTCAATTTAACACAGGTGGTAAAGTTAGCAGATAACACTGATAGTTTCACCAAGGCTTCGCATGAGGAATGATACACAACAGACACACACACACACACACACATTTCTACCTCGACCAGTATGAAATGGGGGGTTGGAGCTGTGATGGAAGAAGAGATGCTGGAATCCAAGGACAAAAAAGAGAAAAGAGGAAAAAAAAGAGGAGGTGCTGGAGAGAGAAAAATCATCAGCCTGCCTATTTCTGTGTGTGTGTGTGTGTGTGTGTGTGTGTGTGTGTGTGTGTGTGTGTGTCTGTGTGCTTGTCATTTACACAGAGCTGAGATAGTTTATTAACCTCTCAGGCCTGTGGGTCGTCTTAGTACCACAGGTTATGACCTACAGGTAATTGATGAAGTACACTGGGTCATGCTGGCCACATCTCCACACCAGTTATTTTCTTTTAAATAAATCAATAGTTTTTTGAAGATTTCTCACTGCCTGCAGAAGCACAGTTTTATGGACACTGGTTAGTTGATAGATTCACCTCAAAACATGTGTCCCATAGATGGTTAGCAGAAACGGATGATTTTAAAAAATGTATGACATGCAGTGTCCTGCATCCACGTCACAAATTTAACGATTCTCCCTGAACTTCTATCTTTGATCTGATGATATAAGAATATTAATGTAACTTTACTTACTACTAACTTTAATACTACTCTGTGTATGAAGGACAGCAATTGGGTGATGTTTTACGTCACACATTCACAGGTCACACACACACAAAGTATGAGGTCATTTTAAACAGGAAGAAAATTCTGACCAGGACAAAATGAAGAGCCTGTACGTAAAAAAGGGGCTACCACTGCCATATTAACTTGGTTTGGGTATGTAAAGTCTAACGCAAACAGAAAAACATTATTCTGCAAATTATGACACAACAGAATGAGGCACCACTAATAATGCCTGAACAGTACGGACAGAGTCTACAGATGGGAGTCACAAAAGTACCATTAAGTGCTCAAAACATACTCCAGACTCAGATGTTGTAAGAGGCTTCAGTGCACAGCACACCATATAGCAAAGGAGACTGCAGTTGCAACTCACACCTCAGAAGTGTAAAATCTAAAAGAGGAAATTGATCTTGGGCAATAGGCCACATACAGCTGCAATCAACTTAAATACAGTCGTGGCCATAAGTTTTGAGAATGAGAATTTGAGAATTTGAGTAGTGGTTTTCACAAAGTTTGCTGCTTCAGTGTTTTTTAGATCTTTCTCTCAGATGTTACTATAGTATACTGAAGTATAATTACAAGCATTTAATGGTATCATGGTATATTCAAGTATCAAATGCCTTTATTGACAATTACATTTAGCGTATGCAAAGAGTCAATATTTGCAATGTTGACCCTTCATTTTCAAGACCTCTGCAATTCGCCCTAGCATACTGTCAATTAACTTCTGGGCCACATCCTTACTGACGGCAGCCCATTCTTGCATAATCAATGCTTGGAATTTGTCGGAATTTGTGGGTTTTTGTTTGTCCACCCACCCTTTGAGGATTGACCACAAGTTCTCAATGGAATTAAGTTCTGGAGAGTTTCCTGGCCATGGACCCAAAGTTTCAATGTTTTGTTCCCTGAGCCACTTAGGTACCACTTTTGCCTTATGGCAAGGTGCTCATCATGCTGGAAAAAGCATAGTTTGTCACCAAACTGTTCTTGGATGGTTTGGAGAAGTTGATCTCAGAGGATATTTTGTTACCATTCTTTATTCCTGGCTGTGTTCTGAAACAAAAAACATGAAGCAACCCCACACATGAATAGTTTCATAGGACTGATGGTAATGCTTATCTTTTTTTCTCTGGACAAGCTTTTTTCCGGATGCCCCAGACAATCAGAAGGGGGATTCATCAGAGAAAATGACTTCACCCCAGTCCTCAGCACTCCAATCCCTGTACTTTTTGCAAAATATCAGTCTGTCCCTGATGTTTTTCCTGGAAGTGGCTTCTTTGCTGCCCTTCTTGACACCAGGTCATCCTCAAAAAGTCTTCACCTCACTGTGCATGCAGATGCACTTACACCTGCTGCCTGCAGCCATTCCTGAGAAAGCTCTTCACTGGTAGTGCCCCGATCCTGCAGTTGAATTGACTTTAGGAGACAGTCCTGGCTCTTGCTGGACTTTCTTGGGCGCCCTGAAGCCTCCACAATAATTGAACTGCTCTCCATGAAGTTCTCGATAATCCAATGAATGGTTGATTTAGGTGCAATCTTACCAACAGCAATATCCTTGCCTGTGAAACCCTTTTTGTGCAAAGCAATGATGGCTGCACATGTTTCCTTGCAGGTAACCATGGTTAACAGAGGAACAACAATGATTTCAAGCACCATCCTCCTATTAATGCTTCCAGTCTGTTATTTAAACTTAATCAACATGACAGAGTGATCTCTGGCCTTGTCCTCATCAACATTCTCAACTGTGTTCACGAAAGAATCGCTGACATGATGTCAGCTGGTCCTTTTGTGGGAGGGCTGAAATGCAGTAGAAATGTTTTTTTGGGGGATTAAGTTCATTTTCATGGCAAAGAGGGACTTTGAAATTAATTGTTAATTAATTAATCTGATCACTCTTCATAACATTCTAGAGTATATACAAATTGCCATCACAAAAAACTTTTGGCCACAACTGCACAATATGTAGCCATCGAAATAGTACAGAGGTACACCAAAGACACAATGATAAACGACACATCTGCCCTGTGAGTTAAAGAATATAAATACTTAGACATTAAAAACCTGTACACCAGTCTCTATTGGGATATGTGATTTTAGTCCTATCATAGTTTTAAGTCTTGGAGCAAATAGTCAGTGTTCTTGATTTTCTGGAGAGGACAGTAAAAAACTTTATTCTTATCATTCTTTCAGATTGTTGATGAGATGACTGACATGCCTTCGTTGACCTGTAAAACTAAGAGGTTGTCAATGTTAACGGCCTTTAGTTTCTAACATGCACAGAAACACATTTTTGTCGCTTGATTCATCTTCTGTGTAACAATAAGATGGCAGAGCTGCAGCGCTCCCTCGCCACGCATTACAAAAATAAACAGGGGTGATGGTGTCTGGCAGGTAAGGCCATCCTCCTCCTAGACAATCAACGCTTCCCTCATCCTCATTAGCAATAAATCAAAGACTCTGACGAGACGAGAGACAAACACTGTAACTGTCACAATATCCCTCTTTTGTTTGAGACCACTGCGTCGTTCGTTAAGGTGCGATCAAAGCAGCTTAATGATGAGCAGAGGAAGATAAATGAGGAACGGCTCAAACCTTAATGAGTGACGGGAAATGAAGAATAACTACTCTCTTGTGGATATATTCAGAATATTCATATTCACTGCCGTTGTGTGTCTGTGAGCTACAAAAGAGCGTTTGTGTGTGTGTGAGTGCATTTGAGTGTGAATGGAGGTAATGGGCAGTACAGCTGGCCTGCGCTCAGCTTAAATGCTGCCTGATTGTTTTAGCTCATCCTGGGTTTGATGATGGAGATGGTGTTGTTGTTCGAACAAATATACAGCACAGCAAGCACACATCTGTGGGGTGCAAACAGGTGTGGGAGAGACAAGAGGAGAGATGGTGTGAGACACACACAGAAAGTGAGTTTTGGAAACCATCCCAGTGCCAAGCATAAGCCAAATTAAAAAGAAAATCAAAGCCTTTTTCCTGTCCACTTGAAGATGATAGCGCTGTTAGTATATGAGAGAAAGAGACAGAGAGGCAAAGTGTGAATCTGCATTATATCAGCTCTGTTTAGATCCGTTAAATATGGGCAGATTCAGTTAAGAGGAGCCCAATCAATCAGGTCATCACAGTAGGAAGAGCAGATGGCTGCATGTTGGGACTTACACAATTGACGGTCATGATTACAGAGGTGAGCCACTGAATTTATCTCAGTAAAAATACACTGCTTGGTTACATGTATGTGGACAGTGGACCTTCCTAACAATACATCAATTTGAACTTGTTGAGCATCTCATTCAGGCTTTCCACCAGATTCTGGAATGTGGCTACAGAGATTCACCCTCATTCAGCCACAAGAACATTAGTAATGTCGAGGGTGAACGAGGCCTGGCTCGCACTCAACTCATCCCAAAGGTGTCGGATGGGGTTGAGATCAGTACCAGGCTGCTCTTCACTTAATTCAGAAAACAATAACATTATGGAGCTGTTAAAAGCATTCAAGAAAGGGACCTTCCACAAATCCTCAGAAGCACTCCAAAATATCAAACTTAAGTAATTTCTAACAATACACCTCCATAACAAAGTCAACAAAAACTGAATACATAAGGCAAAGGAAAGGTTGACACTTGCATCTTTCATCAAATCATAATAAGCTGGATGAACCAGAAAAATGTTGCAGTCGTGTTCAGGATATAGACCAAAGTGGAGTCATCCTCCCCTTTAAAATAATCCAATTTGTTCAGGATTGGCTGAGGCGGACTGAAGAAGTGAGAGACTGACAGCTGACAGTGGTCAGAAACCTTGATAATGTGAGAGCCCTGTACAAAAGGAAGAATAAATGAGTAGGAGTGGGAATTGAGAGCAGGTTCCAGTTGAGAACCAGTTCCAAATGGTCACCAAGATTATCAAGTCCTTTTATCGAGGCCAGTATGTTTCTTTCTGACAGGATGCACGTTGCAAAATAATGCCATCTAACTCATGCATCTAGTCATGGCAAAGAGGAAGAAATGGTCAATAGCGTGGCTTCATTTCACAAAGACAGATCAACAGTTCTGTACATTGTCTGTAAAGTGATAATAGCAGAAACATCAGCAATATGCAAAAACATCTTTCTACACAACATGGGCTTAAAGAAGTGCCATGTATTTGACACTCTACACAGGGCCCATGTCCACTACGGGCGGTAAATATCCTATCTTCTAATAACATAAGTGCAATGGTTTTCTTTTTCTTCAACTAAGAAAACAGAAGAGCTTTTACACACCTAACTTTACACACCTAACTCACTCTGCCTTCCCTTTAGACTCTGTGCCGAAAACCTGTGTGACCTACTCTTTTTCCACACAAAAAATTGATCAGGAATCGTAAGGATAGCAAATAAAGATCAGAATAAAAAGCAGAATTGAGAATGGCATTGGTATCAAAAAAATCTTATCAATCTGCTGAACTTTATGGACAGAAAAGGACAGTGCTAAGACCTTGACAACTGTGCAAGTAAACAATTGATTCTCGTAACACTACCACATGACGTGGATGGAGTTCAACAATAAAGTATTTCTATCTGTGTGTTAGAGGCTCAATGACCACACAGCAGTGTCATACCGAAGATGAAGGTTTACATTTAATGTCGCCCACAAACTCTGTTTTCTTCATCTTCTGCCACTTTTCCCTCCATCCATCCCTTCATCCACGCCCCAACAGGCCTCTCTCACAACACAGAGCAGATTACGGACAACAGCGAGCTTCAGCCGCCGCCACTCCTACACTAAGACGTTTTAATTTCTTACTTTTTATCGTAGCCACACAGACCACTTTCAAACTACTTCCCTCTCGCCCAGTTCCACTTCCAAGCCGCCAAAATCCGCGCCTCTCCCGCCCCAAAATCTTCACTGCCCAACAGTCCCCTGATGACCTCCCCTCCTTGAAATCTGGCTAGAGCTCCAATCTTGGCTTGATGGGGTGCGTGGAATTAAAAACCAGGCAATTACAGTGAAAAAATTGAAATCTTGTGTTTTGTATGGGAGTGGTGTGCCGAGGGGGGGAGGGGATTAGGCTAAAGCTGGACTGGCGGTTGAATGGTGAATGAACCGAAGGGTCCCTGAAAGACGCCACTTGTTATTAGAGTGTGTAAACACTGCCAAGCTGCTGAGAAGCTGGTAAAAACACATCGGACATAAAGACGCTGCCTGTGGACACGTCGTATTATCCCTCAGTACATTAACTGGCTGCTAAATACTTAGCTTGAGGATTCCAGCTCTCCCCCTCCTCCATCTCTCTTTCTCAAAGTATCTCCCCCTCTGTAATCTTTTCTAGACAATGAGCGAGAGAGGGAAGAGATATCCAGTGAGGAGGAGAGAGAGCCACAGAGAACTACAGTAGAAAGTCTGTTAAGAGTGTTGGATTTATCTCCATCTAACACTGTGGGCTAGACACTGATCTTAACCCACATGAGACGAGAGTTTATTATTAGAAAGCAAATTTAATGTCAACAAAATATGCTCGGAAATAAAGACAGCGAGCTTCATTAGCACCAAGATACAGACCAAAAACTAATAAAGTTTCACCAGCAAGGAATCACATTATCATTATCACATTATAAGCTCCATAGGAAACTCTGAGATGGCATGTAGCAAAGGACTGCTGGCTGGTATCAATGCATTAAGGACTCAGCCTTAACTCTACCAGGAAAGGAAAATCCAAGAAATTTCTCTTTATGTTACTTTCAGCACCATTTGTTTGTCCTTCAGCAGGATGAAGGTACAAATTTCTGCCCCAGTTTACATGTAACTTGTTTAAGAATGTATCATGGGCCAAGGAAGAACCCAATAAAGTTTGGAGCAGATCCACATTGTAATACAGACATATAGTATATAGTGGTTGTGCTTGCAAACTTGAATATCTAGTCTATTGGCCCAAGTATGTGGCCTCTGAGTACCTATTTTAGACGGAGCTATTGTGAGAAGCAATTGCATATATCTTATAATATGTACTGAAATGAAGTGTTGTTCTGCATCATCATCAGTGAGTGTATTTTATGATGGCATTCCTCTTGACAAAACAGTCCAACATACTGAGTCAACTCATTTACTTCACTGCGAATTCAAACACACCACAGTCACAGCCACAGTGCTCAATCTGAAAATGTTCAATTGACAAATAAGTTAGTAAGCTGAACATACTCTCTTTATATCAACACATGTCACAAAGAGAATCATAAAAGGTTTCACAAAACCATGCACCTGTAATAGGCTACATGCAGCAGATATACAGAGTACAAACTCCAACACATTTCAATCATACATTTGACCAATCTGTACTGTCACAGATTTATATGGCTTCTTGTGCCAAAACAAACTGGGGAGGCAAACATTTCTTGGTGAAGCACACTTGAATTGTAATGACATTACAGGGAATCATTCCCTGGAGTCTAACGAACTAATCATTGTTTTCTTCATCCGTGGAGCTGTGCACAAAGTCACAATCAGAATTCTCCATTTGATTCTCAAGTTGTATAAAAAAAAGCATGTCACTAACAAATGCGTCCTCTGAGCGCGTTAAAAACATGCCACCAACAAGACACACAAACACGCCTTTGATTTGGCAGCAGTTTGGTGGTTGAGGGAAAGCAGAGCAGTTGAATGACAGAGATTCAGTCTCTCTTTACGCTGTTGGTGTAGTCCCTGCATGTGCATGGTGAACTACATGGCCATTATTCTTCATTTCCACACTCTCATGATACACTGTAATTTCACCTTTCTCACTCCATCCCATGTGTCATGGGTGCCATTACAACAGCATAAACCAGAGTAAGCCTATATTATTCTTAATATATTGCAACCTATACTCTTTATGTCATTACATTGCTCCCCCACTCCCCCGCTCTGGTGAATGAAACCATCTGCATAGTAAGATTACGTCTGTAATTATACAGCCAACAGCACATGCATTGTCTCTATATGTCTCAAACACACACACACACACACACACATACACACATACAGAGCGAGCGAGCGTCTGGCCCTGCAAGGCCATTATAGTAAACCACGTGAGCTGCTCCTATTCACAGCTCTCTATTGTTCAGACCAAGGTAAGTAGGGGAGCCTTCAGACTGTAACCACCTGCACGCGCGCACACACACACACACATGCACACACACACGCACATTGATGTGGAAATGAGAGGTAGGAGAAAGTGAGAAAATAAATATTAAGATGGAAAACAGCTGCTTGTTAGATGTGTGTGTGCATGCATTTTTGTAACAAATTAGATTTGCTATTTACAGTGAGGATGTGAAGTCCGATTCCTTTATCACTGTGATTCACAAATTGAAATATTAGAGAATAAAGTAGAATAGTCCAACCAACGCTTTGATAGTATGTGTATCTTTGTTTTTTTGCATCAGAATGTACCATTTTAAAAGGAGCAGATCAAAATTTGAAGTCTGCTGCATCATCATCATTTCAATAAACTTGAAAATATAGGTCTTCACATGTACCTGTCGAAACCAACCAGAATCCATGAGTGCATTAACTTCATTTTCAAAAAAAAGGGACAACTGATTTTTAAGGGACCTGAAGAATATTAGACACTATTTAAAATGCAGTTCATCCAAACACAAAAAGAACACCAACACTGGCAGCAACGTTATGCTGCACCAATAACCAATCAGTAGTGGTCGAAAAAGAGCAGCTCTACACGTCCAAGTATCAGCGTCACAGCTTGCCTAAAAATATCCACAATATTATCCTGTGAGTATTATGACACACCAGGCAATCAGGGCTGAGTCTACTTGGATATTAGACATACAGACACACAGACCCAAGAGTCACGGCAATACAGCTCCAACTCTAGACAAGGTTCTAGGTTTCCTATTAACCAAGAGGATCAGTGAAGACAAGAACCTGAAAGTAAATCAGCAGTTGAATACCATTTGCCAATATTGGCTAATGGCAGATACAATAGTGTATGGTGTATATCAGTAGTTAAGTAACAAAATGACAGTTAAGTCAGGACCTGGACAAGAAAGATGAGCATGTGTGCAGAATTTATTGGCATCTAGTGGTGTAGTTGCTGATTGTAGCGGCCTTGCCTCAACCTCTCTTTCAAGAAGACATATTCTGTAGAAGTGGAGGTAACAAAAAACATAATGATTCCAATTTTCATGGACTTATATGCTGATGAAAACATAGTTGTGCATATTATATTCAACTCTATCATACTGTGTAAATATGAGCCCCATAAATCTGACACACTGGATCTTTGTTTGTTTTGGGTTTATGTTGAAAAATAAACACATTTTTCTAAAATATGGACATCGGCTTTCATAGTCTCTAGTGAAAACCTCCAGAAAACAATGTAAATGTGCAACATCGCTTCTAAGTAAGTACAGAAATAAAGTTAGAGACTGAAGCAGTATATGAGTGGATCTTTAAATGTCCACCAGTAAAAGATGGAGGTTCTACTGGTCGGCTCCCAGTGTGAATGTCTGGATGCGACCATTGTCCTGCTGGAGGACCTGAGCTACACAGACCAACAGAGTCTGTGTGTATGTGACAGATCCCCAATAGCCTGACAAAAGCGAGAGGGATCAGACAGGATAAACAGGCACACACAACCTCCAGAGGATCTATAGCACACTTCAAACACACATACAGCGACTGGCATCATACGTGTATACATCGCTTTGTGGGAAGAAACTGACCTTTGTAATGTAATCCGAAGCTGAACCGAAATGTAAAAAACAGACCAAACAGAGGTGATGATTTTTTAATTATGAATGGGAAAGAAAGACATCAAGGAATGGGATGGAAGGGTGTATTAGGTCCACTGATGCTTAATAAAGTTCATACAATAAAAATAAAACATCTTTTGTATAATGTATTACTAATACACCCTGAAAGGACACGTATTACAGAGATTTTATTGAAAGTACCTGAACAGTACATGTGGCCCTGCTGATGTTGTTTGTCTGGGAGAGAGTAAACATGTCAAATTCTGAAAGAACCTTTGCATGTTTCAGAAGAAAAGAGCCACCCAACTAAGACTAATAGGTCAATATCCAAAGGAAAGCACCTCCAGCAGCCTCAACTGTCAACACAGAGGATTCAGATTTTTAATTTGCAGGGAGAGATATTTTATCAGAACAAATACAGAGCGGACTGTAAGGTAAACGGACACTGTTGAAACAGTGAGGCAGCACTGAAGGTGAGTTCGCCTTAAATGGAGCAAGTCGCATTATCTGAGCCAACTGGTTGTCAGGAAATCAAACAGCGCAGAGCATCATGGGACAGCAGAAAAGACTAATTTTAGAGACACATAAAAGTGTGATATGGAAGATTTTCCCACTAGGGCACATCTAACATCATCTAATATCTAGAAGTTGATTTTGGAGGGACTATAAAAGAGTGACCAATGAAGCAACCAGTCACCTCGGTTATGTCATGCTTTAAATGAATGTCGACTTTCAGCTGGAAATGGGAAACAAAAAGCAGTGTCTCGTACGAAAGCCTGATATTTTGTTTGACTTTGTCACTTCTACAGCCACCAGAGCGCTCTGTCACTTTAATGTCACCATAAGTAGTTTTGGGGCACTCCCAAGCAGCAACCTCTGTGTAGGTGAAGTGAATCCTGTGCTATATAAGTGGCAAAAACTGCAGTTCCTTGAACAGCCACTTCAGGCTGGCTACAGAACGAATAGAACGAAGCGCCCATATTAAATTATATTATTATTAAATTAACATTAAATCCATACGAACATTTTTACTCCCTGGTACAAAAAACAGTTTTGGTCTCTATGACCAATGTCCTCGTTCATGACTATACTGAGGGTGAATTTCTGTTTAACTTACCCATTCAAATTATATTAAGTTTAAAGTTATGCATGATTAACAGTGTGGTCGCTTTGATTGACAGGTGGAGGTCAGGTGTCATTCAGCCTGCCTCAGGTTCAACACAACGCGGCCAAAGCCACAGATTTTGACGTTCATCTGTCAACTATCATACTTCAAAACTTGAGCTTTCGGATGACACTACAGATAAATAGTTTTGATCCTAAAAGCAGTAAGTTCATATGTGGAGTGCCATATTTCACATATTTTACAGGGTCACCACAAATCTGTGGTTGGTCTAACCTTATCTAGGAGAAAAAAAGCAAAGGCAAACAATAAAAGTAACATCCAAACTGTAAACATCCATCACAGTTTATAGACCAACTTCCTACTTCCACTTTACCCCATCATAAGCTGTCATTAGCACCCATTAGGGGATTATTAACAGGTGATTTAAATGATTTGGACAATCACAACCCGTCTGAATATGTGACCACTAATGTTTCGTTCCCATTTGAATTAGTGATGTTGACGCAGGCCCCAATGATTACTTTGGTGGGTGCTATGGTCCAAAAGTGCAAAGATCTGAGTTGGATTTTTTCTTTGAGCATATTCACTTTCACTGTTAACACGGCATTTCATTATACAACCTGTTAGCCTGCCCCCAGCAGAAGATCATGTCACTCATATTTAAATGGTTATTATCTGTTTGAAACACACATATTTGTCTGCATTAACTCCACTTTCTAGTATTTCCATCCACACCTTTGCTCCAAGCATCTGACATGTTTTTATAAGTTTATTGTGGTGTTCATTAGAAAAACATACAGGTTAGCGTAACCTCTCCGTCCTCTCTCTTCTATGTGTCTGTGGGAGGCAGCAGAGCGAGGTAGGCTGTTTTTTCCCCTTCTCTCTCTCTCTCTCTCGCTCTTTTTTTTTTCTTTTTTTTTTTTTACAAGCACAAAATTGTTTTGTGGTGTTTCACGGCTGACAGGTTATGGTAATCCAGGAAGAGCACCGGTCTGGAAACTAATGAACTCAGAAAGAGAAAGAGGGAGAGAGATGAGGTGGCGGTGTATCCCAGTATTGGGAGTGGAGTTGTTCTTGTATCATTGATGCTTTATTTTACTTGTTCCCACAGAAGGAAAGAGCTGGCATTGTGCTTAATTAAAGTGCATTCAGCTCTGGGATAATGTGTTACTCCGAGTGATTGCTTGACTGCCTGACAGATGATGTGGGTTTGATGTACGAAATAATGCCAGGGAGCAAGGTGTACACTATTTAACCGCATGAAACCTAATATATTCCCCTTGCATTTCTACTTAAACAGCTTCAAAGATACATAAAGCATCTTTCCCATGTTGCTTTACAACATTACAAAACATTCTGTATGAATTTGGACGGTTTTATCACATCAAATGGAAATTTTAATTGTTTTGCACATGATTTTATATACCAGTCTCAAAAAATATTTCTAAAATAGGGTGTCTTTGGAAAACTATATTCTTGTAGGTTCTCTACATGCTTGCTGGTTGCAATCTGAAACCTCACTGCTAATCCACACTGGACCTTTATGTCCCACAGGAAGAGCATTCATTTGATGCAAGGAAATATACAGAAGTAGTATGAATGAAAGTTGTAAGAGTTAGCAAAAATGTAACGGGAACAAAAAATGTTATATTAGCAATACATTAGCTCAGACACGTATCGTAGTGGTTAGCTTGGTTAGCGCTAAACTGATCACGGTAACTAAAATTAACGAATCACAATAATGCTATACTGCGGAGTACTTACAGATAGTGCTTCAACAAGGGGATTTGTCAGTATTTGCTTGGTTACAGATCTGACAAAATGGAGAATATAACATGTCAGCTAAACGGTTATTGACTCTGCCATAAGTGGTTGCTACTAGCAACAGTATGTTCAACTGAAACCAACATTTTTTGCACAAAAGACATGTGACAAATTAACTTTAAATGTTGTCACTGAATAGGATGAAACTTTTCTTTTCCAAGTTCGCCTGTGTTGACCTTAAGACAGTCCGTGGGATGTCAAACGTCAGTAGTTAGTTGGTCATAATGTACTTTTTCACATGATAGTTACAAGGCAGGTTAAAAGGAACTGAGAAAGCGGAGCAGATACCAAAGCTTTGAGGTCATAAAGAGGTGAAGGATGCAGTATCCACATAGAATAGATGAGGATATGATTGTTTAAAACTGGTGTGTGTTGCCTGATTTTTTCTAGCATAGACATGTAATGAGCTGCCCTCACCCCCCTCACTCCCCCTCCTGCCTCCATCAGAGAAAACATATTTCCATTTTAAGGCCTTAAACATGATCAAAGGATCGGCTTAATATAATCAGTTCAAAACCCATTTATTACTGTCTCCCTCTATCCCTCCTCCTCCACCCTCCTCCTCCTGCCTTTTCATTCACCCGCCTTCCTTCCCTTCCCCTCCATCCTTTCTTCACCTCTTTCTGTGTCTTTTATTTTCTCCTCATCTGTCCATCCCTACCTCTCTTCCCCTACATCCTCCCACTACCTCTCCATTTCATCATCCTATGTGTGTGTTTGGTGTGTATTTGGTGTGTGTGTGTGCCCTCA